>JAJOZX010000058.1:755000-1135000 GCA_023014485.1 Bathynomus jamesi
CAATAACCACTTCAACAACTTTACTTCTTCTTTCCCTCCACTTTTCCATTATGACGGCTCAGTTGCTGTCTCTTCTCCCGATAAAGCTGACCTCTTCGCTCAAACTTTCGTCTCCAACTCAACCATGAACGATTCCGGTGGTTTCTCCATCTCCTCCTCCCTCTGACTTTATTATGTCTGAAATTAAAATCTCTGACAAACGTATTTTTTTGCCCTATTTGAGCAGAAATCTTGGAAGGCGTATGGTCCTAATGGTGTCCCTCCTGTTATTCTTAAAAATTGTGCTTCAGTGGTGACACCCTGCCAAGGCAAACTCTTTCGTCTTTGTCTCTCATCTGGTACTTAGCTGTTCTTCGCGAAGCATAGTGACTGTTGAGAGGGTCGCTTTGTGAAGCGGGTGAAGTGAAAAGTGGCACCATCGGCATTGGAGAAGATAGGACAGAAAGTGCGACTTAATGGATTATTGATAAATAAAAGAAAAATAATGTGTGATAGGACAGAGCCCTGAGGAACACCACTGTTAATAGCTTTAGGAGAAGAACAGTGGCCATCTACAAACGCAGCTATAGATCGACCAGAAAGGAAATCAGAGAGGAAGGCACAGACAGAAGGAGAGAAATTGAAGGAAGGCAGTTTACTGTCTCCTCCCCATGGGCCTCCGCTTGTGAATTCATTGCCATGTTTTTTTTTTTTAAATTTGTAGTACCAGACTTTCGACACGTTCTCATTCCTTTTCTGCCCAACTCTCTAACGCAAGGGTTAATTGGTATGCTCAATCTTTCACTTACTCATCCAGTCAACTGTGGAACAATCTTTCTCAATCTATCTTTCCCCCTGTCTATGACCTCCAATCTTTCAAACGCAGTGTCCAGGCATCTCGAAAACCTTGAACCTTGATTTTGGTTCTCTTCTTCATCTATGGGGTAGGGGCGTTTTTGCAGGCATTCGCCCTTGTTCCCTCCTTCCTACATAATATATATATATATATATATATATATATATATATTATATATATATATATATATATATATATATATATATATATATATATAATATTGAGCGCTCCGGACTACAACCTGCCAAGCGCCAGTGGGTCCAGAATTGAGTTATTTATTCCACTATATTCCCCCACCCTTCCTCTATCCGGTGGGTGAGTCAGGGAGTAGATTGTGGACCTTTACGTTTGGGCGAAATCAATCAAATATCTTATTGGTTCAAAAGTCATGGCATTTTGCAAGTTGACAAACTTTAAATGCATTTTTCTCCATTTTTTTAATTTGGCGCTTGGCAGCTTGTGGTTCGGAGCGCTCATATATATATATATATATATATATATATATATATATAATATATATATATATATAGTTGCTGACTTCAAATCCACTGGCCCGGGTTCAATTCCTGGCTAGGACAGGCAACACTCAGCTCACCAGTTGTCCATCCTTCCCTACAAAAAATTCGTTGGTAGATAAATGGGTACTCTTGGTAACCTAGTGGTTAAGACGAACCGTTTCTGATCAGGTCATGAGATCGAATTTGGGTGAGGACTTTTTAATTTCTGGCTTACTTGGTTGGTCATGGTTCGGAATCCAGGTTAAACTGTAGGTCTAAGATGTGGCGGAGAGCCTGATCTCGTCAGAATGAAAAATTTGGGTGGAAGCAAAACTGGTGTATTATATATATATATATATATATATATATATATATATATAATAATTTATTATATATATATATATATATATATATATATATATATATATATATATATATATATATATATATATATATAAAAATATATATATATATATATATATATATATATATATATATATATATGTATATGCAGTAAAATCACAAAAGAACACGTAATCTTATTAATAAGCAAACAACCACAGGAAAAAGGAAAAAAGAAACACGAATTCCGAGCGCTTTCGTGATATATTCACATTTTCAAGGACAAAAGAAAATGTGAATATATCACGAAATTGCTCGGAATTCGTTTTTTTTCCTTTTTCCTGTGGTTGTTTGCTTATATATATATATATATATATATATATATATATATACAGGGTGTCCCGTAAGTCTGGACCCATAGGGAAAAATAATAAAATTACAAAATAGTCCAAAAATTTATTACATAATCTGTTCAGTGTCCGCCGTTGTGTCGCACACATAGTTGAAGACGCAATCTCCACTGCGACAGCACTTTCTGAATCACAGTCGCAGAAATTTCTTGACACGCCTCCACAATGCGTGCTTTAAGGTGGAAAATGTTCTGAAGTTTGACCTCGTACACTTTGGCTTTCAAGTGGCCCCACAAATAAAAATCATAATAAAAAATAATAAAAAAATAATAATAATAAAATAATAATAATAACATAATAAAAAATATATTATAAATCCCTATGGGTCCAGACTTACGGGACACCCTGTATATATATATATATATATATCATTCACTCTTGCATAATATGTTATGTGCGTTAATCTCTCTTCACATCGAGGTCAGACTGGTGACCCCCTCTTCTTTTTTTCTCTCTCTCTCTCTTTTTTTAATTATGTTAGCGGATCGGAGCGGAGGGTTGGGAGAGAGCTTTATGCTTTTCTATCCAGTTTTTCACTCATGTTAGAATAATTGAAATATGCATTAGTTTAATAAGAGGAATCTCCCGACTGAACCGAAAGGTCATTTAGGCTTCCTCTTGTCCTTGTAACTCCTTGTAACTCCCTCTCTCTCTCTCATATATATATATATATATATATATATATATATATATATATATATATATATATATATATATATATATATATATATTCTTTTTAAAATTAGTTAAATTATTTAATTCAAACCTGAGTGAAAAACCATCCAGTCTTGGGTTCGTTATACTCTACCTCAAATTGAATAAAATCAAGTCGAGTCTCGGACCAAAAGTTCATTTCAAGTCGTCAATTAAAAAATTTTGGGCGTTCTTACAATATTACATGTCAAAAACAAGTTCCTCCGAGAAAACCTTCTCAGGTTCACTCGGCCTTTTAGATTGATTGGTGTTGGTTAAAAGGTCAGGAAATTACTGTGGCTATTTTTATGTTTCGCGGGCATGGAAAATGAAATTATTTTCACCACTAAGCGACCTTCGGTGGATGAAATTCGTAGATATTTTTTCAGTTTATTAATTATATGTTCTACATCAATAACCATATTTTTTTCAATTTAATGTACAGGGTGATCTCTAAAGGTGTTCCCAAAAATCTTTATGTAGTAAGTTATTTCTGAGAATACCTTTATGGATCATATATATATATATAAAAAACATTTTATTGGGTTTGCTATATTGCTCGCTGTTTCGTCAGTGCAAATTAAAATGAGTAAGGATAAAGAATGAGACATCGTGTTAAGACATTAGAACATCTGTCAGAGAGCATAACCCGATCTGCATCTGCTCACCGACAATTAACTCTTCCATGATCGAGATAATAAACACGAACACCCATTCGTCAAAAGCGTCATCTGAGTTGTGTTTTTCAAACGGCAACAGACATGGAATCAGGTTAAGGAGAGATAAAATATAAGAATGGTAATAATGTTTGGAGTTAATTAGCAAATAAAGAAAAGAACATAAATTTTAGCACAATTTAGAATATAAAGTAAACCCTTGTTGGTTCACTGTTCACTGTTTCGGTTATTCACAGTTAAATTTATGTATACCGATTCACTATTTTCAAGTTTCGACTATTCACGGTTCATGCCAATCACATCTACAGTGTACAGCTGTTTGCCGTAGCAGTGTGTTGCGAGAATGGCCCATACCTCACCATTATCATATTCATCTATTGTTGCTTATTATCATAATGTAATCGTCATTACTTTTTATTTTAGTTCGTTTTAGTTCTTTTACAGTTTCGATTGCCCTTTAAAATGGCTCCAAAGAGAAAAGAAAGTATTGAGAGCGGATCAAACGCAAAAAGATCCAAGAAAGTGATGTCGTTCAGCCCGAAAATTTAATTATTAGACCGAATGGCTCATATATTAATATATTGTTTTTTGATTAATTTTCTTTATAGGGACATTTTTATTTCATTTTATTTAATGGTACATTAATATTTAATATAATTTAATACTAAAGTATAGAATTTCTGAACTTGGTACACCTATTCCCCTTTTTCCCATAGGCCCAAGGTTTCACTATTCACGGTTTCACGATTTACGTAGTTTTCAGGAACGTATCTCCCGTGAATAACGAGAGCCTACTGTATACGCACATATATATATATAGTTATTGTCCGAAGTGTCGCTTCAATGCTTGCCTTCAGAGAACACTTGATCATATCAAATGTTGCATATCATCCTTGCAACATCTTCAACGGTGAAGGATTCTCTCCTGTTGCACAAAACATGCTTATGGCTGTACATGATTTTACAATCAACTTACGGCGCACCGTATAAACGGTAATACGAAAATTCTCCGTTCATCAGTTTCGGGTTGTTCTATCGCAGAATTTCGCGTGCGTGACGTCACCACTGTCTCATGACGAAGGACTATTTCTATCGTAAGCTCATCAGGAGACCAACAACTCGGAAAATGTCTGTTCTAAATTCGTCCTTCCTGTTTGTAGTCGTCTGTTGGGGTCTTTTCAAACGGAAAATGCCTCGGAGATACGTCCAGTTCAATTGTCTTTGTCCTCCACTCAGCGCTGTCTTGACCAAACCCTGTCACTGGTATTCCCTGTTCATCAGGAGCCTTCGGGACATGAACAACTCGAACTCTCTCGTCTCGAACTCTTTCGTTGCTCTTTACACGGGTCAACTAGCTTTCGGGAGATCGAACAGTAACTTAGCTATTTTTCGACCGAACCCTTCCAAATTTTGTTCATATAATTCGAAAAGTCGGAGAATGATTTTTTTCAGTGTTCTCACCAAACAATTCTGTAAATTGGTAATTGAAACGTTTCTCTGTAACGAACTATAGCATCACTATAAGCTTCGAAATGTATGTTACAGGATACAAGCTTATAAGTGAAACACAAGAGAAGTTAAATTAAGTAGGGCCTATAGTATACTATAATCGAATTTTATTCTAATGATTGTGTTCTTTAATGAATTGTGCTACAAGTGAAAAATTATTGAATTTCTAAGTATATATATATATATATATATATATATATATGTTATGCATGCTTCTTTAACATAATTGTCACCGCTCGCCACTGATATATACATATATATAGTGGAGCGATGTAATATATGGGGTGCGACGGGCTGACAATGTGCTGCCTCAGGGTGGGAGCGGTCTGGGTGAACCGCGGAATAGTCTGCGGGGCTAGGCTGTGGAATTGTTGCCCTGAGCCAGGTGCATTATTGTCATGTCAGCCGATGAAGTGAATGTGAGCGATTGAGGCAGTTCCTGCCTTTTCCTGACGCGACCTCACTGCGGTGGGAGAGTCGTTTGGTTTGTATTGGAACAATGAATAATAAGGTAACGATTAATTAATCGAGAAAGTAATTAATTCATTACAGGTCGAAATTGGCCACAACGGTTGCTCATGCAAACAGAATGAATTTTTATGTGTAAATACCAAAATGAAAGCGAAGCTCAAACAAAGAATTGTTGCTCGTCATGAAACAAAACTAACAAGCCAAAAATGGCGATGGGCAGTTTTGTATAGACGAAAACATCTTCCGATGTAAACGAAACAGTTTGAAAAATCTTAAGTGCATGACTATTCGCGTGTAACTTAGGATGTAAGATAATGAATTTCATTGTCTGTTTAATTCTATACAATTTCAAATAACAGTTATGAAGGTGCTAGCACTGCTAGCTACACAAATTAAATTAGGGAAAGAAATAAAAAATTCAATTGTGAAAGGACATGTCACCGTTCTTTCCTGCTGGTTCCCGCGTCTCATGCAAAAACCAACCGGAGAAGACGCTATAAAATTGAACGTTCATTTATGTAAGAGAAACTGCATTCAGGTTTAAATTGTTAGAAGCGATAACATATTACAATTAGATCTGCTTTTCTAACGGTTGTTAATATTTAAAACTATGGGAAAAAAACCATAGGATGAATTCATTTAGAAGAATCTAATTAAATCATGCGCCTGGCAGCGCGTGAATACCATTCGTCTACTCTAGTATAAAAACCAAATCGGACTGAGGTAATAAACAAGCATGAATGATGAATCTTATATCAAAATAATAATTACAGGCCGCCGAATAACGTAGAATAAAATTATGTTAGTAAAGATATGGGATTAATATGGGATTAATGTATTTATTAAACTATAATATTCGAAGCGAAAGGCGCCAAATAAAACAAGGAGAAGCAACCAGCCAACCACCCTCGCTGGGGTGAGATCAGTTCATCTCAGGCTTGTTGAACGCATCTGCTCACACAAAATTTGTGTTTAGAATTCTTAACATCAAATAGGAATTGATTCACCCAAAAAAATAAATGGAGCTAGATTAATTCCCTTTTTGAAATTTAACTTAAATGTGTACAAAAGGAATGGTGTGTAGCTAAAAGATAAAGTGAAATTGTTCCCCTAAGTTTGAGTAAATCGCTCTTAAAGCGAATGAGTTGGGTAAAAATAATTCAAACGCAAAATAGCCTTTCCTTAAAATTTAACGGAAGAAAACGGAGAAACTCCGTGTTACTTTTCATATCTGTAAAGACTAAAAAATAGGCTATCCTACATTTCTCCGTTTAGAAAATGGACTGAATTCCTTACATTCGGTATATAAATATATAAAAATTGTATACGATATTATAGTGTAAAATTACAAGGAAGCACCCCGATTCAGAGGGGAATATTTACCACTGTCAAAAGGAAAGTAGGTAAACATTGTAATTATTGTAATTAAGGTATGCATTAGACATATAATACGGTAGTATACATAGTTAAAATGGTCAACCGGTTAGGATTCAAATGATTCTATGAAAATATATTATACACCTAGCTAAGATAGTAAAAAGGCGGGGCAGAGAAACCAATTTACTCTAAAGATAAATTGAGGCATATAGAATACAAAGGGCGTACGCCCGAAAATCAAGTTTTGAGATAAACGCATTTATTAAAGTTAGCGAACGTTATTACTCGTTAACGACTGAACCGAGTTTAATGGTTTTGGTCTCAAGCCCGTGTTGGGGAGAGGGCGTCACACCCACGGAATAGAGCGTGCTGATTGGTTACTGCGTGCTACGTCAGCCGACATCATGGCAGGGCGAGTCCCTCATTGGCTCGGCCACCAAGCTGGAAGGCCGGTGATCCGCCTGTTCTAAACCAAACTCAGCTGTAGACCTATATTCGAGCTGCACTGCATGTTCCAACATCCTTCGTTTGTTATGTGGAATGGAACACGTTGGAGGCATATCCACGTTGCCTGACACGACGGTATGATAAAGAACGGCTGGGGCTATCGGCTGATACAGAAAACAGGATATTGGGAAACTGGGGTATACGCCTGTGCTATTTTAATGGCCTCAATTGTGGTATGTATGGGTCCATTCATTTTAAATGGTCTTGCATATTACAGTACGGCTGTATTTAGTTAAACCAATTGTAGATTAAAATTGTCTGACAGTCATAATTTAAATTGCTTATGCAATTCCATTTAATTGTCTTGTATTAAATTTGAATTTAAAATTCTTAAGGTAAAGATATGTTATCCCAAGTGTCTTCCCTAATCAAATTTTCATTACTGTAAAAAAGTTCATTTTTGCATTGTTAGTTGTTTAATGTTAAAATCTTTGACGAATACATTATTTTTGTAAAAAGCTTTTCAATTATTCCCCTACTAGATAAATAGAGAAACGACGGTTTGAATTTTGTATAAGGTGGTAAATGTCAACCAGGCTTAAATAAAAAATATAAATCATAAAGTAAACGTAATATAAAGTACCACATTATATATATATATATTAGGGTGGTCCACAAAATCAAAGTTGTTTATTTTTTTGTGCGCTCAGTGTTTATTTGGTTCCTTTCCCCAAGAAAACACTGTATACCAAGTTTTAGGTCATATGACTGTTTAGGGTATGCACAAGCTGACTAAGAAAAGCTCACATCTGTTTGATCTCTTTCTCTATAGAATGACTCTTGTATTTGGAAAATGATACTCAAGTATTACATATCTATAGGTAAATTATTATTTAAGTGATTAATTTATTAATTAGAGGCAAACCAAACACACACAATGTTGATTGAAACAGGAAAACAACTCTCCCGTCCTCACGATTACAAGTTAGCCTTGCTTGCACAAGGAATCTGGCGTCGATGTGTAGCGACCACCTGCAGCAGATACTGTTTCTGTTCTTCGTCCTTCGTAATGGAAGAGTTATAATCCTGAATTAGCTTCACCCCTCTTTCAGCTACATCATTTACTACCAGCATATCTTGGAGGACTTCCTTGGCCTGGGGGAACTGCGGATCATTCCTCCATTAGGATGGATCTTGAGATGAATCCGGAGTCTAGTAGCGTGATCTGGAAGAAGCGGTTGGTATTCTTGTATGCCAACTTCTTCAGCGTCAGTGATGGAATGTCCTCTTCCGGCACTTTAATTCTCTTCGGTGGAACTTTCTCTCCTTCCCTTACTCTCATCGACTCCAGGATTCCTCTCTTCTCCATATTGGAAACTGCACCACTGAATAGAGCCAGAGCTACGAACTCCTCGTTCAAATACCACAGATGTCGTTGGAATGCCTTTGTAGCTGCCGCTCCAACTGCTCCATCCACTTTATTCCTGTATTCTTGAATTTTCTTAGGGAAGAAGATATCGTTGCTCGGGGCTTCAAAGATTAAGGGAGCCTTGAACCAAACCATGCTGGTTCGTAGACAAGAGCAACAAAGAGAGCCATAGTTCGAATGGACTTCTCTTCCTTGGTGGACACCTTAAACTGAGGTTGAAACATGAATATTTGGAGACAGTATATTACCTTTGACATTCAGCAAGCATGGTGTATAGAGCCAGGCTGTCCAAATCGAATCCTTCGGGGAGGTGTTCCACCTAGGAAGACTACACTAAGCTCCAGGAGTCGGCGGTAGTCGTCGCGAGGTTGCGTACACTCAAAAGCTTTTATGTAGTAGTCGAGAGCTTCTTGTACCCGTTCAGGGTTCTCTTTGAAAACTGCACTGACGTGGTCGTCCATCATTCTAGTCTTGAAGTTTGCTTGATTGACCCGCTGCCAATTCTTTCGGAACCGTTGAAATAAGAGAACCTCCAGACGGCTGGACGATCCACGAACTGTTAAACGACCTCCAAGGTAGGGTGTCTGCAAGCAAGGCGGAGTAACTTTCTTCCCAGTCGCTGTTCAATCAGAATGCAAGCTCCACCAATATGACCCGTATTGCTTTGAGTCGTATCAAGGCTCATGGCGACGACTCGGTCTTCGACCTTCCAATCCTTCAAGACCTCAACCACGGCGTCTGCTTGCGCCATTCCTGTTCCACATGCGAGCTTCGGAACACCCAGGAGTTGGATGTTCTCCTCTGACGATGACGAAACATCCTTCTCAGAGATCAGTACTGGAAGACCATCGACGTAGTCATTTTCTGTGAGGAATGGAAGGAGTTTCCCGTCCCAATGAACAACAATTCCAGTATTGGTGCCAGAAGATGAGACAGCTTGTTTCACAGAAGTGATGTGGTAACTGCGATGTCGCATACCGGTTCTCCTGAATGTGGAACGACTGATGGCCAGTTCATCAATGTTCCCTCCAAGGCTTTTCACAGTAGCTGCCACAATGTGAACTGTCTCACG
Organism: Bathynomus jamesi; assembly: GCA_023014485.1. NCBI lineage: Eukaryota > Metazoa > Arthropoda > Malacostraca > Isopoda > Cirolanidae > Bathynomus > Bathynomus jamesi. The sequence goes on from JAJOZX010000058.1 coordinate 764,760, forward strand.
ATCGCTGGTGTTGGTTCTATTCAGGGCGGCAGCGAGACCAGGAGACAGGAAGTTGTTAGGCCTCGTTTGAGTTGCAGGACGAGGAGCTGCATTTGACGGGCCAGGGACCTGAAAATCCGGATCCATTCCAACTCGAGACATCTTCGGAAATGAACGAGGGCCTTCATCATCAGAAGAGGTGCTGGTTGACTCCACCTGAACGGTTTCATGCTCTTCACGCATCTGCTTCTCTGCTACTTCCTTTTGCTCTCTGACCTTCTTCTTAAGATACTTCTGTTTCATTTCTTTCTTAGCCAGGGCTTCGTTGACTCGTCCCACGTGAAACTTGCGTTCCCCCTCTTCGTCTTTCAAGAAGACTCGGTCTTCCTCTATCCGGATCAGTCTTTCCACATCATGATGCTTAATGTTGAAGAGCTTTTCAAGATTGCTTGAGAACTCTTGTTCCTTCTGTATTTGTGGCTTACTTCTCCTGTTGGAACCCTTTTTCAACTTCTCCCAAGTGGACAAGATTCCATTCAGGGTTCGTTTGATATTCCACTCCTCTTGAGTAGGGATGCGGGCCATTCCCCAGATATCCATGGTTTCCTTCACCACCATATTGATGCACTCTTTTTTTCGTAGGAGTTGGCTCACTCATTTTCAGGAGATGAAAATAACGTTGGAGAATTGCCTAAGAGTAGGCAGACGGGACTTAGGAATCGCTTCGATGGTGCCGTCAACCAAGTAGATAGTTGTTTTCTTCCGCAATGCAGTTGCTATCATCACAACCTAGAAGGAGAAACCAAAAACTGACATTTTTTATTACTATGGAAATAATGTACAAATACAGCAACCTCAAACATGTAGACTTTTAAAGTCACACTTTAACATTAAACATGCACTAATATACATGAATTTTCAGCAAAAATTATTATTCATCATAAACCAAAAACAATAACGCAAGAGTAATATAGCAACTTTAAGCGTCATAGCAATTTATAACGCAATAGAAAATATAGCAATTTTAAGCATACACAGTTTTAGCGTTACTCTTTAGGACTAAACTTGCAAATGTACATCTCTTTCCAGAAAAAAATTATTAAACATAAACCGAAAATAATAATGCAATAGTAATATAGCAACTTTGAGCGTCATAGCAATTTATAACGCTATAGAATATATATTCACCTTAATTAAAAATTAATATTAATTAAGTATTAATTAAATATTAATTAAACATTAATTAATTAAATATTCATCTGAGTCATTAAAAAGCAAGCTAAGATAAATGATTTCCAATGATGCGTGAACACTTAATACATCCTATCCGATTCTTGCCGGGAGAGTAACCGAGGAAAACCGTTAGTATTTGAAATACGATGCCAAATCGTAGTATGTTAAAAAATAAGAGTTGCCAACTGTAAACTTAATTAATTAGTTAGTTAGGAACGTAATTTGGAATTAGAAACTGGGCGAATTGCGCAATTTCCTTTTTACGTTCCGAGTTATGCCTGCTATATAGGCCACGTCAGAGCCGAGCATTACAGGGCATTAAAAATGGCAGCCGTGTGCATACCCTAATTATTCATTAATTTAAAAACAAATTCACGTGCGCTAGTTTCTCATCCAGTGAGTACGTTTCGGTTATGGGCACACAAAAATTTCAGAGAAAAAAATTTCCCCCCCCTTCTGTGGACCACCCTAATATATATATATATATATATATATATATATATATATATAAAACTTGATTGAAGGGTTTGTTCTTGGGGAACCGTAGCTTAGCAAGGAATAAGAAGACAAGATGGTACATGTTTATTTACAAACGTTTCTGAAATTTCAATTTCCATCATCAGTGCTAAAATTATAAAAAAAAAATAAAAAAAATGAATATGATAAACGGAAATTTATACAATATATTTAAATAAACGTGTGATTAATGGTGTCTTTACAGTATATATTTAAGTAATTAAAAAGATAATATAAAATATAGAAGAGTGATCAATAGTCAAAATATAAAAAAGTTAAAGGTGAACAAAATTGAGAAGTGTCTTACCAGATTATTATCGGGGTGAAGGGACTAATTGAACAGAGGGTTGGGGAATGATTGGTTGTTGGAAGGAATCCACGCTTGCCGCTTCAGACACCTATTTCTTTTTTAATCAACAACGCTATCAACAAACCGACTCACTAGGTATGGGATCCCCCTTAAGTGCCACTTTAGCCAATATTTTCTCAGTCACCATAAAGATAACTTGCTACTCCATTGCCCCACCCGCTACAAACCACACCTATATAAAAGATAGGTTGACGTAACACCCTACCCTTCCTAGATATAACAATAACAAAACAACACATTCAGCACCTCCATATATCGAAAACCCACATACACAGGCCTAGGTACTAATTACCTAAGCCACACCCCTTCGCCATATAAAGTAAACAGTATCAAAATCTTAATCCACCGCGCCTATCAACTTTGCTCTTCGTACTTACCCCTCCACAACGAAATAGAATTCATTCATAATTTCGGCATTAACAACTCGTTCCCGACACATCTATTACAATTTTTAATCAGAAATTTTCTTAATAATATTTATCAACCCTCTCTTAAAGTCCCCACCGTTAAAAAAGACGTACTATACTTTTCCTTTCCCCATTGTGACCATATCAGCCACAAAATACTGTACTTTCAGAACTCCGCCTCCTACTCACCCCTCTTTACCCACAAATTAAATTTCAATTCGTTTTCACCAACAATAACAGCATCAAATCATACCTCAACCACAAAGAAAAAACACCCCAACCCCTTGCTTCGTCCACCGTCTACGTTTTCAACTGTGTTCGCTGCAAAGCGAACTATATTGGCAGCAAGCACCATTCGCCAATATCAAACAAGAGTGGACGTGCATCGCGGTATTTCTACCAGAACATCCCAGCACTTAAATAAACCTTCCAAATCAGCAATAAGGGATCACTGCCAACTTCACAACCACCCACTACTTCCCTCCAATTTCAAAATTATTAACTCAACCAACCACCTAACCGATCTCCGCATTCTAGAGTCCCTATACATCCTCAGTATTAAACCAACCCTCAACGACTATAGTTCTGCCTTTAACTTAAACATACCCAGATAAACTGTTATATCTTACCCACCGAGAAGAAACCCACCATCACTCCGTTTGGCCCCAACTTTTCTAATATGGATTCCTTCCAACAACCAATCATTCCCCAACCCTCTGTTCAATTAGTCTCCTTACCCCAATAATAACCTGGTAAGATACTTCTCAATTTTGTTCACCTTTAACTTTTTATATTTTGGCTATTGATCACTCTTCTATATTTTATATTATCTTTTTAATTACCTAAATATACTGTAAATACACCATTAATATCACACGTTTATTTAAATATATTGTATAAGTTTCTGTTTATCATATTTATTAATTTTTTTTTATATTTGATTTTATAATTTTAGCACTGATGATGGAAATTGAAATTTCCGAAATGTTTGTAAGTGAACATATACCATCTCCTCGTCCTCTTATTCCTTGATATATATATATATATATGAGACATGTCCATTAGGGTGGTCCAAAAAATAAAATTTTGTATTTTTTACCTCCACATGGCTGCTCCTGTTCCTATATCTATCAAACATCTCCATGCCAAATTTCAGCCTAATTGAATGATATTTACTGGTCGCTATGAATTTCATTTTACTACTCATTTTCTAGTAGATTGATCTTCTGGGTTAAAAAATTAAAAAACAAGGGCAAAATACTAGTTTATTTGTTTGAAAACAGATTAAATCTCAAAGAAAACAGCTTATTTTTTTTAGAAAACAGAATAACTCTTAAAGAAAACATTAATTTTTAAAGAACAAAAATGATATGTTTGATACAAAATTACATTTAGCATTCGTTTATAATATACATCATTACTTAGATTAATGCTTCATCACTGACTCCTTCGAAGACGGAGTAGTCTTGGAGATGTTTCGCTACTAATCGGAGGATAAATTGTTTTTGTTCTTCATGCTTCGTCAAAGATGTATTATATGCCTTGATAAGGGCGATACCCCTCTCCGCCGAATCATTGACAACTTTTAGGTTGATCGCTATGCGTCGAAACTCTTGGAAGCAATCATCCTCCGTCCAGGAATTGGGATCGGTCCTGAGGAAGGTATCCTCCGCTGCCTTCCTTCTTTCTTTAACAGATTGAAGATTCCCAGGGTCCTTTTGGTGACCATTTCATACAAATTCAAATCTTCAATGTTTCCTTGAAGCTTCACTCGACGAGTAACAGTGGTATTCTCGTTACGCTGGAGGTTTACGACCATCTTACGTCTGGTCTCGACATCGACTCTAGGATCGAAGAATGCAAGGCCGATGAGATGCTCCAAGATATCACAGGTGCCGTTGAAGAGCTGTGGATGCTTCTTTGGAAATGGTCTGATTTGGGTACTTTTGCAAGATTTTAAGAAACAGAATATCGTTGAAAGGAGCGTTGATTCCGACGGGGTCCTCGTTCCAAAAACGTGCGTAGACCAAGGCGATAAACAGAGAGCTCGGTGATATTCTCCGTCTCACGTGCTGTCAGCTGTAGTTGATGCTTGAACAGATAAATTTTGAGGACGTAGATGGCCTTGGCCATCCAGCTTGCATGGTGAGTTGGTCCTGAAGCGCGGACCTTGACTTCTTTCTCATCACGGCACCCGAGGAAGGTGAGGCAGAGTCGTAGCAACTCCTCGTAGTCATCACGCGATTGTTTAGACTCCAGTGCCTTTGTGAAGTACTGGATCATTTCCTCTCGAAACTAGGACATCTTTGGATCTCTGAATAGGTTGTTTGAAGCCGTCATGAAGGAATCCTTCTGAAGTGATGGCCATTTTTTCTAAAAACGTTTAAAGAGAGTAATTTCCGCGCCACTTGTGGGTCCAAGAAGTGCGTTGCAGGTGTTTAACAAGACGACTTCAAGGATATGATGTCGACAAGCGATCCAGACAAGTTCCCTCCCTACTGCTTTTTCAATCATGGTACAGGCTCCCCTGGTAAAGGCCAGTATCAGACGCATTTGTGTCAAATACGAGACCTTGGATCTCACCGCGAAGATTCCCGTTATCAATCGTCGAAATACAAGCCTTGGCCTGTTCTTCTCCTGTAGCTCGTATTTTTGGCACGGCAAGGAGTTTTTCCATCCCATTTCCCGTAACGATTACCGCGGTTTGTTCGGCTGTTTCCTTTGCGCCGCCGATGTCTGGAATTAGTTTCCCATCCCAGTGAAGAAGAAGCTTGATCCCCTTTGGCTGCTGCCTGCCTTGCTTGCTTTCTTGAACGACGGATGGAGCTGCGTGAAAGAGTCATTGTAGAAATATCATAGCCCAGGGCTTGAGCGACTGATCCAGCAACGAAGACTGCTCCTCGATCGGGAAGGTTGACGCGATCAAGAGCAGCAACCACATCTGGTGATGTGAAGATATTGTTTCGTTTCGGAGGATGAGAGTGTACATATGCGCAAAGATATAGACAAAATCGAAAGAGTTTAAAGACGAGCAACTAAGATGATTCCGTCGCTTAGGTCAAAGTCGTACGAGGATAGGCTTAAGGAGTTAAAATTAACAACACTCGAGACTAGGAGGCTAAGGGGTGATCTAATCCAGGTTTTCAAAATTATGAATGGGTTCGATAACGTAGATAGAGATAGCTTTTTCGAAATATCTCAATATAATAGGACTAGAAATAACGGGTGTAAGTTGACAAGTAGAAGGTTCGAGACAGCAGTTGCCAAAAACTTTTTTACGCATAGAATAGTAAATAGCTGGAATAGTTTGCCGGTAGAAGTAATTAGTAGCACGTCTATAAACATGTTTAAAAATCGATTAGACGCATACGTTGATAGATTGGGTATAGTTTAAGGTAGTAAAATTAAGGTTTTGTGGTGATAGATCCCACAGCTCAACACAAGTGTTGTGGGATATATGGAGGCAGCATCTTGGGTTAGGGGATACTCTCTGTCCTTACACACCCCATTTAAAGAGATTCCTCTGCCGAGCGGTGCCCCCCATAGTACTGTGAGGTATTGAAAAACTCATGATCTTCACTTGCCCCACAAACACCTTGAAATGGGAGACCCAAAATGGGTGCACACACATTTCTACATTACTGTACAGTCTTTACAGCCACACCTACACTTTTCCTCCTAAGTATATATATTGTAATGTATATTGGTTGTAAATTTTGACTTGGTCCGCAATCGATATGGACCGTGACTTATTTTTCGTTGGGCAAGGTGCTAGTATTGATGGATACCGTAATGAAAATGACTGGATTCTTTGGATCTGATATATTTGCATGTCGGTTATAAATAGATATAGAGTGTAACATATTTGTGGATAGTAGTCTATTATGACTTGATCCTCTGGATCCAGAGATTCTATCTTTAGTTTTAAATCGATAATTAATTAGTTTTTAATTGATAATTATTTAGTTTTGCAAAAATTGGTAGTTGCGAATGTACAGGCAGTTGTTACATAAATTTCTTATGTTCTTGTGGTTCGGAACCCACGTAAAATTGTAGGTCCCCTCCGCCACCACGGAGGACGTACACAATACACAATTACGAACACAGTTAGGTAGACCAGCCATGAGTGGATCCTAGGGTCTTTGTTGGTCTGAAACATTATAACATTATAACGTCTGCTCTTCCGGTCGAAGTCGACGGGCGATAATCATCGTCTTCAGCGTTGAATTCTTTAGAGGATGAAGTGGATATGCTGAATGATGGAAGAGCAGCACAGCTCCAGCCTGGAATGCAGCCTCTCTTTCTTTGTATCTTAGAGCTTTGTCAGCATCTTTCTCCTGTCGACATCTCTTGCGGTATTCTTGGCAAAATTAATCTTGTCAGGGCCTGCCATACTGCAGGAAAAGGCGTCTTCTCGTTGCATCATCAGGAATTGGCGGTCTTCTTCATTGTCTATCACCTTCAAGGCGTCTTCGAGGCAACTTCAAAAAGCTCTGAGAGAGTCTCTTGGAACATGTTCTCTTTCACTCTACAGCTTTGTAGCTGCGTCGTGCGGTTTTTCTTCAACGCAAGGAACTCTTCGTACAGCTTTGACAGCTTCCTAACGCAGGAATCGACTCGCTGTGTAGGAATCCTTGCTCTCTGCCATACTTGCAGGGCCTCTTTGCAGGCCAAGTTGTAGCTCTCTTTCAAGGTCTTGGACTGTTCATGGTGGTGAAACTGAACCAAATGAAGCACATCACAACATGTGGGTAGCCTTGCAGTTGATAACTCGTTGCTGGGCTTTCCTAGAACCCACGTTTCTGCAGATGAGCGAGTACTTCTACCCATAACCTGAAAAATGAGAGAAAATAATGCATTAACCGTTTAGCACCAAAGCACACTTATATAAGTGTTAAAGTAAAAAAATTGCAAAGTCAAAATAAATAAAGTAAAAAAATTGGTTACAGTTGTTAATGGTTGATGGGTAGGAAGATAGCCAAATTTTTAAAAATATATTTAGGAATAAGTAAATAATAAACTTCAAGAGACATAAGATATATACCTTACAATTTTAATAATTTAATTTAATAGCAACATCCTTACCGTTTATAAATTTGCATATAAAGAACATAATTTTATATATATATATATATATATATATATATATATATATATATATATATATATATATATATTTATATATATATATATATATATATATATATTTTATATATTTTATTGAATAAATATAATACATGTGAATTAATACTTAATATATATGAATTAATACTTACATGAGATACTATTCCTAAGCTCTTGAAGTTTGAACGAACTTAAAACCGTCCTCCAACACATTTAAACTTGAAATGATGCACGAGTAAATGAGTTGTCTGATTCACAAACAGCATTATACGAGAAACCGAACAATTGCATCATCCTCTGAAAGGTGGGCGGAGTCAATGTGGCGTGACTGCCGCGTCCTCTAAAAATGAAGCGAGTAGAAAATGATTAGCTAATTAATTAATTGAAAATGTGGAAATCATAGCGACCTCTTATTATGGACTGAATCGACAGATATTTTGCACAAAATCACTTCACATCTAAAGGAATAAGAGCAGCCATGTGGAGAGCATTTCCAACTATTTTGAAATTTTAGCCCAAATTTTGGACTACCCTAATGTCCATACATGTAGGACTATAAACAAGCGCAATAACACTTTATGAATATGAAAGTAAGATCTGTTTGCACTGACTAAAACATAACCAATTTATAACTATAAACTATTTCCAAATAATAATGTTTAATTCAAAAAGAAAAAAAGAAAAAGGGAGGCTGAACAAATTTTAATTATGTCTTTAACTTTGTGTAAACGAAAATCCATGTATACAATTTCCGCCGAAGAAAATGGTCGAAACAAATGCCTTACAAAAGCCGATTAAGGTCTCCTTATATTTAGAACTTGTATTCAAAACTTGTATTTTTGTTAAAAGTACCTTAATATTAAAAATGCATATAAAGTAACTCATTTTCTAGGCACATTAAGATCTATAAATGCATACTAGAAATACAATTCTATTCTATTTTAAAAATAAAAAAATAAAGATCCGTACACAGATTTATTAACTCGAATTTTCCTTTCAAACGAAACATAGTATTTCAAACCAAAAATAATTATTTTTTTACGGCAGACGAAACATATAAATTTTAGAGATTATATGCAGTGTACGCAGAGAAAATTTTCTACGTTGATCAGTAACCGCATACTAAGGTAATTCAATACAAATTTTAGGACATGATATAAAATCTATTTAAAAGTATGCGCCTACTTCATTGTACGATATATGCAAATAAAAAATAAATGGAATAAGAAGGTTAAAATGGAATTCTTTCTTGACTCTAATTATATGAAAAATTACTTAAAAATTCACATTCTCTCTCTCTCTCTCTCTCTCTCTCTCTCTCTCTCTCTCTCTCTCTCTCTCTCTCACACACACACACATTTTCATAAAATGAATAGTCAGTTGACTTTTGTATCGGCATTTTGGAGAGAACAGGAATGGATCTGGGGGAAGGGAAGGGAGAAGGAAGGTAACCAAACCGTTATGGGCGAAGCTGAAATAGCGGAATTGTTTCAAAATTGAGAGTCCATATCAATCTATGACAATTTAAACAAGAAGTGCGTGTGTTGTATTGAATTCATAAAGAATTTAATAAAAGAATCGCTGCCACCATAAATGTAATGGTTACCTTTTTTATATGTTAATTTAAGTACGGCTCTAATTATTTTTGGGTACCTCTATACCAGTGGTGGCGAACCTTTTTTGATGGCGGGTCATTTTTGTTACTTTTGATTTAAAAAAAAAACGAAATTAGGTCACAATAATTTATTTACTTACTATTTTTAGTGAGAAACTTCTTGTTGGATTTTAGCTGCTAATGTTTTGATCCGAGGTTTATATTTAGTTGTCTTTAGTCTCACACATGCAGCACTCATATCTGTGCCAAGGCGATTCCTAGTGTTGGATTTGACGAAATTCATGGAGGGAAACAACTGTTCACATGAATAAGATAAACCAAACATTGTTAGCAGAGCTAATGCTAGCTTTTTCATTGATGCAAAAGAATTTGGTAAAGAATTCCATTCTGCAAGAATAAGATTTTCTACTCTTTCTAGTGATTGTTGTTCTCTTGTTCTCTGGTTACACCCAAAATTGACGGCTCCAATTCCTTTTCTTGTAACTTCAGATTAAGATCAATAAATTTAGTCAACTAATTCCATTTCTAAATTACCAATGTCAAGCCAATGAAAAGCTGATAACCGAAGATCTTCAAGTTGAATAGTATGGGAGAATTGGATGAATTGTAAGTTGTCATACATACACACACATTTTTAAACGTATACTATACGTTTAAAAACGTTTCAATGTGTATCAGCTGTTTATTTCGGTGGGAGAACAAAATAATTTTAAAACCGTAAGGCAGAAAATATTAAAAATTAGTCATATTTTATTTAAATAAGGGCTCGTGGGTCACTAAAAATTGCCTCGTGGGTCAGTACTTGACCCGCGGGTCAGTGGTTCGCCATCACTGTTCTATACGAAAACACCCGCCATTTGCTCCTCAAACCTTTGTGGCCGAATAGAATAAAGACAGTGATTCCCTAAAAACACGTTTATTAATTTGGACTTTTAATTTACGGTTGGGGGCTTTTGATTTACTGTTAATTTAACCTACGAGAGAGAGAACAAATAAGGAATAGACTTACATGACTATTACACTGGCTAACAAGTATTTTTCACCAGATATAATTATGGGTGGTCTAGATAGCTGTTGGGACGCTGATTCCAAATCTGTTTTCGGTTTTCCTCTAGCACGTCTAGTTTTAGAGATGATACCGATCATAATATATATAATAAATAACATATATAATTTATATATATATATATATATATATATATATATATATATATATATATATATATAAAGAACGACGCTTGTATAGGAGAATATTCCGCGCAAGAAGAGAGAGAAAGAACGAAAAATGAAAAAATGAGGTAACCACCCGGGAATCGAACCCGGGATCTTCCGATTGCCGGTCAGATATGATAACCATTACACCACGGGCCTCACTCAAATAAATGTCGTAATTCTTCTACATACGCGCAGAAACCAATGCCCCAAAGGGGCACCTCCCGCATGCCGTACATTATATACATTTAAACTGCAAACACGCAGTATAATTAACGTAAAGAACGACGCTTGTATAGGAGAATATACCGCGCAGTTTAAATATATATATATATATATATATATAACGTAAAGAACGACGCTTGTATAGGAGATATTCCGCGCAAGACGAGAAAGAGAAAACAACAAATGAAAAAATGAAGTACCATTTGTTGTTTTCTCTTTCTCGTCTTGCGCGGAATATCTCCTATACAAGCGTCGTTCTTTACGTTATTTATACTGCGTGTTCTTTGCAGTTGAATGTATATATATATATATAAATATATATATATTATTATACAGAGCTGGGCACTTGCGTTTTTTTGCGCGTTTTTTTGCGGTACTGCGTACTGCGGTACTACTACCGCACTACCAAACCGGTACCGCATAACGCAGTACCGCAAAGGATCGCTGAAAGTACAGCAGTACCGCTACCGCATTCAAATTTCCCGCGGTACTTTCCGCGGTACCGACCAACACTATATATAAGTTATAATGTGCATATAACTTTATACATATAGCGGAGTATTTCGTCGTTGCAGCTTAGGTGAAGGTTTTTGCTTTACCGTTTCTGTACCCTCATGTATGGCATTTCGTCGTTTCAACTTAGGCTTTCCGCAGGTTGTCTTGTGGTACTTTAGGTGAAAGCAGTTGCTGGCCACAAATTTGCAAACGTTGCACATGTACACCCTTTTATTCTTTGGTGTAACAGTCACATGTCTAGTTGTGTGTTGTGTTTTGTTTTGTGTCGCCCACTTACACATTTAATTTTTTTAGGTGATTTATATCAACCCACCCATCAATCATCATGCCTCGAAAGTGTAAAAATCACCCCGACAATTTCTGTTACGTGTGCGGTTCGTTCGCGATTAAATCACAACTGCGTACAGTCACGATGGATCTTCGGAAAACTTACCGGTTATACTTCGCTGTCCACTCGGCAACCAAGATAAGGCGTGGGCGCCACATATTATCTGTACCGCTTGTTCGAATGAATTACGTGACTGGTTGAACCAAAAGAAAAAGTCGATGCCGTTCGCTATACCCATGACAGTGATGTAGTCGAGACCACCAAGTCCGAGACTGAGACCGAGACCGAGACCTGATCCTGTGAGACCAAGATCGAGACCGAGATCAAAGGTTCGAGATCGAGATCTACCTTCCGAGATCGAGACCCTTAAAATTCGAGACCGAGATCGAGACCAAGCTCATGCCCTTTCAATTTGTTTTACACTACTATGAAAATTAGACTATGTTAAGTATATTAAGTATGTTAAGTATATCACTGATGACGTCATTTTTTAACATTTACAATTGGCAATTGCGATTTGTTGTACGAATCGGTACGTTGTAAATATAAGTGATGTGAAGGGTTGTCGAGTTATTCTATGCTTTATTGAATTTGTCGGTACTGTTTTCTTTATGCTGTATTTCTTGCATTATTTTTATGTGAAGCATTTTATTTTTTTAAATACATATTGGATGGGAGGATAATCGTTTTTATCACGCCACAGAGGTTGACACGCCGTTTGGCAACACTAAGTGGCCTTATAATATATACTTAATATATAATATATATAATTCTCTATTTAGTGTTTCCATTTTCAATAAAATTAATCTGACGGGGGCGGGGGAGGGCAATTTTTTTTGTAGCGCTAACCTAAAAAATCCAGACCCCCTGCCGCAAGACAAACGTGGCAACTCAAAACAGGGTGACTGATTAGTGAATACCTAGAGTCTCTTACTTTTACAAACTTTCATAAACATTCTGAATTGTGTCTGTTCAACTAAGCCACCATCATGAATAGGCCAATAACATGTATTTTTCATTACGGTCTCGAGGTCTCGAAAGGTCTCGGGGAGAAAAACCGAGACCGCGTCTGTCGAGACCGAGATCGAGACCGAGATCTAAATAGCGGAGACCGAGATCGAGATCGAGATCTGCAAATTGGGTCTCGAGATCGGTCTCGAGACCGAGACCGATCTCGAGACCTACATCACTGACCCATGATATAGAGGGAGCCGAGAAACCATCATGGCGATTGTTACTTTTCGAATGTTAACATAACTGGATTCTCCGTGAAGAACAAGCATAACATCTTTTATCCGAGCGTAGACTCCGCGATCAGACCGATCCCTCACGATGACACGATGCCGATTCCGGTACCTCCACAGCATGGACTCGATTCTTTAGAAGACGAAAGGGAATCCGACGAAGGTGCGATTGGCGGAGATGCGGGACCTTCGGCCGATCTTGACTACACACCTGACGAAGAGCAATCGGAGCCGGAGAGGTTTACCCAAAACGAATTGAATGACCTCGTTAGAAACCTAGCCCTCTCCAAAGAGAAATCAGAACTTCTCTCCTCGATACTCAAGCAGAAACACTTACTTGAGAAGAACGTACGAGTGTGTCACTATCGAAAACGAAAGCATGATTTGGCGACATTTTTTACAGTAGACGGTCCGCTCTGCTATTGCTATGATATCAATGGACTTTTCGAAAACTTGTCACAGGTACCATCTGAGTGACGCTTCTTCATCGATTCCTCACAGCGAAGCTTGAAAGCGGTTCTCCTGCATAACGGGAACTTAAAGCCGTCCATCCCTATCGCCCACTCCGTTCATCTAAAGGAGACGTACGATAACATGAATATACTACTCGAAGCAATCCAATACAACACTCATCAATGAAATATCTGTGGTGATCTCAAAGTCATTGGTATGTTAATGGGCATGCAAGAAGGGTTCACGAAATACTATTGTTTCCTATGCCTATGGGACAGCCGTGCTACCGTGGATCATTACATCAGATGTCAAAGAAGCACATACGAGCCAGGAACGGGCAGTGTCCAGTGTGTTCCTTTACAGTAGTTGATCCAAAGAAGATTTTCCTGGCACCTCTCCACATTAAGCTCGGCTTAATGAAAAATTTTGTGAAAGCGATGGGTAAGGCGAATTCGAGAGGGTTTCAATACCTTGTTGAGAAATTTGCAAACATCATTGCCGCGAAATTGAAGGAGGGAATCTTTGTGGGGCCCCAAATCAGGGAGTTTCTGCAGGATGAAGGCTTTAAAAAAAGCCTCAATGCCTTAGAACTAAAAGCATGGCAGGCTTTCAAATGGATGTGTGGAAACTTCTTGCGTAACCGCAAGTCTCCCGCATACAAAGATGGAGTTCAGAAACTGCTCGATGCATATCAAGCAATGGGCTGTCGCATGTCCTTGAAAATACATTTTTTACATTCGCATCTAGATTTCTTTCCGGAAAACCTTTGCGCGGTGAGTGACGAACAGGGGGAACGCTTCCATCAAGACATCCAGTGAATGGAAAATCGCTACCAAGGTTTCTGGAACGAAAGCATGCTGGCAAACTACTGCTGGATGTTGTACCGCGACAATCCGGACAAGGTTTACAAAAAAAAATCGTACTCGCAACGTTTTTAGGTTAGTGTACATTTCTTTTTATGAATAAAGTTGTACTTTTACGATAAACTGTGCTGAAAACAGATTTGGAATCAGTGTACAAAACCGGTTTAAAAACATATATATACATTTTTGATGAGAGCAAAAAGTTCGATTTTGTGGACCAGTGTCTTTGTTATTCGTTTTTTTTCACTTAAAATTTAACACTGAAATCTAAACACATCCAATACCTAAAATCAAGGAAGGAATCTGAAGTCTTGGTACGAAAATGCCCCGCAAAAAAGCATCTGACAAACTGTTACGAATTGTTATGCCTTCTGCTATTCGTTAAAAGAAAAAGCCATACTGTAAGCTTTTACATGATTGGTTATCCAGTCCCTCTTCCTCAAGCTTGCTTCAAATATAAACAACTATTATATTTGTAACACTTTAACCAACGATCAAATTAATTAATTAATCATTTTAAAAACACTTATATTAAATTCTGTTCACTATAAAGAGGTTATAAATAATCATTGTGTAAAACGGTTATTTAGCGAGATGAATTTCACAATTAAATTCTGTTCACTATAAAAAGGTTATAAATAATCATTGTGTAAAACGGTTATTTAGCGAAACAGAAAATGTTTATATATATATATATATATATATATATATATATATATATATATATATATATATGGGATGAATTTCACAATTAAACACGTGAAATGAATGAATGCTGCAAGCCTTTGGAATCGTTTTTCTTTTTCCTTGAGTTTGCAGCATACCTTATGAACCTTATGTTGTTTCGTGCGTTGGTCTCTCTTCACAGGGAGGTCAAGCTAGTGGCCCCGCCTCTAGGTCTGGCCTGGTGGAGGAGAGAGTTGCTTTCTTGCGCTCTCCACCATACATAGCCAGGCACGCCCGGCTCATCTGGTACTGTCCTGAGCCAGGCATCCAGTCTTTTCTTGAAGACTTCAACTTTGACCCCCGTTGCGTTTCTGAGGTCCTTAGGAAGCTGGTTGAAAAGTCTTGGCCCCCTGACAACCAAGCTATTTTCCTTCAGGGTTGAGGAGGTCCCTTGTCGGGCCTTTAATATGGGAACACTACACATTCTGCCTTTCCTATTTTCCAGTGTTGTTTGAATGGTAATTGGGTTTAGTTTTAGGTTTGGTACCAGTTTTTCGATCATTTTCCATATGTAGATTATGATGTACCTCTCTCTTCTTCTTTCCAGTGAGTACAGATTTAGTTTACGTAGTCTTTCCCAGTAGTTGACTTCTTTGCAGCCATCAATCTTGGCTGTGAAATGCCTTTGCGTTTCTTCTAGTTTATTAGTTTCTTCCTTTTTATATGGGGACGTCAAAACTGAGCAGTATTCAAGTTTTGGTATAATCAGTGTTTTTAGCAGGGGAATCATTACTGTCCTGTCCCTTCTCTTGAACGTTCTTAGAACCTGTCCGGCGACTCTTTTTGCTTTATTTATCGCCATCTGATTTTGTGTTTCGAATTTCGCATCATCTGTCATTATTATCCAGAGATCAATCGCTTTCATGCTTCTCTGAATTTCCTGTCTATCTGGAGCATAATATGCAGTCTGTTTAAGTTCTTCTTTTCTACCATATCTCAAGAGCTGAAATTTCTCGGCGTTGAATGACATGTTGTTGTCTTCTGACCATTTGTATATTTTGTTCGTGTCCCTCTGCAAGGCCTCCACGTCATATACATCGCTGATTTTTCTGCTGATCTTTGTATCGTCTGCAAAGGATGTTACTATACTTTTGCTGTTTACTCCGCTGTCTATGTCTGTTAGCATAATAATGAACAGGAGTGGGGCCAGTACTGTCCCTTGTGGTACTGAGCTGCGTACTTCCGATTCTGATGATGATATACCTTGAATTTTGACGACATGCAGACGATCACTAAGGAAGTTGTAGATCCATTTTCCCACTTTGCCTTTATTCCCATGTCTTTAATTTTATGTGCTATTATACCATGGTCACATTTATCGAAAGCTTTAGCAAAATCTGTGTATATAACGTCGTAGTTGTCATTGCCTTCCAATGCATCTAGGATATTGTTGTAGTGCTCTATTAGTTGTGATAGGCATGATCTACCTGATCGGAATCCATGCTGATTTTCGTTGAATCTTTCCCGTGTCTCCAGGAAATCATAAATTTTCTCTCTAACTATTCTTTCAAATACTTTGGTGAGGGGGACGTCAATGACACTGGTCTATAGTTCTTTGCTTGAGATCTGTCCCCTCCTTTATATATAGGGACAATGTTTGCTCTTTTCAAGATGCTCGGTATTTCCCCAGTGTCTAGGGATCTTCTCCATATCCAGTATAAAGGTGTAGCTATTTCATTTTTACAGTTTTTAATCAATAATGCGTTCCAATTGTCCGGACCTGCAGCTGAATGTAATTTCATTTGTCCTATAGCTCTCGCTACATCTTCTGGTGTAAAATCAAAGTCTGTTATATACTCTCCTTGCAATTCTTCTTCAAAGAATGCATTATGTCAGGTATCGCTCTGTCACTTTTTGGGGTACTGAAAACTGATTCATATTGGGCTCTCAATGTATCAAATATTTCTTTTGGATCGTCGGTTAGTTCATTATTTCCCGTCCTTAAGGGCCCAATAGCGGCGCGCGTTTTTGTTTCCTTTTGCATAGCTATAGAAGTATTTGGATTTCCTTTATTGCTTCTACCGCCTTTTCCTCTTCCCTCTCTGTATGGTCCTTAATCAGGCTTGTATTTCCCCATCGATACCCTCCAGTTTTTCTTTTATTGTTTTCCTGTCATTATCTCCGCAGTTTCCTAACTTCGCCTCCACTCTCTTTCTTTTGCGGAATAGTCTTCTCTTTTGCCTTTCTAGCCAGCTCCTCTTTCCTTTTGGCTGTGATTTCGGAGCATATTTTTCTAAAATTCTCAGCGTTTTTTCCTCCAAGGTTGTTAGCATTTCTTCAGTTGTTTTATTCTCGAAAATTGTTCTCCATTCTATTTGGGCCATGTGCGATCTGATTGCTTCCCAATTTATAGTCTTCGAGTTTAAGTTAAAGGCCCCGAATTTACTTCTTTCCACAATATGTGTATTGTCTTCTAATGCTGCCGTCATATTTGTTGATATCTCGATTAAGTTGTGGTCTGAGATAATGGTTGGGGTTATTTTTATATCAGCAATCAAGTTCGTGTTATTCGTGAATACCAGATCCAGGCAGTTATTTTTTCTGGTATTTTCTGTTATCTCCTGTGTCAGCATAAACTCGTTTGTGAGAGCCATCAACATTTTTGCTTGTTCCTGATCTTCTCTTGTGCCCCCCTTGTCCTGGTGAATATATATATTCCTATTCACCTTTTTGTATTTTATAAATGGGAAGTTAAAGTCTCCGCAGATCATTATATTGGGGGATGGAGGGTTTATGGCCTTTATTAGCTTTCTAATGTCATCAATGGCCTCCGAGAATTTTTCGGTTGGGGTGCTTGGAGGTCTATAGATGACTATTACTATCAAGTTTAGTTTTTCTATTTTCACTGCTAGGAGTTCCACATAGCTGTTTGATTTACTTATTATCGTCTCTGTCATATGACCTTCCTGTACATATATAGCACAGCCACCTTTCCGTCTCGTCGTTCTATCCGCTCTTAGTAAGTTGAAGCCCTCTATATTTATCTCTTTCTTATCAATACAATGTTCGCAGTTTTCACAATTTCCTTGGCAATCTTTAAGATGAGTTTCTGTGAGGCATGCGATGTCCGCCCTTGTTTCGTCCATAAATCCTTTCAGGTACGAAACCTTATTGAGTGATTGGTTTGGTCTTATTCCTTGAATATTAGCCAGGACAATTTTTATGTTCTCTGTTTTTCGTTGCCCCTTGTGCATTTCAAGTTCGTTTTCCTTCGATATCGCTTGATTCGTTGCTCTATGATCCTCCGAAAGAGATCCGTTTCCTCCTACTTGTATTGGTAGCTTCTTGCCCGGTAGCGATTTGGCTCGGGGGTTTCCAGCTGTGTCAACTGCATGTGGATGACATTTAGCATTCGTAAGGTGTCTGAGATGTTGAAAAAATTTTCTTGTTCGCTTATTGTGTTCCTATTGTTGTTCCTATTGTTATTTTTATTCCTATTGTCATTTAAACTTTTTCCTTTGTTCGTTGAGTCCGTCGGGAGATGTTGATAGTAGCATTTATTCCCGAATTTGCAGGTTCCATATTTTGCGTAAGTTCTGCAAATGTCCGGGTGGTAGAATTTACATCCGTCTCCAAATTTACAATGACCATTATTATAGAAGAAATTGCATATTGGGGGATGTTCATATATACATTGTCCTCTTTTAAATCTGCAATTATCTTTTATATAATACCTGCATATAATTCCTTCCCCATATTTACTCTTGGCTTTTGTTTTTTGCTCCTTATTGGGGGACAGTTTTACTTCGTTTACTTGACTGCCCTCTTGTCTTGTCCTATTTGTGCTATTTGTGCTAGTTGTGTTTGTGTCCTTCGTTGCCCTTATGCTGTGTGTTGTCTTTACACTCTTTGTCGCCTGTGTGTTTTCGGCCTCGTTTTGTGACGGTATTTGAATTCTTTCTATTTCGCCTTTCTCCGTTTCTTCCGTTTTCCACTGTTCTTTGTTTCCACTTTCCTCTTTCATTCTCTTCTCGTAGTCTCTTTCTGCTTTAAATACCGTAAAAGAGTTTAATTCGGTCAAGCAGTTCTCGCAGAACAGTGTGTGTATATTAGGCCTGTTCAAAAATCAACTTTTTCTTATTTTCATAGGTTTCTGTACATTTTCCCATGCATTTTGACCTGAAAAAGCCGAAAATCACAACTATTTTGACCTAGGATGTTGGGAAGCATTGCCGCATGGAGCTTTAAATTTTCTGCCTTGAAATCGGCCAAAGCGCCAATTCCGGGGTCCCTTGAATTATGTTTTGCACTTTAACTTTTGATCTAAACAAGATAGAGCAACAAATTAGGTATCAAATGAAAGAGCATAAAATTAATAAATAATAATAATAATAATAATAATAATAATAATAAATAAATAATAATTAATAATAATAATAATAAATAAATAATAATTATCTATCATTTTTCAGGAAACAACAGAAACTCAATCAGAATCTAGAAAACCATCTACAAGTTACAACTTCACAATGGCATTAAGCAAGGAGCTGAGGGAGCTCCGTGGGCGCACAGTTGATATCTCAGAACCTCCACGTACTGTCCACAGGCAGGTGTCAACTGGGCCATCTACCAGATCTCTCACTGAAACTTTCCTGGTTGGATACCTTCAGCTTTTATCAGTGGTTCCCAGCTTCCCACCAACAGACAGGCGTTCCAGTATTTCCTTAATCTTCAGAATTTACCGGAAAAAGCAGGGAGGCCCATGGTTCAAGACCTTGCATATGAAACAGTTGAATCTATCATCCCATTCTGGCAGATGGCTAGGATCAAGACAATGACCAAGTACAACGCAATGAAGCTCTTCATGAAACTACATGAGAAACATCGTGCTCTGGTGAAAAGCAAAGGAAGAGCAAGTAACCCTGGAGGAAAAAGAGGAGCATTTGTGCTGGAATTAGACAGCCTGTTCGATATAGGAGCTCCAGATGCAATCCAGGAAATACAGAACAACAGACTGTTATCCAGAGAGAAGAAAGATGAGGATATCAGGTTCTACGAAGACCAAAAGACTGAGAGGAAAGGTCATATGTCTGGTCATGACAAGATTTTTGAGACAAGATCCCTGCAGCAAGCAGCGAGGAATGAAAGACTGCAGCATAGACAAGAACAAGGTAAAACTAATTGCTTTGAACGTTACAAAAAGTTTTAAGTTTTACTCCATTGCGATATTTAGCATGTACTTAACAATTACTGTCTTAACATGTTGTACTATTTTACAGCTGCAGCAGAACAAGAGGCAGTTGTTCATGTGGATGACATTACCTGGGGTGACTCAACTGACAACGACGCTAACACAGAGGACATGGATTACCATCAGCCTCGTCCTGGATGTTCTCACCATCAAGACACTGTGACTAGTGTGACTTTGACGTTTCCAAGGAAGGTCATGGAATGTGATGTCATCTGCAATACAGCTGATCGTCTTGGTTTATCAGACAATCAAGTTACTGCCATGGTTTCTGCCACCTTGAAAGCTGGAGGGGCTGATCTGGATAACTTCGTCATCTCAACCTCAACAACACGTCGCAACAGAATGCTGTCCAGGTATAATATCAGCCAGAGTCACATGTCCAAGTTTTGTGAAAACCCCCCACAGTACGCTGCCTTACACTGGGATGGAAAGTTGCTGAAAGATGTCTTGGGCAGTGAACCTGGAAGTACCTCAGAGACTTTAGCTGTGCTAGTGTCTGGTCCACCTTCATACACTGAAGGAAAGTTATTGGGAGTACCTGTCATCGACAATTCTTCTGGCACAGCTCAGGCTGAGGCTTCAATGGATTTACTGGAGACATGGGAACTTACGGATAATGTTACTGCCCTTGTTTTTGACACTACATCCAGTAACAGTGGAGTTCACAGAGGAGCTGCCAAACTGCTAGAGAAAATGCTGAACGAAAAGGTGTTTTATCTGGCCTGTCGACATCACATCCTGGAAATCCTAGTAGGAGCAGTTTGGGAGAAGCTGTTTGGGAAGGTGAAGGGGCCAGATAATCCCTGGTTTGAGCATCTGAAGGATGTTTGGACGGACTTGTCCAAGGAAAACCCAAAGATGCTGGCTATCAACAGCAAATGGCTGAAGGAAAAGAAGAAGAACAGTGAAGAAATACTCCAAGACATTCTAACAGCAGAAAGGCTTCCAAGAGCCGACTACAGGGAAATGGCTGAACTGACAGTCATTGTTCTTGGAGGAACGCCTCCTCGGGGTATTCACTGGAGTCGACCAGGCGCCATTCATCAGGCCAGATGGATGGCCAGAAACCTGTACTCCATGAAAATGCTGATGTTTGCAGATCAACTTGAGTACGACGAAGACACTGCATCAAAGCTGGAAAGACTCAACACCTTCCTTGCGCTGTTCTACACTCCTGTATGGATGATGTCAATGTCTGCTGCAGATGCTCCCGTGAATGATCTAAGTCTAATCCAGGACATGTTGAAGTACAAGAAAACTGACCAAGAGCTTGCTGATGCAGTACTTAATAAGATGGAAAACCACAAATGGTACCTGACGCAGGAAGTCGTGCCATTTGCCCTGTTCAGCAGTAGATTGAGTGACACATTGAAGCACGACATTGCTGCCCAGTTACATGCCACTGAGAAGCCAGACAGCTTCAGAACAGGAAAACCTCTATTCCAGAGAGTCACAGCTAAGACCACCCTGGTTGATCTCATTGGCCCAGAATCACATTTCCTGCTGGACACACTGAACATTGGATCCGAGTGGCTTCTGGAACCTGTCACGTCTTGGCCACAGAATGAGGACTACAGAAAAGCGTTGGACTATGTTAAGAATCTGAAAGCGGTGAATGACATTGCTGAACGTGGTGTCAAGATGATGAGCGACTTTGCAAATGTCATAACAACAGATGCCAAGCAAAGACTATCTCCTTCAAGCTGTGGAGTTCAACAGACGCCGCTTTGACAGCTTCAAGAAACAAACTCTCAACAACTGACTGTGTAAATGTCATTATGAAATTAATCATCATGTAATGCTTTCACTTCTTGATCGATAGACTTGTGACAAAATGTTAATCTCAAATTTGTGTCATGAATAAGGCGCCTTGTCTGCCTTGAGTGTGAGAAAACGAATTTTGTGATATTTCTGAAATCTTTGTATGTATCAATGTGCCATTTCTTGTTCCAAGACTATCATAATTGTATAAGTTAGAAAGAATTAAAAACACTTTAATTTGGTGCCTATTTTGTGCTCTATCTTGTTTAGATAAAAAGTTATAGTGCAAAACATGATTCAAGGGACCCCGGAACTGGTGCTTTTGGCCGATTTCAAGGCAGAAAACTTAAAGCTCCATGCGGCAATGCTTCCCAACAACCTAGGTCAAAATGGTTGTGATTTTCGGCCTTTTCAGGTCAAAAAGCATGGGAAAAAGTACAGAAACCTATGAAAATAAGAAAAAGTTGATTTTTGAACAGGGCTAGTGTGTATATTATATATATATATATATACAGGGTGGGCGGAAAGTAGCTCCCTATTTTGGATTGGTAAAAAAATATGTATATTATCCATTTATTTCAGAAGAAATAATATGAAAGGTAGGCATACATGGTAGGTTTTCTCTGAAATTCAATGTGGGCTCCAACTCTTTCCACCAGCTTCTGGAGCCGCCCAGGAATGGCGTCCACTGACTTTAGCAGGAACTCCGGCGGGATGGAGGACATGACTTCCCGAATTCGGTCCTCCAGTTCTTCCAATGTCTTCGGTTTGGTGCGGTAGACTTCTTCCTTTACCCACCCCCAAAGAAAGAAGTCGCACGGTTACCGCTGAAAAACGGCAGAATCGGTTCAGTGTAACGGTGTGGTGTGGTATGACCTCAGATCAGGTTGTGGGCCCGTTCCTACTGCGCAACACCATGAATGCTGAGCGGTACCTTGCTATGTTGCGAAACGAGGTCTGGCCGGTTGTCAGCACATGGGAGAACATCGACGATCTGATATTTATGCAAGATGGCGCCCCTCCGCACTTCGCTCTTGTTGTCCGTGAGTGGCTGGATGCCCACTTCCCTGGGCGTTGGATGGGTCGTCGTGGTCCACATCAATGGCCAGCCAGGAGCCCCGACTTGACACCGTGCGACTTCTTTCTTTGGGGGTGGGTAAAGGAAGAAGTCTACCGCACCAAACCGAGGACATTGGAAGAACTGAAGGACCGAATTCGGGAAGTCATATCCTCCATCCCGCCGGAGTTCCTGCTAAAGTCAGTGGACGCCATTCCTGGGCGGCTCCAGAAGCTGGTGGAAAGAGTTGGAGCCCACATTGAATTTCAGAGAAAACCTACCATGTATGCCTACCTTTTCATATTATTTCTTCTGAAATAAATGGATAATATACGTATTTTTTTACCAATCCAAAATAGGGAGCTACTTTCCGCCCACCCTGTATATATATATATATATATATATATATATATATATATATATATATATATATATATATATATATATATTATATTGGGCATTGTATGTAGAGAAGGTTAAAATGGGATTCTTTCCTGATTGTAATTATCAGTATATGAAAAGTTACTTAAAAATTCACATTCTTACAGCTCTGTCTGTGTCTGTCTGTCTGTCTGTCTCTCTGTCTGTCTCTCTCTCTCTCTCTCTCCGAAATGGTTTAACAACGAAATTAGGAGGGCTATTACGGGAAGAAATAGAGCCTACAAACTACTTAAGTCGCATTTCAACCACACTAATTCAGAAAACTATATAAACCTACGTAGGAGGGTTAAGTCCTTAATTAGATCAGCCAAACATGATGAAGAAGCTAGAGTTGCCTCACTCTGTAAAGTTAACCCTAAAGAATTTTTTGCCCATGTTAATAGCAGAAAGCCAATTAAAAATTTTGTAGGCCCCTTAAAAGATAGAAATGGCGTACTGAAATTCGGTGATAAAGATATAGCTAATACGTTAAACGAGTTCTTCGTTACAGTCTTCACGGAGGAAGACACAATAGAAGTGCCAAGTCCTCGGATTACATATGACGGTGACAATCCCGTAGAGACCATAAGTTTTACGAGAAATGAGGTACAGCAATTAATTGATAAGATGAATAAATACAAATCACCTGGTCCCGACTTATTTCTTCCAAGGGTATTAAAAGAGGTTAGCCACAATGTTGTTGACGACTTAGTAACCATATTCAAACAATCAATCGAGTTAGGGAAAGTTCCAACCGACTGGAAGTTAGCAAATGTAACACCTATCTTTAAAAAGGGTGATAGGAAAATCCTTGTAATTATCGCCCGATCAGTTTAACATCAGTTGTCGGCAAACTGTTGGAATCCATCATTACAAAACGTATTGTGTATCACCTTGAATCTAACAATCTAATTTTTTATTCTCAACATGGATTTAGGCGACATAGACCCTGTCTGACAAACCTGTTAGAGTTTTTCCATAATATGCATATACTGTACGATGCAAGTAGGGCAATAGATATAG
This sequence comes from Bathynomus jamesi, assembly GCA_023014485.1. Lineage (NCBI taxonomy): Eukaryota > Metazoa > Arthropoda > Malacostraca > Isopoda > Cirolanidae > Bathynomus > Bathynomus jamesi. The sequence continues at coordinate 789,023 of JAJOZX010000058.1, forward strand.
TGTATCTCGACTTTCAAAAAGCCTTTGACAAAGTCCCTCACGCTAGACTGATAGCTAAAGTCAAAGGACTAGGAATCACCGGGCTCGTTTCCAACTGGATTGAGGATTGGTTAAAAGATAGAAAGCAGAGAGTGGTAATAAATGGAGTGGCTTCGGAGTGGGCGCCCGTCACCAGTGGTGTCCCACAGGGTTCCGTGCTGGGTCCTTTACTTTTTATCATCTATATTAACGATATAGACATCGGGCTTCTAAGTGCAATCTCCAAATTTGCAGACGATACGAAATTAGGAAGTAGTGTAGGTACTGAGGAGGGCGTAAGAACGCTTCAGAACGATCTTGACAGGTTGAGCGAATGGTCTGCTACTTGGCAGATGCCATTCAACTTGGACAAATGTAAGGTAATGCACATAGGTTATAAAAACCCGAAGACCGATTACTCTCTCTGGGAAGGAACTTGACTGAGACCGATCTAGAGAAAGACTTAGGAGTCTACATCAGCAACGATCTGAAACCGTCGAAGCACTGTGCAGAAGTCGAAAAGAGGGCCTTAAAATTATTAGGTTATATTAAAAGACAGTTCCAGTTTCGAAACAAGGAGACTGTAATGTCTCTTTATAATTCTCTAGTCAGACCTCAACTGGAATACTGTGCGCAGTTTTGGTCTCCATCCCTCAGGAAGGACATAGAAAGGTTAGAAAGAGTACAAGCAAGGGCTACAAAATTGATCCCTTCAATGAGAATGCAAAGCTACCAACGGAGATTGGAGCGCCTAAATCTGTTTAGCTTAGAGACGAGGAGGTTGCGGGGTCAGCTTATTCAAGTCTTCAAGATGCTCAAAGGAATAGACAGGGTAGATTACAGAAACTTATTCTCACTTAATGCCAATCCGACAAGAAATAATGGGTTCAAACTGGAACTAAAGACATTTAGGACCTCTGTCTGCGGAAATTACTTTTCCTATAAAATAGTTAATATCTGGAACCAACTTCCCTCAGAGGTTGTTTCCAGTCAAAGTGTAAGTGTGTTTAAAAATAGGCTAGACAAAGTACTGAATACTCTCATAGTTTAAGATTAAAACATAAGAAAACTCTGCAGGAGTTCGCTTGCACGGTGTCTCTGTGAGCAAGCTAAATATAGAGCTATTTATATATTCTCCACTTTCCTGTAAAATTTCCTTGGCTACTTTTCCAGGGTCAAGGTATTTTCTTCAACCTTTTTCCGTACCTGTCTCTGGCAGGGAGGGAGCGGAGGGTGGGGAGAGAGCCTTCTACTTTTCTATTCAGTTTTCTACTACTGCTAGGATAGTTGAAAGAAAAATAAACTTTTAATAACAGGAACCTCCCAGAGTGGACCGAAAGGTCTTTGAGGCTTCCTCTTGTCCTTGTAACTCCTTGTAACTCTCTCTCTTATTTATCTTTTAATATAATTCTTATTTTTAAACCTCGTTAAATTTGATAAGCTTTTGCTGTAGTCCAATAACTTTACCTGCAACATATGATACGAGGCGCTCCGCGCCAGATGTTCGTAAGCGCTACCCTGGGCTAAAACTCGTTTTTTGTACCAGCGTGAAGCTCAGTTCCCATACTATCCAATGTTGAGATATACGAACATCTGGCTCTGAAACATTAAGGTCGAAATCCCTATTTAACCATGTTTACAAGCCGACCGCAATAGCGTGGCATGAACTTTAACTGCGTTTTCTGGCGTTTTTTATTTTTAGCGCTTACGAACATCTGGCGCGGAGCGCCTCATATATATATATATATATATATATATATATATATAATTGCAAAGTCCTTGTACAACTTTAGAATTTAACAACTTTTTATGCACACATAATAGAAACAAGCTGTAAACGGCATATGAACACATACTTATTAAAATTTTTAACACAATACATTTCTAGGCTTCAACATAAATGCCTTCTTTCTCGATACATTGTTCAGTCCGATTTTCCAAAGACCCGAAAACACACTCCAATGGAGAAAACAAAGACTGACCACAACCTTCTTATACAGAGAAATATTAACTTCTATCACTCAAAAAGAGAAGTTTGAAGGCTATTTCTTCTTTCTAAAGAAGTTATGTATCATTAAAAGCAGTTATTATATCATCTGACAAGAGGCTTTGATACCCAAAAGAAGGAAAATCTTCCCTAGAATGCACCCTCATAAAGAAGGTATAAGTTCTAAATTTAGGTTTTATTTTGAATGCAGTTGCTGCTAAGTGATTTCAAGAGTTGCATTTGTAATTCTGGCCATAAGTTCATCCGAAGAATGTGGTTTGGATGAGTAAATAACAATTTTAACATGACCCATAAAAAGTAGTCGAATGGGGACAGGTCAGGTGAACGAGGTAGCCAAGTTCTACTGATCCACTTGGCTGGGAACACTTCATTAAAGAAATGTCGCACATTCAAAGCATAATGGCAGGTAGCACCGTCTTGCTGAAAGAAAGTGATATCTGAAAGATTTAGTCGTTTCAGTTCAGAGATAAAGAAATTCTGCAACATTGCAAGTTGACGTTCACCATTGACTGTTGGTTCTTCAAAAAAGAAAGGACCAAATAATACATGACTTTCTGAGAGCACACCAGACATTGATTTTCGACAAGTTCTTTCATACTGCCAGAATTCGTGAGGTTTTTCTGTCCTCCAAATGCAACAGTTGTAGCAGTTGACTTTGCCGCTAATGCGGAATGTTGCCTCATCAGAAAATGTCAACTCGTCCAGAACCCCAGGGGAATTCTTGATTTTTTAGTGGAGCTGTTCATAGAAATCTAACTTTGCATGGTAGTCATCTTCCAGTGACATTTGAACCACCTGAATCTTGTATGCATGGTCATACAATTTCACTTTGAGAATTTTACGCACTGTTGATTGCCAAATGTTTAGTTTATTGGTTGCTCATCGCAACGATTTCCGTGGACTCCTCTCAAATGCTTCCTAGACAATGGCTAGTCTCCTCACTGATTTGAGACATCCAGGATCGAAGTCTGTCATCCACTGTCCCAGTTCCTTTAAACTTTTTCATTCAATTGTTAACGGGGCTCCTATGTGATGCGTGTTTCTGGTAATGAGCAATGAACTTTCTTCTTACAGTTGTTATGGACTTCAGTTCTGCTAGCCATAAAACACAGTTAACCCTTTCTTCTACTCTCACCATTCTCAACCCATTCGCCCAACCCATTCGCCACAACACTCCTACTCCGAACCCCCTCTCTGTCCAAACATACCACATCTGTTTCCCTATCTTCCGACACGTTCAATACTCCCTCAAAATACTCACTCCGCCTTGTCTTCACATTTTCTCTCTCTGTCATCACTCCCCATTGACTCTTTTCACAGTCATGCTCATCTGCCCTCTCATTTTCCTCACACTATTTACTTCTCTCAAAACATCTTTTTCTCCCTCAAATTTTCTGACATTCTCATACGCCATCTCTCATTTGCTCTCTCTTTCAGCTCTCGCACTTTTCTCTACTTTTTGCCGTTTCCTCTTATACTCCTCCCAATTACCCACACTTCTGCTTTGCAAGTGCCAAGCATATGCTTCCCTCTTTTGCTTCACCAACATTTGAGCCTCCACATTCCACCATTCACTACCCCGTCGTTTATGTTCACACCTAACAATCTCCCCCTAGCAGATCTCGTCATCAATAATCAACACATAATACATTAGTGCCTTTTCACCTCGGACACCACTCACCCACGTGTACTTATGTACATCTCTTTTACGAAATTATGTATTCCCAATCATCAATTCTCTTTCAGCACACAACTCAACTAGCCTTTCCCCACTTCCATTCACACCAGGCACCCCATGCGCCCCAACTATACCCTCAATCGGCACCCCCCCTAACTCTCGCATTCAAGTCCCTTCGCATCAAACTACTCGAACATTCACCCATTTCGTCCCAGGACTCATTCCGTATCTTTTCACTCTTCTCACTCCCAGGTCTATACGCACTAACAATCACCCATCTCTCTTGGCCCACTTTCATTCCAACCCACATTCACCTTGAACTCACTTCCTTACACTCTTTCACACATTCCTATAGCTCATCACGTATCAGAAACGCAACCCCTCCTTTGCCCTTGCCCTCTCCCCAACCCCGCATTTTACCCCTGAACATTCCCAAACTACTCCACACCCTTCCCCTTCAGCTTTGTTTCACTCAAGGCCAGGACCTCCAGGCATCTCTTACGAAACAGAGCATCAATCTCTCCCTTCTTATCATCCTGACCACATCCACGCACAGTCAGACACCCCACCCTGAGCCGTCGCGGGAAAGCCCCGCTATGCCCTTTCTCTGACCGTTCCTGTTCGTAGAAAATTGCATACAGGTAGGAAGGGTTTCCAGCCCCAGCACGCGTCCCTTATTTTTAGTCGCCTTTTACGACACGCTGGGACCACGTGGGAAAATTCTTTAAATCCTCTATCGGTCTATCCTCAGGGATATATATATATATATACAGGGTGTTTCACAACCGGTCTCCCATACTTTGGGGGAAGATTTGGCGGATGATATCGAGTAAAAAAGTTAATACAACATCGGTGCTATTTCCAACCATTGCAGAGCTACAGACGTTTTAAGGTACACAGAAAAAAATAAACGAGAGTATTAATTAATTGCTACATTTTATGAGATACACCTTATAAATGTTCAAAATGTCCACCTCGGTTTTCAATGCACAGCCTTGCTCGTTCCAAACAAGAGTCCACTGCCCTTTGAATCATTTCGGGGTGTTCTCGTATCTAAGCAGCGGCACCCATAATCCGACGCAAGAGTTCCTCTCTCGTTTGTACTTTGGTCTTGTAGACCATCTTTTTCATAAGGCCCCATTAAAAGAAATCTAATGGGGTTAGGTCCGGAGACCTGGGGGGCCACGATATTGGACCAACACGACCAATCCAACGATTCCCGTACCGCTGATTCAAGTAATCCACAACATGACGACCAAAATGTGGTGGCGCCCCATCGTGCTGAAAGAACATCGTGCGCCTTGTCTCCAAGGGTACGTCCTCCATCAAAAGCGGCAATTCGTTCGTCAGGAATTCAGATAAATATCAGCAGTTAATCGTTGTTCCAAAACGAACGGTCCAATCAGCTGATCTCCAATTACATCGCACCAAACATTCACTGAGAATCGATTGAAAGTTCCCTTCAATCCGTGGGGATTATCGGCGGACCACAAGTGGGAATTTCGTCTATTGTTAGTTCCATCCCGAATGAATTGTGCTTCATCACTAAACAGTATGCGATTAAGAATTTGGCGATGTATAACCATCCACTGGCAAAATTGAATACGTTTATCGTAATCATCCGGTTGAAGAGCTTGCACACGTTGCAGATGATATGGATACAAATCCTCATCATATATGGTTCGCCATACACGCGATGCGGATTCACCAATTCGTATAGAAATCCTTCGAACTGGTAGTTGGGCTACGTTGCACTAGGTCCAGTATGCGCTCCTCCACAGCAACGGGCCGTCATGCTACACGTTCTTGGTTACGTGGAGCAATTGTCCCTATCCCTTAATCTCTGGTGTGTGTCACTAAACACTTGCCTGTTCGGTATTCGGCGGTTCGGAAAACGTCTTCGATATTCCTCAACTGACGTTCTGTTGTTACTATCACAGAATCCATAAATGAAATGAATATCACCGTATTCAGCGGGTGTGAACTATTGATTCATTTTGATTGTTCACCTTAGCGCAACATAATGTCTCGTACCACAGATCAGAACCAACTGAAAGAAGAAAGTGAAGATTAGAAGTGGTAACTTCGTTAACCGAAACTACCACCAGTGCTGCCCTTTATCAAATTACACACAGTAGGGACTTGTTGTTTGCACATCTTAAAACGTCCGTAGCTCCGCAACGGTTCGAAATAGCACCTATGTTGTATTAACATTTTTATTCGATATCACCCCCTAAATTATGGCAAACCGGTTGTGAAACACCCTGTATATATATATATATATATATATACACACCTTACCTTAACCTTACAAAGGTTTCGCGCGATGGTTCCTCATTTCGCGAAGGTCAAGCTTATCGCCTCTCCTCTCGAGTTGGCCTGGTGAAGTAGTGAGTTGGTTTCTTGTGCGCTCCACCTCAATAGCCAGGTACGCCCGGCTCATCGAGGATTGTTCTGAGCCAGGCGTCTAGTCTTCTTTTGAAGATGTCCGCTGCAACTCCCTTCGTGTTTCTTAGATCTTTGGGCAACTGATTAAACAGTTTTCGGTCCTCTCACTACAAAACTATTTTCTTTCAGGGTTAAGAATGTTCCCTGTCTCGCCTTCAAGTTGGGAATATGACACAGTCTACCGTTTCTACCTTCCACCGTTGTTTGGGGAGTTATAGGGTTCAGAGTAAGATTAGGGACTAGTTTCTCCATTATTTTCCAAGTGTAAATAATGGTGTATCTCTCTCTTCTCCTTTCCAGTGAATATAGGTCTATTTCGCGTAACCTTTCCCAGTAATTTAGTTCTTTGCACCCGTTGATCTTGGCTGTGAAGCTTCTCTGGATCTCTTCCAGCTGTCTAATGTCTTCTTTTTTGTATGGGATGTCAGGACCGAGCAGTATTCCAATTTGGGTATGATCAGGGTTTCCAGTAGAGGAATCATTACATTCCTATCTCCTTCGCTTAAAAGTTCTCAATATCTGTCCCGTTATTCTCTTTGCTCTGTTTACTCTATCTTATTTTGTGTTTCAAATTTCGCATCATCTGTCATTACAACCCCTAAATCTTTTGCTCTGGAATTTCTCTGAATTTCCTGTCCATTTGGGGTATGAAATTCCATTGATTTTCGATCTCTTTTTCCGTACCGTAACAGCTGAAATTTCTCGATGTTAAACTTCATATTGTTGTCTTCTGTCCACTTGTAGATTCTGTTTATGTCCGTTTGTAGAGATCCTATATCTTCTGGGTTTCTTTTTTTTTTCTTATATATATATATATATACACACACTGTATATATATATATATATATATATATATATATATATATATATATATATATATAGTGTGGTGTGTGTGTGTATATATATATATATATATATATATATACAGGGCCGCTGAGAGGGCAGGGAAGCTGGGTTATATATCCGGGGTCCGGACCTTTAGGGCGCCCGGAAAGAGGGGGGGGGGAGATAAAATCTAAAAATATTAATAAAGCAATTGATTAAATAACAGAGAGGAAATATAATTAATGAACATACATTTTATAGAGATTATCATACTCTATGTTTGAATAGTGACTTGGACATATAATCAGTTTGCTTGTTATGAGTAAACAGGGGGTCCCATATACCAATCCTTCCCCGGGACCCGTGGCAGCTCTCGCCGACCCTATATATATGGTCAATTTAATACTTAATTTATATATAAATATTTAAGATTTATACAGCAGCCTGCACAGCATTTAAATTATACGAGTATAAGAATCTGTTTAAAATATTTTAAATTCAAATAATTCCGATACCAATTTGCATATTCATAACCTAAAATTATGATAATGATTTGTCCTAACACTAACATTAACTCTTTTCCAATCCCACTAATTAAGCAATCAGTATTCCATCAGCACTAATAGTTGCAGGAAACATCTCAGACAAGTAATTAAGAATGACTCTGCTATCAATATTGTTGATACTAATTTGTTATACACTGTGTGTATATATATACACACAGTACTATAAGGCACGCATTCAACTCGGATACAATACTGTCAGATTTCAAGTACTGTATTCATATCCTTTTCCGAATAATTTCTTGATGTATTTCAATCGACACAAGACATTGTTCCTTCTTTAAACGAGATAACAGAACAATGGCTAAGAATTATCGCCCAGTCCCACTTACTTCCCACTTTACACAATACAGTGTTTCCAACACGTATAATTAGAGACAAAATTCCTTTACTTATAAGAAGAAAAATTATTCAGTTCGACCGAAACATGGATTCAAGGCTGGAAAATAATGCCCATATCACAATTTTTAAACAACCAAGAGGAAAACACTGAAAGCTTTGTGTCAAAATCAACATATAAATGTAATAATAATTAAGGTAATAATAATTAAGACACAGACAAAAGTATAGAAACCGAAGGAGGGCAGTTTCGAAATTAAAAAGCTTTTGATATGTCTTGCGCAATAGCAAAGGTTTCACCGAAATCACGAAAGGAGGATGACCAAAAGTCAGAGAAATATGCAAGAAGATCCTCAGTAGAACGTCCATTGTAGAACCATACTGACGATATGAAAGAAGATTGTGAGAAGAAAGGTGTTGAAGAATCTTCTTATTAAGGATTGAGTCAAAAACTTTAGAAAGGTAAGAAATCAAAGCAGTTGGACGATCGTTGGAGGGTTGATAGCGGTCACCCTTTTTTGGGACAGGCTGAATGAAAGCGAACTTCTAGCAGGAAGAAAAATTCCAGATGAAAGACAAAGACGAAAGAGTTTGCCTGAGCAGGGTGTCTGCACAGAAACACAGTTCTTGAGACCAACAGGAGGAATACATTCGTACCGTTCACCTTCCTGGAGTTGAGCCCAAATAGGGCAGAATGAACATCTTTGGAAGAGATTCTAATTTCAGACATAATTAAGTCATAGGGAGAAGGAACTGGAGAAACAGCACCGGAATTGTCCATGGTTGAGTTGGAGGCGAAAAATGATATGCATTATTTTGACACCGTATTCGAGCATACCTACATATTTTTAATTGATGACTTTATAAAGTGAGAGATGAACAGGGTGAGAACGGATTGGAAATTAGAAAATATTTAGAAGACTTTTCTCCCGAGAAGTACCAGTCGCTTTGGAAAGCTGGACTAGAGCGTTACATACCCTCCCTAGCCTTCACCGTTCATCCGGCGGAGCTATTTCTATATATATGCTCCAACTGTCGTCAGGATTTAGAATTCAGGGGTTCCCAAACTTTTACCACCAAGGACCCCTAAATATTAATTCCGTACGGACATAGACCCCACACAAAAAAAATTATGAATTCAGTTACAAACTATAGTATATTTCATAAACATAGATAGCTTTTAAATTAATGTAAAATTAAACATTCTACGCTCATTAAACCAGTTTAATAAACACTTACCGAATGTCTAGTGTGAAATGGAAATTTATTTTAATATAGTTAATGTTACTATTTTTCCAAAAGCTTAGAGACCCCCTGGAAGCTTCCTACAGACCCCTGGGGGTCTGGACAGACCACTTTGGGAATCCCTGAATTTTAGATGATTTCCTTATGCACCGGTATGAACTTTGAACGGTATTCATTTGAAAAAAACAAGTGAAAAGAGAATAAGTGATTGCTTGCAACGCATTGAATATACTCGTGCTTTAACTTTTCACGAAATTTCTGTACTAAACGATCATCTACTCGAGCATGTTTTTGAATCTATTTGTTCAAAGTTTAAGAATTATGAAAATGCAACATCCAAATGTAAAGTAGGAATAAAAATAATCCTAAATGATTTTAAAGCTCTGTATATCGAGTATAGAAAGCCTCATACATTAAACGTGTTTTTATTTCTGGGAAGAATTGCTTGTATAATACAGAGCAATGAGGATGTAACTACAGGTGCAGCCATGGGACGTCGATTGCGGGGGGAGACGCAGGGGACATGTAGTAGGTTGTCCCCCTTTGTAAAAAGTGGGGGGGACATGTCCCTGCGTCCCCCCCGCAATCGGCGCCCATGGCTGCACCTGCAGTTACATCCTCCACTTTCGTGAATGAATTGCTATAAATGCTAACTATTAATGGCACCTAATAAGACATTATATGTCGCATTATATGCATATGCAAATGATAGCAATATTATAAATTATTGTCATGAACACCAGTGTATATTTATCATGGAATTTAGCAGTCAATTTGCATTTTAATAATTGCACGTAGCATTTGTGTTCTTGGTAGATATGATAATAATTTGGCTGGCGAAATTTGTCTATAGAAAATATCCATATGTCCATATATCCAAACATATGTGCGATATTATGTTACATGAAAGGTTAAATATTATAAATAGTTTGTATTGCGTTTCTTATTTCTGCAAAAAAAATGTTTAAATAAAGAAAGACAAAATGATTGAATACAATTGAGATTTTTTCAACATGCTGAGAAAAATACAAAAAACGGGTAAATGGTAAATTACGACATTGATATATTACGCGCAACAGCTACTCAGAGTATTGTTTGATTCGCTGTTTGAAGGCGAAGTGTCCCCCCCACTACTTTAGAGCAATCGACGCCCCTGGGTGCAGCATAAGTCGGTTTACCGAGAATAATGGAATCACCTTGTGAAGAATAATATTTATCATTTACTACAGAAATTATTCAAAGTGTTCTCCATCATGTTCAATACATACGTTGCATCTTTGAACCACTGAACAACAAATAGCGCAGCACAGTTCTTTATTATTCAACGTCTCGAACTCTTGGCGTGTCAAAGTCTTCGTGTGATCGAAGTCCCGAGGTTTTTGGCGTAAACTCTATCTTTGTGTACCCCACATTGAATAATCACATCACAGTGATTATTCAATGTGGGGTATAATCAAAGATAGAATTTACAGCCAGAAACCTTGGGACTTCGATCATACGAAGACTTTGACACGCCAAGAGTTCGAGACGTTGAATAATAACAAAGAACTGTGCTGCGCTATTTGTTGGTCAGTGGTTCAAAGATCCAACGTGTGTATTGAACATGATGGAGGACACTTTCAATAATTTCTGTAGTAAAGGATAAATATTATTCTTCACAAGGTGATTCCATTATTCTCAGTAAACCGACTTATGCCGCACTCTGTATTTCCGCCATTATTTGTAAGTTTACTATTAAAAAATTAAATAATACTCTGTTACTATATTAATAAATGTTGTATGCATATGTAATGTATTATTAATTCTATAAAAAACTGTATATATTAACTAGTTCTATTATTTCCACCATTATTTGTAAATATACCAATAAAAAAATTATCTTGATATGGTAATAAATATTGTTTGCGAATGTGTTTTTATTTACCCTCATTCATTTTTAAATTACTTCTATGTATGCGTCTTAATAAGGTTGTTGTCCATCAAGGATAGAATGTGAGCGTATATCTAAATTTATCTCTGGTTTAGTTTTTATTTTAGTTTCTCATATAATATTTTTCACTTGCATAAAAGATTTTCATATACTGTATAACCTTTCATTTTCTTTGTACTTGATGGAAAAAAGATCGGATGACATCCTGGGCAGTTATAGACAGGGTATGGGGAAATATGTACAAGAGGATGGCCTCCGAGGGTTAAACAAGGATTGTCGAGTGGGCTAAGCGGTCCAACAGTCTAAGCCATACGCACAGAAAAATGCATTTATGTAGAGTGTGTGTGTGTGTGTGTGTGTGTGTGTGTGTGTGTCACGTGGATAGAAGTAGCTGCCCTTGGGGGAGATGGGAATGAGGGATAGGAGAATAATAATATCTGTATCATGTGATCTCGAGTTTTACCAATGAGAGAGAGAGAGAGAGAGAGAGAGAATTTACTACATTATATCTCATTTTGTGTATTGACCCCTTTTCAGGGTATAAGTGTAGAGGGAAATTTTTAAATAAACATAAAGGAGCACTGGTCCAGAGGGTACTTCCAACTGGCCAGGCCTATAATTTAAAAGTCCCCCACGCGTAATGGGGAATAATGATGCATAAAATGCATCATTTTCATTTTCAAAATTTATTTATTTTTATTGCAAAATTTTATGTACAATAATTAAAACTAAAGTTCCACTGTAATTAAACAGCTTCCATGGAGATGAGTATGACTTTTCGGAGGTTTTCACCCCCGAGAGATCTCATCAAGCTTCCCATCATCTGAGAACTCCCAGTGCCCTGAAGCCAGACCCAGCCAGCACCTCCTACTACATATATTGCAAAAGAGAACATCACTACTTCTATATAAAACTTTCTCTAGTAAGTACGTAAGATATTCCGCGATTTAACTAAAGGGTTCTAGCATTCCTACACTATAAACCCAAGTAGCGTCCATAAAATCGAAAACATCTATTCGGAGGTTTTGGCTCCCAAAAGATCACATCAAACTTCTCTACCAACGGGGTATCATCTGAGAACTCCCAGTGCTCTGAAAGCACCTCCTACTACATATATTGCAAAAGAGAACATCACTACTTCTATATAAAACTTTCTCTAGTAAGTACGTAAGATATTCCGCGATTTAACTAAAGGGTTCTAGCATTCCTACACTATAAACCCAAGTAGCGTCCATAAAATCGAAAACATCTATTCGGAGGTTTTGGCTCCCAAAAGATCACATCAAACTTCTCTACCAACGGGGTATCATCTGAGAACTCCCAGTGCTCTGAAACCAGACCCGACCAGCGCATCCCACTACATTTATTACAAAGGAAACAATACTACTTCTACTCTATCTTAACTAGCCCTGCCTCAAGCAGCACCCTTTTAATAATGAAAAAGAGAGAAAGGAAGGAAGGAGCAAAAGAAAGAAAGAAGGGGAGAGAGGAGTGGCTTCCCAAAATAATTTAATTTGCCATTCAGAGGTTTTGACTCCCGAGAATTTCCATCTATTAGAAATAAAAATTAAAAGGTAGGAAAGGTATATCATTTGAGAATTCCCAGTGCTTTGATACCAAACCCGACCAGTGCCTTCTACTACATTTACGATAAAAAAGGACCATCACCATCCCCAACTCCACCCCAACCAACTCCCCTTATAACCACCCCTTTGTAGGTTTATTCGGAGGTTGCTCACAATGCAACCTGTAACCTGTCTGGTTACAATGCGCTGTAACCAGACCAGACCAGCGCCTCCTACTACATTTACATCTTTTAAGGGAAATCACTGCTTCTGTCTCAATAACCTATACTAACTAAAAATCACATCCCAAATTTACCCGCCCTTTAATGCAAATTGATGCTACTAAAATACCTAGTCAACCTATTCTTAAACATATTAACTGAAGTGCTTGCCACGATCCCCGTAGTTAGACTTAAACCACTACGATTTAGGTTAGGTTAAGATTATTTTTTTGTCGTGGTTGCGCTCTCTAGGTTAGGTTAAGTGTGTGTATATGCATGTGTCAGCGTGTTGCATCACATGAGATGGCCTTTAAACCTTATATCCTTTCAAGATTCTTATAATTTTTATCTTTTAAAATGGTGGACGCTAAAGTTCATAGTGGAACGTTACATTTATATATAACCTTTGGTTAACCTTAACCTTTGGTTAGCTTCCGCCCGAATTGTTCATTCTGACGAAGGTCAAGCTTTTCACTCCACCTTAGACCTACAGTTTAACGTGGAATCCGAACCACGCCCCATCAGCAGCCCAGCGTCTTAACCACTAGACCCTTAGGGTACCCATTTATCTACCAATCACTTTCTTTATTGTGTGGAAGGATGAACAGCTGGGTTTTGCTGCGCGCCGGCTGCCGTCGGGTCTCGAACCCGGGGCCGATGGATTCGTAGTCAGCGACGCTAACCACTACACCACCGAGGCGCATATATATACACACTGTATATATATTATTTTTTATGTATTCTTCTCTTTTTTTTTAATCAAACTCCATTAACGAAATAAGACCTTATCTGGGTTTAAAATGTTATCCCTACTGGCACTCCCCTCTGTCACTCCTCTCCCTCTCTCCCCTCAATGGCACTCCTCCCTTCCTACTCAGTGGTATAATTAGAACGATGGATATTTAATTTTTTGACCCAGAGGACACAAAGCGTATTAGTAAATGGAGTTAAATCTGAAGTCTCAAAAGTCATCAGCTCTATCCCACAAAGTATAGGATTAGATTCCTTGCGTTTATAATGATTGTAGACATAAATTCAGATATTAAAGACTGTTGTATTGTGCTTAGCGAACGAAGCACAGTCAACACTATAGCATTAAAATTGTAGCGGTTAGAAAAATAATGTGTTATCTAGAGGAGCTGCCATAACAGAAAAACAAACATATGCTAAAAGTATGGGAGAGTGTAGTCCTATCAATAACTGAGTATTGTTCAGCATCAGCGCCCATACAGAAAACGAGACATTGCAAACATATGTAGAAACCATATATAAAGGAATTTTACGTCTAAGATAGAGAAAACAAAAGCTGAAGACTACTGGTTACGACTACAATCCCTGTAACTCTACTCCTTGAAAGAAGACGTGAGCTATACATAATAATATACTAATGGAAAATACTCGAGGGATAAGTCTCAAACTTTAGAAAGGAAATAGAAACACACTGGAAAAATAAAATAGTCAAATTCTGTAGAATCGCAGCTGTGGTAAAACAGGTGTTCATGCAAACGAAGATATAAAATACTCTCAGAATACGAGGCCCAAAATTCTTTAATGAGTTGCCAAAGTAACTGAGGAACCTCCAGTACACCAACCTAGCAACCTTCAGATACCAACTGGACAGGTTTCCGTGTAAAGTCCCTGACCAGCTGACTAAGAGGGCAGGAAAAAGAGTTGAAAAGTAACTCTCCCTTTCATTAAATCCCTCAAATGAGCAGAGATGCTACAGAGGGGCTGAAAAAAATCGACCCTAAGCAGTTGTTCAAACTCATCCGAAGTAACCAAAGTAAATAAGGAAATATTCATATTGCGGAAATAATTCACGGAAATATGCTACAAAAAAAATTGTTATAATACATCACTGACTCAGAATGATCATTCGTTATACAAATATCGGAACTGCTAAAAAAGACAATAAAAAATATATTCGTCAAAGCGTCACTGAATTTTACTTCCCAATATCGTATATAATAAAAGTTTGCTTTCACCATTATGCCTTTCTTTTACGAAAATAATGTAACTGAATTTACTTACGATTGCATCATCATAAGAAACTGTTCAAAGTTGTATTCGGATACATTTGTACTTCTTGCCTTCGTTTCTTAGGCTCATATTTGCATCGGTAGTTGTTTACATAGAAAGTAGTCGTATCTTATTCAATATTTACACCATGTTATATACATATATATATATATATATATATATATATATATGTGTGTGTGTGTGTGTGTTTATTGCAGCTTCAAATGGAAAATTAAATAATTATCTCTAATTAAACCGATATATCGTAAAATTAACTTTTTTACAGCTTCTTCCAAGTCCTATAAAATATCGATAAATTTAAATTATTTAAAAAGGCCAACGAAATCCATTTCAAAATATAAATTATTATAACATAATTAATAATGCGTTCGATGATATACAAAAGGACTCTCTCTTTATAAGATCAGAAGCAATAAGTTAAAAGAAAAGGCAATTATATATTCCGGCAGAGATACTAAAAATACAATGCAATTAAGAGTCAATCAGAAATCTTTTTTTTTTCTGGATCTCGGAAAGAAAACGTTGATTGGCAATAGATTGGAAAGCATATATATATATAGGTATTAGACAAACTTGATTACCTGATCCAAAATGAAGGGAAATTAATTTTTCTCGGGGTATAAAAATAGTCTTACTTCCATTATTGAATTTTACATTGTTCACTTTTTTAGGATTTTTTTTCTTATTTTTTTTTCAAATTTATTCTGACACTAAAATATGGGAAGTAATAAAGGTTTGATTTACGAGTATATATACTCGTATAATAGTAGTAATAATAATAATAATAATAATAATAATTAAAATCCCCAGTGGTTAAACTAATAAAACACTAATTTTTTTGTGTTTTATTATTTTAACTATTGGAAATTTTAATTGTTTTACTTATTTCTTTACAAGGTCATTGTCTTTCTAATATATATATATATATATATATATATATATATATATATATATATGTGTGTGTGTGTGTGTGTGTGTGTGTGGTTATATATATATATATATATATATATATATATATATATATATAAAGTTGTAGACTGAAAAATATCAGCGGGTACGAAATATTAAACAAATATGCCAACATATTCTAACCCTTTAGTGTTAACGTGACTGACTTTGTTCTGGCTAACGCCAAACGATTTTATTCAGTCTCGGAAAAGACCTCTGTGCAATAAAGGGTCAAGAAAACAATAAATAAAAGCCACAAAAATAAACGTCTATTAAAACCGAAAAAACAAAAAAACAAATACGAGTATATACTGTATGTTTGCTATAGAAGTCAACGTTCCGGCAGATCATTATTGTGTATATTCTCCATTTGGACCATTTCAAGCGTCAGAAGCGCATAGAAATTCTATATACATCTGTATTTTGAAAAAATTCATTGGTATAATGTTTTTCCTCTTCTTTTAAGGTGTTTTCGTCTCGATCGTATGTTTTGAATTATAAAAGGTCATATATTTTTCGCAAAGGCGTTTCGGTGAAATATATTATCATAATTAAGATTATCTTTATAATGAGAATAAATGTCCTGTCATAAAGAAACTTTATAATTTAATATTCATTTGATTAGTAAGTTTTTTCATTTTCACTTTCATGTTCAGAATATACATTAGGTGTAAAAGAGAATAATATATAATATATATATATATATGTGTGTGTGTGTGTGTGTATATATTTAATCATCGATGCTTTCATAGTTTAAGGGGAAGTATGAAAAGTTAAACATATTTTTACATAGAGCACTATTCCTCCCATACGTCCATTTCAGGGTACGAGCGGCTCGCAGCAGCATTGCCAAGCAAATAGGGGGCCAAAGTACTGACGAGGCTTTCGTACTAGTTCATCACCACTGAAAGCAACAATGTTCTGGGTTAGTCTAGTTCTTAACCTTTTTAGGCTGCGATCCAAATTCTGGTCTCGAGGCTAGCTCGGCGACCAATGCCTTCAAACAGTTCACTCGTAATGGATAACATAGATCATTAATGGTAAAATGATTAGGGATAACATAAATAAATAATAAATGACAATTTAATGGCCCAAGTTTGGGTCGCGACCCAGAGGTTAAGAACCCCTGGTCTAGTGCAAAGAATATTTATATCCGTATTCAAATGATTGCAGTTTTTGTTAGTTTGTATTGTGTATATATTAGGGTAGGTCGAAACAAAAAAATAATTTATCCAAAAGCCACGCAATGCATGGATTTCCACTTAATGTCCTTATCATTACATAACAAATAAGCACTGTGCTACCCCCCCTAGGGGTCGCACAAAGTACTCCCTTTACCCATTTGAGGAGCCCTTGTTATCATTTTCCTTTGACTTACTTATATGCTATATATTGTGCGATCAGCTTTCTAATCATGTGTTTTTTCTTTTCAGATGATATAGATTTATGATTTAAGTATTTCTCTTAAAAAATGGCCACACGTAGCAAGACGGCTAATTCTGCTTTTGGCCAGCCAACTAGATTTCCACCTGCTATAATACCTTCAAAAGCTGATGTAGTGAGGCACTGCTTTTTGTTCGGCAAATAAAAGATGCCGAGGGTAAAGGTTCATGTAGTGCCAACGAATGTTACAGAATTGTCACTACTGATATTGAAGACATCTGGAACCGATTTTCATTTCCTACCATTGGTACAGAAGGTATCTTCATGAAAGTATGCCGACTGATGATGTCAGCATCTAAATTAAATAAAACACCCCAAAACAGAAGAAAGGAGGAATTCTTCACAAAGTTGTCAACGTTTGATGATATGTTTGACGTGTGCAGTTGCGATTGCTATGACAAAAAAAGAGAAAGGCCACAGTGCAGGTGTATCGAAAGAATTCCAGTCCAAGAATGGGAATCTTTCATAGGACAAAAAGTACGCAGAAATCAACTGGGACCAATTGATCGAGCTACAACATTTGCATTAAGAAGAAGTGAAGTTAGACGAGAAGCGCAACAACGAGCTCAAGAAAGAGCTCAAGAGAAAATGGAGGCTTTTTTCAATGACATTTCTAGAAGTTTAGACATCTTAGCTGATATGGAAGTGGATGCAAGTACTGAAGAAAATTATGATTTTAAACCTGAACTGGAGGTAGCAGATCATGAACAAAACAGATACCGTTATGATGAGCTGGCTATTGCTGCAGATCGCTATCGCGTTAGCTGCAGAACAGCGGCCGCCATTATAAATGCAGCTTTAAAAGACATGGGAATTTTGAATGAATCTAACAGGTTTGATAGGAAAAAAGTGGAAAGAGAAAGAGTGCGAGTTGGTAAAAGAAATATTGCTAAGGAAAAATCGAAGAACTTACATCTAGAATGCATAGGATTGGGTGGTAGAATGGATGATACATTAACGCGGGGAGGAAAAACAAAAGAAGAGCACTACACCATTGTCAAAGAGCCTGGAGGTTTATATGTAGACCATCTCATGCCAGATAAAGGGACATCTCGATCCATAGCAGGAGAAATTTTGATTTTGATTTTGGATACGACAGTAATGACACTTTGAAAGCCTTACTATGTGATGGAACAGCATTAAATACAGGAAAAATTGGTGGTGTGATTAAATTGATTGAGATTCAGCTAGATAGATCTTTGCAATGGTTAGTATGCCAGCTCCACATGAGTGAATTGCCTTTCAGGCATGTATTTGAAGCAATTGATTGGCAGACTAGTGGACCAGACAATTTCAAAGGTGATATTGGCAAAGCGATAAAAGAGGATTTGACAAAATTAAAAATAGTTAATTTCACTCCAGTAACTGGAAGAATAAAACAAATTCCTGCTGATGTTGTAAAAGAGCTCAGCACGGATCAGAAGTACTTGTACGACATCTGCTTATCAGTTCAATCGGGCAGCGTTCCCGAAAACCTGAGTTCGAAGTCTCCTGGAAATATTCATCATGCGCGATGGCTCACTCGGGCTAATCGTGTTCTAAGATTGTATGTATCAACATTGAAACCAGAACAGGGTTTCAAAGACATTGTGTAGATTATAATGCAGTACTATGCTCCCTGGTGGTTCCAAATTAAATCACATCCAAAAGCGATCGATGGAGCCATAAATTTTTGGTATCTTACACAACTGGTAAGAAATGTTAGAAAAGTTCCAAAACATTATGGAACCAGTCTTAAAACGTAACTCCTATTTTGTCACACCGGAAAATATTCTTTTAGCAATGATAACGGATCAAAGACAACAAGTGAGAGAAATTGCGATCCAGCGAATAATTGAGGCCAGAAAGTCTTCCCCCAAACTGAGAAACTTTGAACTTCCTAAAACAAGCAACTTGAAGGCAGAAGATTACACCGAATTGGTTGATTGGGAGAGAGAAACCATATATCCACCACCTTTGATAAATGAATTCAGCGACAGTGACATTATCAAAGCTCATGCCGAGTCACTGATGATTCCACCATACCCGTGTCATGGTCAGAAACTGGTGAGCGCTGTCAGTCTCGTGAAAAAAGCATCAGAAGAACAATATGGCTATGAAAATCGTCAAAAATTTATTCTAAATCTTTTAGAATCTAGGAAAAAAATGCCTAATTTTAACACGAAAGGGCAATGGAAGTAAGAATTTACAGGAACAATGAAGGAAGATCAGTTTAGAAAAACGTCTGGTTGAAACATTGTTTCATTTTTTAAAATTTTAAACCTTTTATTTTCACCTATACTTCTTCAATATGTCTATAATTTAAAATCTTAATATAATGCTGCTAAATGGCTCTTGTCAATAAATAACAACACATTTTGTTCATTTATATATATTTCAATTAGCATTTAATTTTGCATCATTGCATTAGGATTTAAAACACCAGGAAAAATGTTATTATATGTCAGAGTACAAGACATGAGAGGCAAAAACCCAAAATTGTGCTACCCCTACAGCACTTCGCACAGTAAAAAAGTTATCAGAAGGCTTTTCGGAGCCATAGAAACCCTTGCAATGCGTGGATATTCAGTATAAAATTTCGGCCCGCCCTAGTATATATACACATACAGGAAGAGATTGTGGACACCAATCGCCAAAGAATACTCCGGGGGGGGGGAGGGACGTTATGCAGGAGACAGCGAGTGCTGGAACTTTTCGTTTCTCCTGTCACTTTCTTCCCTAGCTGAGATTTTTCGTGTCTTAGCTACACCGTGAGCAGTCCAACATGCTCTCAAAACAACCTTCTCCCTCTAATCCTCACTAAGCATACATGCATCTAACACATACAGTCTTTTCGAAATTTAAAAAAAAATAACGTCGTTTCTAAGAGTCTCGGAGTCCCTGAGGAGGGAATCATAAATGGCTCCACTTCTGGCTCCCCCGGTATGGGGGACGCAGACCGGGACAACGGGGTTCGTTCTGCTACCACCCATTCGAGATGCCCCAGACCTCAGTCTGATTCACTTTTCATAAACTTCTGCAACATTCGTGACCTTTCCCCAAATTTCCAATTTGTTGAACACAACCTCTCCTCCTCTAAACCTCACCTCCTTCTCCTCTCGGAAACTCAAGTGTCTAATACGAATGACAGCAACCCCTTTTCTGTACCCTCCTACTTTCTCTATAATCAATTTCATTCCGAAGGTGGATGTTGCGTATACAGTAGTACGCAATGACCTAACTTGCTCGCGTGTTCCCACACTTTAATCTTTCGAAACTTTCGCTCTGACTACGGCTTGCATGCCAATCTCAAACTAAATACATCTGCGCTATCTACCTTTCTCCTATTTCAACTGATTATCCAAAACTCTTTAACGACCCCACTTCCAATTCTCCCACTCTTCTTTCGCTGAAATCTCCATTTTAGGTGATTTCAGTGTTCACCACGGCTTTTCTTCCATTTCACTCATAACTTTTCTGTCCTGAATGACTTGGAGCAGATGGTACAGAGCCCTACTCGTATCCCCGGTCGCCTTAGAAATAGGCCCAACATTCTGGATTTATTTCTAGCAACTTATCTTTCTTCTTATTCTGTCAATCTTTTTTCTCCGTTCAGCTTATTCGACCACAGTCTTTTATATATTCCCTGCCCTACCGTTCCAATTCGGCTTTTGGTTACTACCAGGAGGAGGTAGGTGCCTTTGGTACTTTGGCGCCGCTGATTGAAAGGTACTTCTTCAATTTCCCATGGAATGATTACTGCTTCCGTGGCCGGGATCTCTCCGAGTGTGTTGAGCAAATCAGGGAGGTGTGTTGGGTTTGCTAAAATGAGGAATTTATTACTAATGTAAAATATATTAGAAGTTTGATATAAATGGAAAACATAAGTAAGGTATTATATAAATAACAAGTAGGCCTCAGGTAAGTCCCAGGAAAGGATACTTGACTTCCTTCACGAAAACATCCAGAAAGGTCTCAACGTGTTCCTACTGGAACATGTGACGTTGTTTTTTTCAACAATGGGGTGTGAAAAAAATGATCACGTAATGCCACACCATAAGTTCATCCAATCATGTACTGTATTCCTGAATAGTCTTATTGTTCAAATAGTACTTGAAATAATATAAAAATCATTTCATATTCAATAACATTTAATCATTTAATAAGTCACAGAAGTTAATTAAATAATATAAAACAGGAATTTGGAAAACCCATAAAATAATGCTTTAAAGTTGTTTCTAAGTACAAGATCACGGTATAGAAAGCTCTACAAACATTCTGACGGAAGGCGCAATCACAGATGGGAAGCCACGAATGAAACGAAACAAGACAGCGCGCAAGAAGATCGGAGGATAGTCGGTAACAGCAAGTAGATGGAGAAGAGTAGAGCTAATAATCACACAGTTTCGATCTAAGTCAATTAAGATATTGCCTATAGTAGTATGCCCTCAAAATGGGAGAGTGCAATGCAATTGCAAATGTTGCAAGAGTGCCAAACCCCCACCCCTTGTTGCAAGGCACCCCGCAGTGCCACCCCCTTGTTGCAAGGCACCCATAGTGCCAACCATCCACCCCCTTTGTTGCAAGGCACCCAAAATTGGGTTGCAACAAAAGTTATGAAACTTGGAGGCGGAATTATCCCCCAGCTGCAATGAACCCTTTGGGGGTAGGCAACTTGGAGTTATCCCCCAAGCTGCAATGAACCCCCCCCCAAAGGGGGAGACCTAGCCTAAGAGAGAGGAGAGAGGAGGAGAGGTGTTCACCTGGCAGGAGCCAGGCGCGTATGAAGACTTCAGCCGAGCGGCCGCTGTCTTATAGGGCCCCTAATCAGCCAGTTGGCTTAGAAGGCTGAGTGTTGCCAGTTTGCGCT
The DNA here is from genome assembly GCA_023014485.1 of Bathynomus jamesi. NCBI lineage: Eukaryota > Metazoa > Arthropoda > Malacostraca > Isopoda > Cirolanidae > Bathynomus > Bathynomus jamesi. The sequence continues at coordinate 811,143 of JAJOZX010000058.1, forward strand.
ATTTATTTAATTAAAGCATATATTCTGGCTTAATCAGCCAGTTGGCTTAGAAGGTTGAGTTGCTAGTTTGCGCTATTTATTTAATTAAAGCATATATTCTGACTTATTCCGCCAGTTGATTTAGAAGGCTGAGCTGCCAGATTGCGCTGTTTATTAATTAAAGTACAGACTTAATCCGCCAGTTGGCTTAGAAGGCTGAGTTGCCGGATTGCGCTATTATTTAATTAAAGCATATATTCGGCTTAATCCGCCAGTTGGCTTAGAAGGCTTCTTAGAAGGCATAAATGGCCTGTATATATTAAGAAACCTCCGAACTAATTAAAGGCGCACACAAACGCACATACAGTCACCGACTGTACACCCATAAACCCCCTATTATCACACACACACACACCACACAAAAAGCATCACATCACCAACAATCGTCTAAGTATAGACTTTTAGGAGCTCATCCCATCAACAGCACATGGTGAAATGAGGGCTACGACTTTTAGGAGCTCACCCCATCAACAGGAGATGAGGGCTACGACTTTTTAGGAGCTCACCCCATTAACACCACGTATCCGATATGAATGCTACAACCAAGCCTCCAAACTTAGACGATTGGTGGTGAAACTATTACACAACAACCCACCATCAGCCAACTCCTGGTAGACCGACAAGGTCGCTAAATACGACCAATAGACATACCTATTAAACAAATAGGATCCCGTTATTGCAGCACTCGATCATGTTGGTTATTTCCCTCTCTCACCACCAGTTGGCTTAAATGATGAGTTGCCAGTTTGCACTATTTATTTAATTAAAGCATATATTCTGGCTTAATCAACCAGTTGGTTTAGAAGGTTGAGTTGCCAGATAGCATTATTTAATTAAAGCATATATTCTGGTTTAGAAATCCGCTTTAGGTACCAACCAATTGGTATAACTAAATACTGTGTACAAACAAAAAGGAATAAATAAAACGCCAAAACATCATTCTGTTTATTTAGGCGAATTAATGGAAATAAATATACATTGAGATATATATATATATATTAGTGGTGGACCGGATGTCAGTTTTTCAAAATCTGCGGATGCGGATCTTTAATTTCAATGATGCGATGCGGATATTTAGTTAATCTATCAATATAATATAGAATTATGAATATATGACATAATTTTTTCAAATTTAGTGATATTACTATTATGGTAGGCAATGCATAAGAATTAAAATTAAAATTAATGTTTCATTATGATAAAAATAATAACTTTCTCAAGAGTTTCAGCCAGAGAAAATTCAAGAAACAAGTTTCATTCAATTTCTGTGTTACCAGGTATTTATATTTTGAGGTTTATATATTTGTTTGTTCATTAATAATTAATACTTTACATGAAATGTGCATGACTGGGCGGAGGCGGATGTTAAAAATGATGCGGATGCGGATATCCGGTCCACCACTAATATATATGGTCAAAAAATAATAATAGCATCATGAACGGGAAATATATAATCAAAAATATGCAAAACGGTGCATTATCAATATATTAGTACAGGAAACATATATACAGTTATATTAAATAATTAAATATATATAATCAGAAATATACAAAACGTTGTATTATCAAAATATTAGTAGAGGAAAAATATATACAGTTATATTAAATATATTGAAAATATACCAAACATATAATCAGTTACATATTAGTGCAGGAAATATATATATACACAATTTAAATATACATCCTTTATGTTCTACGGTGCAAAACGCTAAACTCACACGTAATAGAGGCTACATCCACATCGCTATTACTTTGTACGACGTTGTAAAACCGTCCAAGCATCACTTCACCGTTTAACTGATACGGGGGCCTATACTCGACATAAATGGCCTTCATATCATTCAATACTATTTTTGTGTCCAATTTACACCCGGCGGGCAAGTTATCTTTAAATACGGCTAGAATACAATCAAAAGCACGCACGAAGAGGTCATCGTTAACCACAACATCCTTATTAAATACAAATTTGTAAACAAGCCTTTCCAATCGGGGTTTTTTTCTTACCGTCCCGAGATTTTCAATCGTGAACTCTTCTTCACTCTGCATAGCGGCAATTGAAATAATCTTCCAAGTCGTAACGACAGCTATTGATTATATAGAAGTACAGCTCTTCAGGGTGAACAGTGTAGTAAGCTCAGCCCTGTACCGCTCAAGTGCTTTGCACCAAAGTTCAGGATATTTCGAAGAATCTAAACCTTTCAAATATGCATCCAGCTCTAGACCATTCTCGCCCTGTTTATTCCTACATTCGATAAATCCGTCGAGCAGAGCGGTGTATGCGTATTCAAGAACGTGTCAACATAAATCATATCCGTAACACGGGCGTCTAATATAGGCTTCAGCTTGCGGAATCCGATGATTTCAAACATTCTGTCGAGGATGAAACGGTTTCGTGTAGGAACAAGAACGTTATTATCAGATGCGTTCTTCCACATCAGTCGTATATCAATGCATGGCTGTTCGTTATTTATAAACAACGTGCAAACAACGGCGTATGTTGGGGCGTCGCTAATCTGCTTTCTTCTTGTACCTACACCTGCAGGTATTTTATAACGGTCCTCTCCCCACTTCTCAACTATCACGAAGATTCTATTCATCTCCTTAACACTTAAATAAATAACATTGCGTTTGCTTGCTTGCCTGCAAACCATTTCAAGTACATAGTTAATGGTGCCGGTTTCACGCCTGAACACTCGCAATGACTTCGTCACGGAGACATCGTACGAGGCGTTGAGAATGTTTCTCAAAGGAAGTTCCATCGTATTCGCACGTCCACTCGGTTTAAACTCTGAGATTACTATGAGCCACAGGTGGCCGGATCGGCTCGACGGGGAGGGTTGAGTCACGCTGATGAAACGTGTATGGGTTTCTTCGAACTCGTATGTTTCGTGAGGTACACGGTGGCGCTCGCTGGAGGGAACGCGTCACACTGCTAAAGCGTGTACAGGCTTGTTCGAACACTCTTGGCCAAACATGAAGCAATATCGACTTTTAATGTTTAATCACTCACCAGACGTTCATTTCCACAAACTAAACATCTTCACAATCGGCGCACTATTTAAGAGAAACATATGTCATATTTGACCTTTTTGTTTAACAAGCGATACTCGTCTCTAAAGTCTGTTAAAAACTCACACAGCCATTAAGCCACAACCTCACTACAAACCTCATCATGATTATATTAATATAGTGGTAAAAATACTTAAGATTCTCCATAATGACAAGATTTACATTTTCAACTGTAGGGTACGAGTAGTCGGTATGGTGTAACATGATATAATATCGCTTGTCACACCACTCATCCACAAGACACTATCCATAACCGTTGCTTATCTTCTGAACGTGTTGCTTCTTCTACTTTCACAGTAATGTGAGCCTTATAAAACTTAGGTCATAACATACTTCAATACATCGTCTGTGCTACGAAAGCCTACAACGCCCTCGCCAGAATACCCGTAGAGTATTTGAACATCTTGGTCCTTCGCACGGCTCAATGTAGCCTTAAAAGTGGCAAAGGAGGGGGGAATAGGGAGTTTTTCAGTATCCACCACATCTATGCAGTTGCCGAATACCACTTCATAAATGTTGAACACGCAATATTAAAGGTAGCCATTACTATTTTTCTTCTATGCGGGAAAATACACGTCTGAGCTCAAGGGTATGCAGAGGTCAACTGAGCATACAGGGATATAGGCATGCGCAGGTAGCGGCATGACTCACGTTGCCGATCTTACAGTGGGCGGGGCTTAGCTTTTTACTGTACACACGCACGCACGCAAAGGAGAAAGTGAAACGCTAATTGAAACACGATTTATTTAATGAACGAAATATTCAAGGTGTATATTATTTACAAATACGTGTAATTAATACGTTAACAATAGACATATCAAAGATTATGGTATCCAAAGGGCACGGTATCATAGGTACCAGGCACCTGGTAACGTTTCCTATAGGTGTTACGGCACACCTTTGTACCCCTAAGTTCCTTCACGCCCCCCAGCTTCTGTGCCCGAAAATTGTGGGTACCTACAGTTAGTTGGGGAGGCTGGTCGCCCTCATCATCTTCCAAGCACACTAGCTCCTTCAATGAATCAAAATTAACGACCCGTGATACCTTTAGCTTTCACGATATACTTCGTATCATCCCCCACCCTCACCCGTACCCCATAGGTTTTTGGCCCTGTTGACACAAACAAATCGGCGTATGCAATGTCGCCATACTCATCCTTGATCTCGTCAGTTAGCTCTCCGAGGAACTCCCAATAGCGGGCATGTATTCACCCTCCTCGCTGTGAATATCACGCTATCTGTATCGGCATACAAAACCCACCGCCAAAGAGATGCAATAGACCCCAAAGCTTGATGCGTGCTTAGGCTGTGTGAAGCTGGCTACAGGTATGTTTGTAACCCGTGAGGTATCTGTGGCCAATTCGGTATTGTTGTACTTTATTATGTAAGTATTACCTACATTCACAATCTCCATGACCTCTTTATTGGGAGCGTTGGCATAATCCCAGACTTCACTATAACTTTGTGCCAAATGAACGTTCCCTTTGCCAGTATTCTGCGCAAATTTTCCCCAAAGACTGTTTAGGCACAACTTTGCACTAAAGCGCTTGCCAGGGTTCTTTACAATTTGGGAACGATCAAGCTGTATACCTTCATGGTCACGGTAACGCTGAATATAAGACGTTTTTTCATCTTCGGTATCAACCCCTCGCTGATATCCTGACGCTTCAACCTTATCCTTCAAAAAAACGTTTATATATCGTGTGAAAAGGTTGGGTAGCTCCTGAAACCTCCACACCTCATGTATCTCCTTATTCTATACCCATGGCGAACGGCTAGGGCCAGTTCAGGACTTGTATATACACCTCTGATCTTACGCTGGTGGGGTTGTATGGTCACAATCACCATTGTTCTCTTCCGCGCACTTCACGCACAGGGGAAACATGAGCTTGTGATCTATAACGACGGGTAAGATCGGCATCCATAAATCGCGATGGGGGAGCACGTCTACGAAAGAGAGTCCAAAGTAGCGCTCATTCAAGTTGGCCGAAAACTCATCGATGGTTGGTATGGAGAGACCCACCATTTTTTCAGATGCCCCTACGGGGTACGGATTGTTCTTCATCACGTAGGGGCATAAAGAACAGAAGTCGTAGTAATGGAGTTTCACACCCACCGTAGGCGGAAAGTATAGCTTGAAGGGATTTGTACGCCCTCCGAACAAGCTATCACCGCATTTGAGAGGATCCTGCACCATTGAACGTTTGATCGTGTTTATTTCTTCACGGTACTGTCCATCTGCCTCCATCCGTGCATCATACTCATGCTCCCACAAAACTTTGTGAGTGAACTGGGAGCCTATAAGTTGATCGCGGGTACGGGTCCACGCAAGACAGTCGGCAGGAGATCTACCGTGGATATCTCCTACGATTCCACACTCAGGACGGGGCCGTGCCACCAGCAACCGTTAAAGGAGTACACAGTCTTCTCACCAGTGGCACGGTTTTCACTTAGACCATCAACCCAAAAAACACGACCATTAACCTTAATGGGTACTTCACCCGTGTTGCGGCATGCTTTATGTATACACCTGTCTGCTGCTGTAGGTGTATGAGCCAGTAAATAGCCTTGTGCCATAACTGGGGGTTGTTTCTGTGGATAATGGCTAAGGTGTCTTTAGGCATGAAGTTATTCTTGAACACCGTAAAACATAATGAGGCGATGGTGGTTGCGACTTGCAACGGATCGCATTTGAAACGACATATGTACATCCTTCTAAAGGCCTGGAAACATACTCTAAGCACGCGCACATCATTCACGCAATAACGCTCACATTCATCAGCTATATTATAAGGATTACATTCATTAAAACTTGTAGTATCGGTCAAAATCTTCACGTTCATCTGTGCTCATACATTCATAGTTAAAGTAATGTTTGGGTGGAGGTAGTCCTACGTAATTTAAAGTTTCGCTAGTGAGGAATGTGTAAGGGAAATATCCTTTTGAAACTTCAGGCTACGCCCATCACCTTGGGTAGCTTTGCTAATTTACAAGGTGTGAATAATAAAGTGTCTTTAAACTGTACATTACCTCTTATTTGCATCTGTATTAGTTTGTTGCCTCTTTTCAAGGGATCACCTGTAAATATCTCAGAGGACTCGTGCTCAAGCACTCCTTATAAAGGAACTGTGTGTCAAATTTGCCCCGTTATGGGCGAGAATATACACAGTCATTTTTTTAACTTGTCCGCTAACTTGACAATATAGGACACAAAGAGTTTCACAGGGCTATCGTGGGCATTCGTTTTAAAAACGTTTGTCCGTTTACCACATTTGTGACACTCATCACACTCGATCTCCATACACTCATCACAGATAGTCTGGCTCACAAGTAAATGGAATAACCTCTTTGGTTTCAGCGTTCGTGTATGTTTCTATATCGTAGTACACAGTTATACAAGGGCTTTTTTAGGCTTGGCGTCTTTCATATAACATACATGCTTTACTCCAACCGCCTTATATTTCTCATGGCATGTAGAACAGTGAATTTCATCACATTTGTGCTAATTTCCCCAATTATCATATGAAACATACCACATTCACAGATTCTCATTTTCCTGCACGTGCCAATTGATTTATGGAGCTCAAAACAGTTATTATTGAAAAATGTGCGTCTACACACACACAATCCCTCTTCTCAGCTTCAACTACACGGCTTTCACATTTGGACTTTTACACTGCTCACATACCATGTGGCAATCTTTACAATGTTTCACTATATCATCCGCAAACTCGATACACCCCTTACACAAATCATGATGTCGTCCATATTTTCGACTTTTATCATAACTCGCGTAAAGGTCCCTTATATTACGGATGGGGAGATACGTTGTCCCTGACAGTCCTAAAATAAGTAGGGGTCTTGTACGATCTCTCACACAGCTTTTAAAAACATACACAGTTCTACGACGATCATCCAGTCCAAATACAACTATACGAACATTCATTTCCTGTTCTACCCTTCTCAGCTCTTCAGGACCCATTACAGTCAAACTCAAGTTTACAGTCTACAGCTAGTTTACGGGCACGCTCCACTACCGTAGGCAACCAAATTTTTTGGGTCCGTGTATTTAGTACAGTAAACATACGTGCTAAGACTACTGCTATAAAGCCGCAACCACGATCGACGTTTATATGCCGTCTAAAATAGCCTGAGAATTGAAGTTAAGAGTATAAGGTGTGGCACTATGACCCGCAACACGGAATACACGGTCAATATTTACCGTGAAGTTGTCCATATTGAAGGCTATACTACTTTGAGAGGCCTGCATTATACGGCCTAATATATACTCTATATCTTCAGCTGCCAAACGTCTGAACGGTATTACTACCCAAAAATCATCTACATCTCCGTCATCTGACCCGAATCCGAAGGACAGCCTCGTCCTGACTTCACGTTCGTCGCGGTTCTGAAGGGCAAACTCTACAATACGTTCAACTATGCGCCGTAGTCCGTGTTCAACACCATTGCTATACATGGACCTAGGATCAACCCTGACTATATACCGATTTCTAGTCAAGGCCGGGGTGGGGGTTGCGGTGCGTACCAACTCGAATGTTATGCCATCCTCAACAGAACGGGAGCGCTGTGGATGATGTACCCGGAATTGAATAAGGGGTATATTTGGGAAGGTACTATTGTGGGGGTTGTTTCGTAAGACGTTGAGGGTTGGGGCTCTATTACTGGTGGTCTAACAACCGGAGCAATCCTGGCACGCTTTATACCTGACGTGGAGGGTTCTTCATCACGCCCCGCTTTGAACTGGCGTGCTACAGGTGTCGCTGGTGAGGGCTCGTCGGCGGGGAAGGTTCTGTAGCTGACGGTCAACGGGTCGTCTGTGATATCGATGATGGGGTGCTGTACATCGTCGTCATTCACGGTTCTGTGGAAGAAAACAAAATATAAGGAGCAGCACTCAAATTTGTAATATTTTGTAAATGGCCCACTTAGGGTGTGACGTGTTAGAAATGGATTCTGTAGAAAAATTCAGGTTCACGAGCCCATCCACATGTATTATATCTGGACCTACAGGATGTGGTAAAACTGTGTTTATGCTTAAAATCATTAAAGAAAAGGGAGAGTTCTCAAAATTTGTGCATAAAGTTATATGGTGCTATTCGACGTATCAATCAGTGTTCAACGAGTACCAAGAGGATATTTTGTTCCACAAGGGGTCTATGACGTTAATTCGTTAAAGGGAAATGAACATACAGTCATTGTAATTGACGATCTCATGTTGGAGATGGATAAAACGTTTGCCGAGACATTTACAGTTCTCCCACCACCTTAACATAAGCGTGTTCTTCATCAATCAGAATCTATTTTTCAAAAATAGATACATGCGCGATGTGTCGCTAAATACACAATATCTAGTCTTATTCGCGCAACGTAGAGATGTATCACAAATTGGGGTATTAGCCATCAAATGTTCCCGAATCAGCGTAAGGAGTTTTTGGAGGTTTATAAAGAGGCCACAAACCAGCGTTATGGATATTTGCTTTGTGACCTTCACCCGCGAAACACGTTTAGGGTGCTTCTAAGAACGAATATATTCCCAAGCGAACCTGAAACGGTGTATATTCCAGAATGACAAATAGGCTAAAGAAATACCGTGAATTAATAAAAATCTATCAACGATTGCCCGGCGCTGCAACAGATGTTTGTTAAAAATATCGACTCTGACTTTTTAAAATGCATCTGTGAAATCTGTCTTAATGTTATAAAATGTAATGTACCAATGAAACCCTCTCAGAAGACTCGCTTACGTCGTTACAAGAACATAATACGAGCGCTCGCTCATAAAAGTCAAACTGTGGGTAAGAAAAAGCGCATTATTGTACAAGAGAGGATCATTCCTGCCATCTTATTTTCAGTTTTGGGTCCTTTACTGACTAGATTAATATAATGAAGAAGGTGGTTGTGATTCCGCACGAGGTGTATGCTTCATTGCAAAGTTCAAAGACTCCAGACACGGTTCTAGAACCCCGTAAAAGTAGGCTTAAAAGAATGGAAAGCGACTTGCTAGCCCTATTAAACAGTGAAAAGTCACCTGATGAGAAAAGGATCTTGTACCAAGAGGCTTTGCAGAAATTTCTTCATGAGTACGAAGATTATAACATCCTACAGAGCTCCCCGTGGTTATTAGGCAGCAGCTCGAGTAGTGCTGAGCATAGCGACACAGGACCTGACGATGGCCACCAAAGAACAACGGAACACAACATCGAACATGTGCTAAAAAACAGCCTCCCACATACATTGAGGAATAAAGGGTTAAGTCTTTATAATCTATTGAGTGAGGACCCCATCATACAGTGGACCGATACAGGCGAGGTCATTGTTGAAGGAACAAGGGTACAAGGATCCAATATCGTTGATATTGTTCATGATCTGGTGAGAAAGTGGGACAGACCCTCACCAACAGGATGGAAGCATATTAAAGCAAGACTACAACAAATAAATGTCCCCAAAACATTGATAGGTAATCTGAATAGGTTAAAAGACTTGGATCAAGTCTCGCATGTGTCACAACTGAGTACGCCATCGCCCCCAGCAGTAGCAGTGTCTCTGAAGAGGAGAAAGAAGAGAACAAACGGTCAACCCTACCCACGTGCCTCTAAAATACGCAAATGGATAACATATTAAGAAAACACTTCATAAACCGGTGAGAAAAAGGTTTAAAACGGCCAAGACATCAGCTGCTTCGATTGACTCTATTTGGCAGGCGGATTTAACAGACATGCAAAGATATTCAGTGTATAAAAATGGTTACCGCTACATCCTATTCATAATAGACGTATTCTCTAGATATCTGTGGCTAATTCCCTTGAAAAATAAATCGCCTGAAACAGTTGCTAAAGCGACCAAAACGCTGATGTTGAAAGAAAACAGGATTCCTGGCAATTTTTGTATGGATATGGGGAAAGAATTTATAGGACGCGCTTTTCAGAACATGCTGGCAGAGTTTAATATCAGCCATTACACTACCAATTCTCTACATAAGGCTTCTTTAGCTGAAAGAGTTCAACGTACCATAAAGGAACGCATGCACCGCTATTTTACACATAAAAACACACACAGATATATAAACGTTCTCGGGTCATTGGCTTCATCCTACAACCGTTCACACCATCGCACGATCAGCACAACACCTAACGAGGTTTTAGAAAGAGGTACGCGTCCAGAGGTGAGAAGAGATGGAGCGTCACCACCACACTCTGCTCGCTTCAAAATCAATGATTATGTAAGGCTGTCACGTTCGGGGAATAAATTCGCGAAGGGATTTGAGCAAGGATCGACACGTGAGATTTTTAAAGTTAGGGCTATGAGGCCTAAAGGTGAGATAATGATGTATTACATTGAAGATTTGAATGGGGAAGAAATCTCAGGATGCTTTTACCGGGAGGAGTTGCAGAAAGTGGCATTTAATTTAGGAAAAAGTGTGTTTAAAATTGAGAAAATTATAGGAAGCAAAGGTTCAGGAAAGAGAAAAGTGTACCTGGTGAAATGGCTGGGTTCCCCAGAAAGCTTCAAAACCTATATAAAAGCTGATGCAATAATGAAGCTTAAATAGTATGCAACATGGCTCCTAACCATTTCTACGTCACACTCCCGTCCTCTTCTTCTCTGTCTGTACATCCTAACAACACCCTCGCCAACTTTGTGACAGAACTCCATGGACCCATTGAATTGGAGCGTGATTCGTATGAGGTGGGGTTATATGAACTCGTTAGCCACCAAATTTTTAACTCTTGAAAATGAACAAATCATATTTCTGATCATTAGAAGATACGACGAATGCGAAAAATTAGGCATAACCTTAGACAATACTATGCGATCAGTCCTGTTCGGTGAGGAACGGTACTATAGCACAAATGTATCGCTAGGAATCGGGTATTATGATACAGCCATGGAGATTGTGACGGGGTTAAACAAGAGTCTTGAAAGGTCGCGCCTGACATACGATTTACTTTTTGAAGTCGTAAACATAGACACACGTGCATGCACAATGACGTTAAAGTCAACGCTTAGTAGAAATATTAAAGATAAAGAGCTGTTAACAATTGTGGCTGAGGGCCGATATAGCGCAGCTCTCCAAAGAGATACCTTTCATGAGGCACAGCATGACTTGTCCAGCTTAATGTATCAAATGAAGATGGAGAAGTTGGGTGAATACTCTCCGTCCCCAGACATGTGCTATATTTACAGCAATATCGTAGATCACCAATTTGTTTGGGGCACCCAGGCGCGCCTGCTGCGCATTGCACACATCCCCAACCATAGAGGGAAAAGTTTGAGCATTACATATGACAAGCCCCATTATGTGAATGTTGCGACTAATCTATTAACCAACATCTCGATATATATAAGGACGATTGAGGGAAAAAATTTCCCATTCGGTGATGGGAGCTTAACAGTGAAACTACACTTTCGTCGTTTATAATGACTCGAAGACCGTTCACAGTATACCGAAGAGTGGGAGTGGGAGTGGTCTTGGGTCCATTTTTTCATCTATTCTACGCACCGCTGTACCACTGTTGAAGAGGGGTGCCAGGTACCTAGGGCGGAAGGCGTTACAAACAGTTTTTAACGCGACAGAAGAAATAATGGGGGGCACTAAGCCTAAAGAAGCTCTAAAAAAACATTTAAAACGTATACGGGATGAAATCATCAAAGATGCAAAGAGAAAAATGCGTGGTGGCAGAAAGAAGAGATCTGCCAGGAAGAAGGAGTTACCAGCGCGTGGCGGAAGGAAGAGATCTGCCAGGAAGAAGGGGTTACTATCACGTGGCGCTAAACGTAAAAGGAAATCAAAAAAGAAGTGTTCTAAGCGTATGAAACCTATGGCTGATCATTTTTTAACTGATATAAGCTGAGGACACTACTCTCACGAATCATAGGCTGACTAATACTTGTCGAGGGAGGTGGCACTATTTCTGACTCGTCATGGCGCGTTTCATCCATCTGTATAGTTCACAATGCTGTAAATCGGAACTGTCCCTCTTTGATATGCCCCCCCACTCAGGTCTCTATTGAGCATAGCGACTTTATTACAATTAACCTACTAAACACAACTAGTTCTCCCAGTGCCCCTAAAGAATTCGTTATACCCAGCTCAGGCCCTTACTTTTTTGACCCGAGCTGCATGCATATGTACGCTAAACTGCGTATAGCCCATTCTGATGGAATGGACTGCGATGATAGTTACTCTGCCTACCCTGAAACCAACTTTTTACACTCCATATTCAGCCAGTGTGAAGTGTATTTAAACCAGGTTAACATCTCGGCAGGAACGGGATACTACCACCTACGAGCCTATCTGGAAAATGTCCTCAACTTTTCAAAAGAAGCGAAGGACACCTTTTTAACAGCCGAGGTGTATTACCACATTAAAGATGAAAATGGAATAAAGGATAAATTTAAAAATTCTAAAAAAAAAATATGTGAATGTTTTGGGCGCCTGCATGCAGACTTCACATTCCAAGAGAAGTTGCTTATGAACGGGGTGGATATGAAGTTGAAGCTTACCCGCACGATTCCTGAGATCTGCATAAATCTGGGTTCTGATCAAGAAGAAGGAGCGAAACCCGTTGTGATACACATCATGGAAATGTATTTGCGTATACGCCGAGTGAAATTAAGTTCCCCGAAACAAATAGAAATTGAGAGACTTAATACACGCCACAGTAAAATACCCAAATAACAGGGTACATATCAAATTGTACACGGTCCCCGCAGGGTTGGCATCGAAGCAACTAGAAAACGTGGCCCTTGGAGTCCTACCTAAAAGGATATTAATTGGAATGCAGGACCACGCCTCGATGAATGGAAAATATATGATAAAAAGAGTGCCTTTAAATTCGAGAATTTCGGCCTTAGAAATATTACTCTATACGTAAATGGCCTCGCTCTGGGAGGGACCATGATTACGGACTACTTAACTACTCAACAGATGCTGTGTTCCCGCTCTGCGCGAGAGCATATAGTAGTCTGGCTCATAATACAGGCGCCTGTGACAAACATGGTTTTGGTGTAACGCAGAAAGAATTTGTCGAAGAATTTAACATTTATTCATTTGATATTACACCTGACTTGTCTGCTGGCGCAGATGCGCATTTAAGTCCAGCGCAGAGTGGAAATATCTCAGTCAGGTCGGAATTTGCCAAGCCTATAGACGCGCCTGTAAGTGTACTCGTGTATCTCGAATCACAGGCACTAATAGAAGTTGATCGTTTCAGGAACGTGGTCACAGACTTTTAGAATGGATGCGAATACACTCCAGAGAGTAATGAAAAGTGACCGTTTCATGCGCTCAAAATTTATCAGTCTGTTTGCGAAGAATCAAATATTGAAACTTCCAAGTACGAGAAATTGATACGGGATTATCGTTAACACCGACATTGTGGCGGGTGAGGGGATTCATTGGTTTGCAATCTATTTTAAAAATAGGGAAAGAATGTACTATTTTGACTCACTCGGTTTTCAGCCCTGGAATGATTCGGTAATTGTGAAGTTTATCGCGCAACTAGACGTGCCCGAGATTGTTTGGTCCCCATATCGTTTCCAAGGATATTATACTGAAACATGCGGGTTGTATTGCAACATTTTATTTCTTATGCACATGTCACGTGGGAAGAGATTTATGAATTTTTAAAAATTATTCGATTTGTGCGACACAGTTATGAACGATAAAAGTGTATGCAAACAGATAAAAAAGGTTCCCATATGTTAGCACACCCTGTAATGTGTAAGGTGTATATCTATATTGTGTAAAGCTGTATATACATTTGTAACTGTAGCCATTAAGACTTATGTAACGGATACTGATCCCGTTTTGTACATGTTTTCTGCTATTTAATGAATGAAAATACATGTGTTTTGTTCTTAACCTCAAAAATACTTACATTAACTCCTCGATGACGTGGCACTCGCTGGACCGAATGTGCGCCAATACCTCAACTTCTGTATTCAGATCACTGGGTTGGCTGGGCGGAGAAGCCCCCATTTCATTTATCCCCCTTTCATCAAAAGTAGCTATAACACGTCCTAGCTCGGATTCGGTTCTGTAACGATAAATAAAGAATAACGTCACGAATTTGAATGCAGATAATTCATAAAAGTTTTGTTCACCATATATATATAATACATATCTATAAATTATCGACGATATATATATATAAAACAGAGACATAATATAACCTAACCTAACGTTGCCTAACCTAGCCTAGCCTAACTTATTGTTTAAGATTCAAATTGAATGTCAAACGCTGATATTATAGCCTCCCCATCTATGGTAATTAAAATAAAGAATAATGCTATGAATTTGAATGTAGATAATTCATAAAAGTTTCGTCCACCATTATATATATATATTATATAATAATATATATATATATATATATATATATATATATATATATATACAGTATATATAAATGAGGGAACAGAGAATATTTAAAAATATATTTGAAAACGCTTTTATTGTCGTCTTTTACGGTTGGTTATATTGTTAAAAACGAGAAAGGGTCCTGGGAATAATTTTTCTTTGTAGGAAAACCCTGAATAAAGTTAGGTTAGACACTTAGGGATTACTTACATTTCAGCAGCGTCTTCATTGATTGATTCTAGCATTTCACCACAATTTTCCGCAACACTCTGGGTTGATAAAAGTTCATCCCGATCTATAGCATTGAAGAGGTGGAGCGTTGCGTGAGCGTAAAAGTCTTCATCCCCAATCAGATCGGGGAAATTGTACAAAGATAACTGACTCATGGTGTATAAAGCACTAATTGGAAAATGTGAGGAACTGAGGCTCTGGGTTGAAATTCTCCCTTTATAAGGGGCCTGTGACCAACCCACAAAACACATTCGTTAGCATCCTATTGGCTGCCGGTGAATTTTGGGCGACGCTTGGCGCGTAGGCCTGCATAGCAGCCAAACAGAGGTCCTGGGATCCGCCCCACAGGGATGTGTTGGTTGCCCCGTGAAATCTGGGGCGTGACAGATGCCCCGATTCGTGGAGAGACGCGAAACGATTTGATTTTCGATCTTGTATTCGAGAGAGAGAGAGATTTCGTGATATCCTGTACATTCCGCGTATGCTTGAGAAAAACTATGGTTTAATGATACCTTAAAAGTGAACAAATATTTGAGCGATAGAATAGATAATGACAAATATGTGTGATGAACTGTGCAGTGTAATTTAAAATGCATATCTTGACGCAAATCTTGGAAAACCAAGAACATCCGATAAGCCAACAGATGTTTGCGATTTTTAAATGCGAACGAAGATGTGTGTATACTGTATATACAGTATATATACAGTATATCTGTTGGCTTATCGGATGTTCTTGGTTTTCCAAGATTTGCGTCAAGATATGCATTTTAAATCACACTGCACAGTTCATCACACATATTTGTCATTATATCTATCGCTCAAATATTTGTTCACTTTTAAGGTATCATTAAACCATAGCTTTTCTCAAGCATACGCGGAATGTACAGGATATCACGAAATCTCTCTCTCTCTCTCTCGAATACAAGATCGAAAATCAAATCGTCTCGCGTCTCCACGAATCGGGGCATCTGTCACGCCCCAGATTTCACGGGGGCAACCAACACATCCCTGTGGGGCGGATCCCAGGACCTCTGTTTGGCTGCTATGTAGGCCTACGCGCCAAGCGTCGCCCAAAAATTCACCGGCAGCCAATAGGATGCTAACGAATGTGTTTTGGGGTTGGTCACAGGCCCCTTATAAAGGGAGAATTTCGACCCAGAGCCTCAGTTTCTTGCATATATATATATATATAAGTTCAGATTAGAAGGCCTTTCATGGCATGTATTCAAATTTTTGTTGTGGAAAGATAGAAAAGCTTTGGTCAGCATGGGCTTGGGAGAGCGCATGGAACAAGGGTACAAGGATCCAATATCATTGATATTGTGGCAATTTGAGCAGATAGAATAGATAAAAACAAAGGTGTGTGATGTACTGGATCATTGAATACGATATCGAGCGAGCTGAAATGACCCATATCTGTGAGGTATAATTTAAAACGCAAACCTTATTTCGAATCTTGTGAGATTTGCTAATAAAGAAATAAAGAATATACATATATATATATATATAATGGTACTTTCAAAGTGGATGATATTTGAGCAGATAAAATAGATAAAAACAAAGATGTGTGATGTACTGGATCACTGAATACGATATTGAGCGAACTGAAATGGCCCACATCTGTGAGGTATAATTTAAAATGCAAACCTTATCTCGAGATAAAAATAGCTTTGACCAACAGGGGTTTGAGATATATATATATATAAACAGCATGATCGAGTGTTGCTATAACGGAGTCTTGCATTTCTTTCCCCGTCGAATTGTTCGAAGTTTTACATCCCACCTTAGAGTTTAACACTGGTCATTAGGGCACCCTGGATATCAATCACAATTTTTAGATGTTTTTTCTTTTTTATTTTTTCCGTACGAATTGTTCGAAGTTTTACACCCCACCTTAGAGTTTAACACGGATCATTCGGGTACCCTGGATATCAATCACGATTTTTAGATGAACTTTTTCCAGAAATTTGCATATATAGGCACGCCTCTGCTTCCCGTACAATTTTTTCGGTGCTTTACGCCCTCCTTAGAGTTTAACACGGATCATTAGGGCACCCGGATATCAACGGCCGAAGGACGCACGGGGGGCTCGAACCCGCCTCCGTTATCGTACACAAACAGTGTGTACACAGTGTCAACTGATGCTCGGAGGCATGGCTGATGATGCCTGGAGGCACTGGCTGATTAAGCCACCTGGCTGATGATGGAGGCACTGGCTGATGATGCCAACTGGCTGATTACGGGTCCTATAAGACAACGGCGGCTCGGCTGAAGTCTTCATATGCCTGGCTCCTGCGGGTGAACACCTCTCCTCCTCTCTCCTCTCTCTTAGGTTAGGTCTCCCCCTTTGTGGGGTTCACTGCAGCTTGGGGGATAACTCCAAGTTGCATACCCCCAAGGGTTCATTGCAGCTTGGGGGATAACTCCGCTTCCAAGTTGCATAAACCTTGTTGCAACCCAATTTTGGGGGTGCTTTCCAACAAAGGGGGTGGGGGCTGCAACAAAGGGAGGGGGGTTTGCACTATGGGGGTGCCTTGCAACAAGGGGGTGAGGTTGGCACTTGCAACATTTGCAATTGCATTGCACTATCCCATTTTGCGGGCATACTACTGCCTATATATATATAATATATATTATTTTTTCTTTACCATTTAATACCAATGACTTAAATATATAATAATATTTTTTCTAACACGTTTCTAACATTCTAACATGATTCATACCCGATTGTGACTCATATGTGGTTCAAGTAATGACTACAAGTGGATCAGTGACATTTTACAAACAAACGAATTAAATTAATAAATGGATAGAACCCTTCAGGTGATTCTCTCCATGTGGAGGCGTACTTTCCATATTCTTTCCTACTACTAGTGCAAAAATGCCTTGGTTTAACCTTGCTTGTCATAATGCTGTCCACAACAGAGAGGAGACTTTCAAAGGTACCGTCGCCATCCAACTCCTGACTCTCACTCTGCTTATATTTCTGCCCAGAATCGTGCAAAATTTGTTCTTCGACTTACCATAAATTCCTTCAGACAAAAATGTGAAACCTATCTAAATCTAATTCTTCTCGTTCTTTCCGGCATCAAGCCAAAAACCTCTCCAACAAATTACTTCTTCGTTCCCTCCTCTTTTCCATTCTGACGGCTCAGTTGCCGTCTCTTCTCCCAATGAAACTGAACTCTTCATCAAACTTTCGCCTCCAACTCAACTATGGACGATTCTGGTGCTGTTCTTCCAACATAAGGATCTAGTCTCACAATCTAAAGTGTAATTTGGTTTTCTGATTTGATTGTCTTGTGTTGAAGCAGTATTCAGTTTGGAAAAATAATATTTTATTTTGGATGATTTTCGGTGCCGTATTATGGACGATTTGATACATATATGAGCAATGTTTAGTTTGCAGATTTCTACTAGTTTGATAATTTTTAATTCGTGAATCATTTTGTCTGTACATTCATTATATTTCTTCGATTATAGATTTTCCTAATTATTCTTTACCGTATTGTCACCAGTTGCTGCATAAAATAATTCTGTAAGCACAACTGCAGTATTGTAGGTGTGGGTATACACGGGCGTTTCCAGGATTTTTCGAAGGAGGGGGGGAGGACCGAGGATGTGTGAGCAATCCTGAACACAAATTGAGTTAATACATTATTTACACTTTAACACAGTTATTGTCATGACTATAGAAAATCATGAAAAGATTACTATTATATCGGAGTGTGTGGGTTAAGGTTTATACTGAAACTCATTTGTATAAATCAGTATATCATAAAATGTAGCATACTGTACAATACCGATATATTACAAAATATCGGCGGGAGTTTTAAAAGATGGCATATAAACACTCCAAATTTTTCAATGTAATGTTGATTGTTTGTTTTTTATTATTCTTCCATACAGTGTAGAGAACCCAGCTAGAACGCTCAACTGGAAAAATCCCATACATGAGCGGTAATTGAAGTTTCACTTTAGTTCGTAATTAATCATTTCTAGCCCCAATGCCCAAACAAAACATGGTGAAAATTGATGAAAGATGAAATTCCAGCATTAGATAAGGAATAAGGAAAGGTGTCGAATGTCGAGGTGTCGAGTGTACCAGCCCTGAGCAGGGGGGGCCGACCCCCGAACCCCCCTCTGGACACGCGCCTGGTATACAGTACCGTAGTGAAGTAAATAGATCTAAGAATTTGTTTTGGGAGTGCTGCATCTACTTTTGTTATTATGAATGAGACCTTGGCTGATTTGTTGCATAAATCTTCAGTGTACTCTTTCAATGAGAGGTTTGAATCGATGGTAATTCCCAGAAGTTTGACTGATTGCACCCGCTGAACAGAGCTTGGAATTATGCTTAGGTTTAGAGGGGAACCGTTTCTTTGTGATAACTATATAAGTCCATTATAATTTAATTTATGTTTAGGTTTAGAGGGGGTTAAAGGTAATAATGAAGGAAAATACCTACTGAAGATATAGTCTTGAAGATAAATTTATAAGTACATCATGTCTGAATATTTTGACTGTTTGACATGTCTAACAACTGCACAGAGCGTGTTTCGCTTTTGATAAATAGAAGCTGCACAGAACGTAGAAGTTAAGTTAGTAAAAGTTAAAATGAAACGATGTGGTGAAATATGTGACCACGAAAACTCAATTCATTTTTTTCTAAAAGACCTTCAGTTTGAAGTAATTACATAGAAGGAATCAAGTATTAGTATAACCACCTCAAACTGACGTCATGTACTTCCCTGCAAGGGTATGCTGGAATGTCTCTATAATGCCATGCTATACACTATATATAGGGTATAGCATGGCATTATAGAGATATAGAGAAATGTAGGTTGTGGTATTTATATTATAGGGCCTATATAATATAAATACCACTATCTACATTCCTGAAACTCATACAATAACCGGATTTTTTATTACTTCCAGGATGAAATTTGTTTATTCTACAGGGTGTCCCGTAAGTCTGGACCATAGGGAAAATAATAAAATACAAAATAGTCCAAAAATTTATTTATAATATATTTTTTATTATTTTTATTATTATTTTTATTTTTTTATTATGATCTTACTCCACTGGAGTTTTATTTGTGGGGCCACTTGAAAGCCAAAGTGTACGAGGTCAAACTTCAGAACATTTTCCACCTTAAAGCACGCATTGTGGAGGCGTGTCAAGAAATTTCTGCGACTGTGATTCAGAAAGTGCTGTCGCAGTGGAGATTGCGTCTTCAACTATGTGTGCGACACAACGGCGGACACTTTGAACAGATTATGTAATAAATTTTTGGACTATTTTGTAATTTTATTATTTTTCCCTATGGGTCCAGACTTACGGGACACCCTGTATTAATAATAATCACTTCGGAAACTGACACAGCGCTCAGACCTAACTAATGAGGCCCATTGGCCTAACAACTGTATTATTATCAGGTATGGGGCAATTACTGTACATTTAAAAAAATAATTGGTTACAATTACAATTACTTTGCATATGCATATTACAATTACAATTACTGCAGTTGGCAAATGTAATTGATTGCAATTACATTGAAAAGTAATTAACTTCACTTACAATTACTTTTCATAAAAACACTGAATATAAATGAAAAGACAGGAAAGAAGTCTACTACTAATTTAATTTATTTTAATTTAATGACGTCATATGTAGTAGTCAAGAACATAACATAAGTAAACATGATTAAGTTAGTAAATAATAGCAACATACTAGTAGATGGAGCAAGTAAAATTTAGATGGTTTGTATAGGAAAATATTATGAGGATCGATTAAAAGATGTTGTGAAGCTCTCAAGCATTATCATACGTAAACCTGTTTATCTATTACGTAGGATCTAGCTTTAACAAATTCTAATTGTTAATATTAACGGAAGATAGACTTTCGTCGGAGTAAAATTCTTAAAACGGAAAAGGACAACCAAAATTTCCTGATAAGAAGAATGATCAAATATCCCATTTTGCTTACAGTTAGGGTTTTTTATGAATTTGTTAACTTCACTGAATAATTGAATAACCTTATTAAAATAAAATAAATACATTCGTTTTACAATTTACAATGACATGAATAATTGTGAAGCTTGACTATTTATTTTATTTAATTTGACCCTTAAGCTTTACAACTTTAACTTTTATTTCCATACCCAATACCCAGAGTGTGAATATTATTCTATTTGAACACGTATTTAAATCATAATTTAATTAGTAGTCAATGATATCAGGTGAATTGTACAATGTGCATTGGGTTCATTCTCATTGTCACTCTGAATGTAATTGATTACAATTACAATTACATTTTTAGTTACTTAATTACAATTGCACAGTTACAACTTGAAAAAGTTAAATCAATTACAATCAATTACAAATTACAATTACTCCATACCTCATTATTATTATGAACATCAGGAGTCGAACCCCCGACGACAGTCTCTTCAGTTCGTTTATATGGAAGCGGTGTTACCCACTGAACTAGGGACGCTGGTGTTCCTCTTGATAGAAACAGAACGATGAGACATCAGTAAAGAAATAGAAATATAGAAAGCACTCGCTAAAAACCTTAATTAAATCTAATTTAAGTATTAACAAAATATTAACAACACTTGGGTGTTGTCAAGTGAGAAGCTATAACGGAAGGATATAGGGGGAATTGGTTCGGGTGTGGTTAGGGTTGGTGATGTTCTCTTCTGCTCGTAAATGTGGTTGGAGGCGCTGATCAGGTCAAATGATATAGACTTTTTTATTTTAATAATGAAAACAAAAGCAAACAATACGAAAAACATTTAAAACGAAACTTATTAGGGTCAAAGCACTTGTTGAAAATGGTCTTCTGTTGCCTCCATGACACCTAAAGTACTTACACCTGTTGCATTTCCATCACTTTAGCTATATAGATATATAGACATACAATACATCGATAAACCATATATTTATATTTGCATACGTAAAATAATGAAAAGCACTAGATATATACTTTAAGTGCTAAAAGTGCAATTACACGAAAATGGTACATGCATTACTTGAAGGAGTCCTAAAGGACAAATTTATACATTATTAATGACACGATAAATCTGTTTTTAAGTCGTCTATAGGCCTGTTTACATACACCGTGTTTTAAACATTATCATTATCATTAACATTAATATTATCATTAAAGTTAGTTCTAACTCCCAAAGCCTTGAGAGAAACCTTTACTGACGAAATATACGTATAAATTATTTATAGTGTATTAAAGATTTTCTTTCTTGAACGCCTTTTGTTATTTCTGTTTTTAAAAACAATCCGGTTTAAATTTTTTATCTTGTTAAATGAATTCCAATTCAATAAATATAAAATAGACCCACGAGGGTTTTATGCAATAGTAATGAAATTTACTGAAATTCGAATGAAAATTTCTTAAAATAAATCTATTAAAATGAAAGCAATTTTATAATGTGATTAAATGTTCCGAGTGGGGAAAAAATAAGTAATTTAAATTGTTTTTTTTGTACGAGCAAGAGGAAATAAGCAATTAGTAATAATTATTATGCTAAATAAATATTATAAAATAAGACTAAGAAATATTGGTAAGATTCATTCGCGAAGGAAATTCTTTGGAAAAAATAAAAGAATATAAAATTAACTCCTTTTTTTTAAACTTTTGAATATTGTATGAATACGGTGAAGAGTCAGTTAGTTCCATAAATGTTAAGTGGAAGAGAATAATAGCATTTTAAAATTGCCTTGTCTGACACCTCGTCGTGAAGGCGCATGCATAGTTGATGTCAAAGGATTTGTCTGGTGGCACTGGATGGAAAGGAGTGGCACTTTTGATAGTCGCTAGGGTGAAAATTTATTTTAGAAACTATAAATAAAGAGGGGAAGAGATCGGAGAGACGGCGAACAGCGCAAGAGGGGAAAAATTATTCATCGCTCGAGAAATATTGATTACGTTAATGGCTTTCTATGGACCGTTAAGCAGTTCAGTGCATCCCCCCCTCATCCCTTTACTCCCTGGGGGGGGCACAAATCAGAAAAAACTTGTCTGACATAGAACATGTATCCTTTCTAGCCGACGCTAATTGGACCTTAAAAATGATTTTTACTCGGTATAGGCTGGAAATCTAATTTACTCGTAGACACGGTTTGTCTTGAGTGGAGGGATAGCAATCGCAAAATCACAAACGTTAATCGATGTTACTTCAACAGTATCTTATTTCTGGGAGATATGGACATTATTGCTTTTAAAAATTTTCATTTATTCATGGAATAGAAATAGCATTTTAATTTAAAAGAAGTAATTGAACTAAACAGAAATTTAATGAGCTGGAGAGTGTTTTATATATATATACAGGGTGTCCCAGAATTAACTATCTATTTCAATGAAATCGGAAATTTTTTAAAAACACACTTTTTTTTATGTTTCATGTTTAATATGTGTTAAAAATGTATAAATTTCTAAATTTTTTTCATAATTTTGTTTTCAGAATTTTTCATTATCTGGTCCAATGAAAGACCGTCTGAAGTCATAAAATGGCAAAGAGACTCTCCAAAAGTTAACGTGTGGCTTGGAATGACCAAATCCAAAATTTATGGTGCTCCATCTTGTTGAAACACAACATTATCAAGAATGCCATCATCAAGAAGTTGTGGTTCGAGAAACTGCTGAAGCATATCAAGGTAGACGTAGACGGTACCTGTTACGGTTGCTTCCGCAAAGAAGAATGGGCCATAAATTTTGGATTTGGTCATTCCAAGCCACACGTAACTTTTGGAGAGTCTCTTTGCCATTCTGTGACTTCAGACGGTCTTTCATTGGACCAGATAATGAAAAAATTATGAAAATAAAATTATGAAAAAAAATTAGAAATTTATACATTTTTAACACATATTAAACATGATAAACATAAATAAAAATGTGTTTTTAAAAAATTTGTCCGATTTCATTGAAATAGATAGTTAATTCTGGGACACCCTGTATATATATATATATATATATATATAAATATATATACAGTAGAGAGAGAGAGAGAGAGAGAGAGAGTTACAAGGAGTTACAAGGAAAAGAAGTACCCAAAAGGCCTTGCGGCCCATACCGAGGAGGATGGTACCAATGGCAACGGGTGCCAGGGAAAATTTTGTAAAAGTTTATTTTTCTTTCAACTATCCTAGTAGTAGTAGAAAACTGGATAGAAAAGTAGAAGGCTCTCTCCCCACCCTCCGCTCCCTCCCTGCCAGAGGCAGGTACGGAAAAAGGTTGAAGAAAATACCTTGACCCTGGAAAAGTAGCCAAGGAATTTTACAGGAAAGTGGAGAATATATAAATAGCTCTATATTTAGCTTGCTCACAGAGACACCATGCAAGCGATCTCCTGCAGAGTTTTCTTATGTTTTAGTCTTGAACTATGAGAGTATTCAGTACTTTGTCTAGCCTATTTTTAAACACATTTACACTTTGACTGGAAACAACCTCTGAGGGAAGTTGGTTCCAGATATTAACTATTTTACAGGAAAAGAAATTTCCGCAGACTGAGGTCCTAAATGTCTTACACACTCAAATAGTGTGCAAGATTTGGTCTAACCTTTTCATGAACTGATCCACAGAGGAACTGTTCACAACTTCCGAAGGTAACCTGTTCCATGTGTCACAGATCTTATACGTAAAGTAATTCCCACACACACTAGTCCTAAACCGTTTCAAATCCAACTTCCAACCATTGTTGCGAGTTGGGTTATCATTTAAACTAAACATACTTCTAAAATCGACATCGTTCAACCCGCGTAAGAGCTTGAAAACCTCGATCAGTTGACCGCGCAGCCTCCGAGTTTCAAGCGAAAACAAGTTCAGGGCGCGTAAACCGTCGATTGTAGCTCATGCCTAACGGAAGGGATTAACTTTGTGGCCCTCGCCTGCACTCGCTCCAGCCTCTCAATATCTTTCCTGAGGGCGGGCGACCAGAACTGCACAGATACTGGTCGCCCGCCCTCAGGCCCTCAGAGAGAGAGAGAGAGAGAGAGAGAAAATTGTAGTTTCAGCCGTATTTTTGCTATTACCGAGTTCCTACTTACCTTCCAAAGAACACAAATATAGCATTATGTTCTACTGTATTTTGGTAATATTTGAAATTCATAACAAGGTATTCTCGTTTCAGTGAGTTCTGAGGAAGATGTTTCCAAACAAATCAAATTAAATTTTAGAAAGAAGGTGAAGTGAGATACATTATTAAATAAAATTAACAAAATACTTATTGAGAATTGCATGACCGTCAATTTTGTTAAAGAACAGATGTATATTTATAATATTTATAGATATTCCCTCGAATACCTTATCTAAATAAGTAAAATAGTATTGATAAAATGTGAGGTAATTATTGAAGAATAAAGGAGAAATGTAAAAATTGTGTTTTGTTGAAGAAAAATGTAAATTTAGAATATTTACAAACCTTGACCTAAAACGGTTTTTAATTAAGTTCTTCAAGGGCGTAAATTATAATACTGTATGTAAATATAGAGATAATCATTGCAATTTAAATAATAAAGTTTATTAAGGCAGAAAAATATATGTGTATAATCTGCATAAAGCTAATATTTTGTAGAAAGTTGTCCTTATAGAGTTACTGTATACGACGTTATATCACGAAATAATTTAGTTAGCCTTTAGAAAATGAAATTAATATAAATTGCAAACAAATTAATTATTTTCCATAAACTAATGTAGAAATATCTTATATTATTAATAGTTATTGTAATGTTGTACAATTAACTGAAAATTATATTAGAAAAACTAAAATAATCGCTTGAGTTGAATTGAGAAAGTATAAGTTTGGGTGAAGGTTAGGAACACGGAAGAGGATGATCAGCGTTTTGCTTTGCTCTTTATCCTCCAACTTTTTTTTAATGATCTCGGTATAAATATATTTACTTCGATAACGGAATTTTCACTACGTGTTCACGGTTTCTCTAACTCGACCACAACCTTCATAATTTGGGCAAGTTTTTCTCGAGATCTTATTAATGCTGTTGTTCGTCTTAATGGCCCTTCGCGCTGAAAACGTTCAACGAATAGACTAAGCCAGTGGTCGGGAACAGGGGTAAATTACCCAAATGGGGTAAATTTAAAACTTTTGGGGGTAATGCGTGCGGAATGAGAGACACTTTGTGCTATTTTTTTCATATATTTTATTTTTATTTTGTTACATAAATGTGGCGTTATTCTAAATTTTAGAATATTACGAATTTACGTCCTGATTACGTTCTCAAATATATTTTGGGGTAATACCCAAAAAAGTTCGCTGACCACTGGACTAAGCCTAAAGCTTAAGAGCCAAATTAAAGTAAAATAAATGGTCCAGTTAACAATTACATATTTTATTATTTTAACATAGCAAAAAATTATAATATTATAATGTTTATTTATAAGCAAAGAATTTTAAATTTGATTTTAACTGACTCAGAAAGAATTAGTAAATATCTTCTTAAATTACACGGTTCGTTGATTTTTAAGCACTTACAAGGTGCCCACATTGTCTTGTCACCCCAGCAAAATACTAACTGATTTTCGTTTTTCTTTCAGACCCATTTGAAATGTGTGATAGCGACAATTATACGATTGAACAACGCATATTGGCCAGTACCTGGGTCCATGTGTGACCACTAATGGCAAAAAACCATTGAAAATATTTGTTAGTGATGTAGGACTTCACACCGGTCTCGAGAGCTTTTTCTGGTCTCGGTCTCAGCCATGGGGTCTCGACTACATCACTGATATTCGTGCAGACTTCCAGGACCGATTCAATCGTGCAGCTCCTCCAAAAAGGAGCTACACGATTGAATCGATTCTGGAAGTCTGCACAAATATTTTCAATCCAAGTACCAGCCAATATGCGTTGTTCAATCGTATAATTGTTGCTATCACATTTCAAAGGATCTGAAAGAAAAACGAAAATCAGTTAGTATTTTGGTGGGGTGACAAGACATTGTGGACATCCTGTACTATACAGAATTTGCAAATAATAATAATAATAATAATAATAATAATAATAATAATAATAATTTTAAATTTCCCTTCGTTTCGAATTTTAATTTAAAATTTTATGAATTTTTAATTTAACAATTGATAACTGGCATATTGTTTTTTTCATAATGTTTGTGTATTTGTTTTATAGAAGTTGTAGCGTTAATTTCAGGTTGAAGCATACCCTAAATTTGGTACTTTCGGACTACTTCAAGTAATACATGTAAATTTTTGTTTAACTTACTCTTGGCACCAAAAGTACATATATTACATTTCCTTTATTTTATGTATAAGCATATATACTGTACATATAAAATTTATCGATAAACTGTATATATATAATACTGTATATATATATATATATATATAATATATATATATATATATTATATATATATATATTATACACCTCGTTAACTTCGTTGATGTTCGTGTGTTGGTCTCTCTTCACACGAAGGTCAAGTTGGTGGCCCCGTCTCTAGGCCTGGCTTGGTGGAGTAGCGAGTTGCTTTCTTGCACTCTCCACCGCACGTAGCCAGGTACACCGGCTCATCTGGTACCGTCCTGAGCCAGGCTGTTTCATATATATATATATATATATATATATATATATATATATAAAATAATGGATGTACTGCTTTAGGTGTCAAGAGTACATACGTACAATTAGACAAAATTAATCCATGTATTACTTAAAGTAGTTCTAGAGAACCAAATTTAGAATGTAGAGTTTCTCGGACAGCAACAGTCATAATAATTCTAGAAAAAAAGTAGAATTTACACACACAAAAATTCATTCAGTTTCGGGAGACTTACCACATGTAAATATATTGAGTATGCATGTATGCGCATTATGTATGCGAGGTTAAGCGAGGTTGAAGTGAATACCTCACTTAATTCCAGCAGGTTTTATAGTGTGAAAGTTATTTTGTAAGTGTTGCGCGTAGGGGTTACGTTCTGGCCAGGCCGTAACACTGCTTTCCGTTGGATCAGCAACGTTAACCAACCTTGGGTCTGTTCAGGAGTTGGATGAGAACATTCAAAATTTTTTAACTTAATTTAAACAAACAAAATTGTTGGATTTTAGAATTACATCGTACTTGTGTTAAAATTATCAGGTTCAGTTTTGTTAAAATTGAACGAAATGAATAATGTTATTTCAGAATAAATTTGGTTTACGTTAAACTCATTTAAAATTATATTTTTTACTTCATGTGTGGAATTTGAAAATGATTAATCCCAAGTAAATACTTATGTTTACTCTAAACCAAATTTTGAAGCAATCATATAACTTCAAAGAACAGGTATTTAAGAAAATGAGAATACTGTAATCACATTACTGATGTGACAAAACTGGACTTCTCGGAAATTGAAACGACTGAAAAATTTTCAAATATAGGAATAATATAATTAATTACGAGGAAGATCAGTTATACTCCTCGTAAAATAAAGTTTGCTTTGTTTTATCTAGCTAAAATGTGCCCGTGAAACCCTAATTAAATACATATTCTAAATCGCTGGAAGCGTTTAGACAAATTTTGTACTCTCCCCATAAATACCGTGCACGACCTCCACTTAGTCGATTTTTTTTCCCCAGAACAAAAGTTAGGGGAATAAAACACTAAATATGAAATAAAATTTACATTAATATTAGCATTAGCTGACATTGTTATTACATATGTATACATTATTACTGTAACACATGACAGTAATTACATTATGTATGCATTATTACTGTAACACCTGACAGTAATTACATTATGTATGCATTATTACTGCAACACCTGACAGTAATTACATTATGTATGCATTATTACTGTAACACCTGACAGTAATTACATTATGTATGCATTATTACTCTAACACCTGACAGTAATTACATTATGTATGCATTATTACTGTAACACCTGACAGTAATTACATTATGTATGCATTATTACTGTAACACCTGACAGTAATTACATTATGTATGCTTACTGTAACACTGACAGTAAGTATAGTTAAAATCTAAAAGTAAATGAAGAAAATTATATTTTTCTTTGTGCATTACTGGACTGCTAAAACACTAAGAAATAATTTTATTTCCCTTATAAAATAAGTATATTAAAATCAACTTTCTAAATACTAAGAAATGCGGTAAAGGTTCATCGCCCGCACCATGAAATAAATATGCATAACCTTTTCTCTATGAAAACGTTACACAATATGATGAAATTGCCCTAAAAAATGTCTAGTCACACGGCGATCAGAATCTTGAATAAAACCCGCAAAAATTTAAGTTTAAATCAACTTTATTCATTCATTAAAAATTGTAGTTTATTGTTCCACGTAAAAACGAAGGAATCGCGTGCTGTTCATTTGTATATGAGGTCACGAACCGCTGACTAACTGGAGTCAGTCTTTGCAGCGTTGTTTAAAAACTGGAGGAAGGTTAACATTCGCTTAATAGTAAGAGAAACTCGCTGAAATTCATTTACCATTCATTGTATTGGGATTAGTTGTAAGAATAAAATACTCGCTTCTTGTCGATTTTGTTCTACATTTATGCTTAGCGTTATGTTGTTGCAGCCTAGTTATATTATTATTATTAGCAGTAGTAATAGTACAGAGTGGCCACAAAGTCCCTTTACAGTGAAATTACAGCATATATATATATATATATATATATGTTGCCCTGACTTTGGGCCGCCCTGTAGTAGTCCTCAATGATGTTACCCATATTTTAATATATTAACTCAATAATTCCCATAGAAGTACATGTATGTGTTTAGGATATAATCATGTGCGAAGAAGACTTTTAGAACATATCCAAAGCGTAATAATTATTGGGTTTGTTTAACCTCCTTCGCAACATCTAAGGTCATATGACGGAGGGGACCTACAGCTTTACGTGGGATCCGAACCAGGGGTCGCTACATAATCTGGACGCGGAGGACGATCTCCCATCCAACTACTACCCAGACCCAATGTCGCTTAACTTCGCTGATCAACGACATTGGCTACGATACGACGTAGCTCATGTCCAAAGCGTGTGCTTCTAACAAATCTATCACTGATTGTGACTTTTTTCCCCTAATTCAGTTCCTCTTAACAAAGAATAGTCATATAACGATTTTGGTAAATGAGATTATTATTCACTATATAAATATAATTTCAAAGAAAAGCTTTCCCTTGTAATCTTAGTACAATATTATTAAGTAAAATGAAACATATTATATATAAGCATAATACATTTTAAATATAGCTTTTAATTATGACTTAGGCTTATTACATTCTTAAAAATAAACTGTTTGCTGTCTATATATATATTAAATATATATATATATATATTATATATATAATATATATATATATATATATATATATATATATATATATGAAACGTCTATTCGACATCTCTTGTTGAATTAGCTTAGCTTTCTGTAGTGAATAATAGCTGTTTTGAAATGTTTACTAGATATTTAAAATATCTAAAAACGGTGCTTAAATGTTTCATATACATAAAGGCGTGGAAATTAAACATTTCATTTGTATAATAACTTAGTTTTCTATTGTTTGCGCCTAGACGCATCCGCATTGTGGTTAAAATTCTTTTGAAATTGTGACGCGTTTTATTTAGTGTTTGTATTTACAGGCTATCTCAAAAAGAAGAGAAAGCAGGTATTATATTTGTGCATTTATCCATTTATTCGAAGTAGGCTTAGGTCCTCTAAGTGTCTTTCATGCATTTATTAATTTTATGTATTTGACTATACTTTGGCTAGTAAAGTCTTTTAAGATTAAAAACCAGCCTGTGACCCTGAGACTAGCCTTAGACCTAGGCCTGTTGATATATAATATAATAATAGGCCTACCCTAGGTTCAGTCTCAACGTTAGACAGCCTATACTTGAGAAAAGACACTGATAAGTTAGAAAGGGTTCGGGCTAGAACAACCAAAGTGAATCCAGAACTGAGAGATAAAATATTTGAAGAAAAATTAGCTGAACTAAATATGTTTTTACTTGGGAGCAATCCAAGAGCAATCAATTCAGGGTGCTTTTTCTTGGATTGGGGGTCGAACGAGGGTGCTTATTCTTGGATTGCTCTAAAATGGAGTTAAAATGGAGTTAATTGCCCTAAAATGGTTAATTGAATGCCCGGTTAGGTTAATTGTACGCCCTTGACGATTGGTTAGGTTAAGTCGTGATATTTTCGTTAGTTTTAACGAAAATATCACGACTTCACCTAACTTAGAGGAGAACTAATTCCAGTATTTAGAACTGATAAATAGCTTCGATAATGTAAATTACAGGAAGTTATTTGATAGGGAGGAAAAAATCAATATAAATTGAAAATCAAATATTGGAGCTATTGAAGAATAGGGACCCCAGCCTTCTTTAGTTAGCTTTATAAGGCTAACTAACGAAAATATCATGACCTAACCTAACCAATCGTCAAGGGCGTACAGTTAACCTAACGATTGGTTAGGTTAGGTCGTGATATTTTCGTTAGTTAGCCTTATAAGCCTAACTAAAGAAGGCTGGGGTCCCTATTCTTCAATAGCTCCCAAATGTTTTTAAGAATAATGCTGTGAAGTCAATTTTTTTTCTATATAAATTTAAACTTATAATTAAACTTACTCTTAAACGTTCATGAATTGTTAGACAATTCATTAAAAATTCCATTAGACATTTCAAATTAGTCTTTTCAATTGTTTAAGAAATTGGGACATTTAGACATTTCAATAGACTTACTGAAAGGGGCCGTTCAAAAATTACGTAACGCTATTTTTGCTAAAACTTAACACCCCCATCCCCTTGTAACGTTCCGTAACGTTAAACCAGACACCCAATAAGATATGTAACCCCTAATAGGGAGTGTCTTGTTTAGCGTTGTTACGGAACGTTATAAGGGTGTGGGAGGTGCCAAGTTTTAGCAAAACTAGCATTACGTAATTTTTGAACGGCCCCAAATATCTAACGAAATGTTTAATGTGAAATGTCTAACGTATTAGATATTTCAAAATTCGCAAAATTGGGACACTAAAACTTCTAACGAAACATCTACTTCTATTTAGAGCAGTGGTCGGGGAACAGGGGTAAATTACCAAATGGGGTAAATTTAAAACTTTTGGGGGTAATGCGTGCGGTATGAGAGACACTTTGTGCTGATATTTTTTTCATATATTTTTATTTATTTTGTTACATAAATGTGGCGTTATTCTAAATTTTAGAATATTACGAATTTACGTCCTAATTACGTCCTCAAATATATTTTGGGGTAATACCCAAAAAAGTTCGCCGACCACTGATTTAGAGTGTTGGGTGTAGATTGAAAGTGCCTCTGCTAAATTTATAATTGACTCTACGTGTAACAGTGCGTGTCTTGTTACATAACATTGCGCAATCAAATAAATTGTATGCACTATAAATTCTATCAAACAAAAGCAATTATTCTTGTCATGACTTGTGTTATAAATGCAGATTTCAAAATCTGAAATGTTCATTCGTTTTTATTTGTTCCGACATTTAAACTAACATTTCATAACATTTAACTCTCTCTCTCTCTCTCTCTCTCTCTCTCTCTCTCTCTCTCTCTCTCTCTCCTTCTCTCTCTCTCTCTCTCTCTCTCTCTACGTCAGGGACACGTTGAGTCCGGTTGACTGCCAGTTCCGATCGGAACGGGAGCTGCTTGGTGTCGATCTGAACATGGGGGGGACGAACTATAGGTTAATCTTGTGTACAGACCTCCGCATCTCCTCCTCGAGGAGGATACAGCCTTGTACACCGAACTCATAGCCTGCTAGGTGATAGGGTGTGTGTAGTTTTAGGAGACTTCAACTGTCGCGGCATAAAGTGGGAAGACAGGACTGCTGATGCTGAAGGGAGGAGGCTAGTTGTCTTTGCTGATGAGAACTTCCTCACTCAGTGGGTCAACGAGCCTACACGAGGCGAAAGCGTTCTAGACTTAGTATTCACGACCGAAGACAACCACGTCACTGGCCTCACCGTTGACGAATCGTTGGGCGAGAGTGATCACGGTCTGATTAGGTTCCGTGTGCGCGTCCCTCGGGTGAAGCGTAGTAACTCGAGAGGAGAGGCAGTAAGCTCGATCTCCGGCGGGCGGACTTTGTTAGCCTCAGGGATAGCGTAGGTGAGATGGGTTAGAGGTCGGCGGCGATGTTGAGCGGGTGTGGAGTGCATTCCGGGCCAAGTTTATGGTGCTGTAGTCTGCTGCCATACCCTCAAAACCGGTCACACCTGCTTCAACGCAGTCTAAGTGGTTCAATCGTGACATCGCTTTGGCTATCCAAAATAGGAAAGTAGCGTATAGGAGGGCGAAGGCCAATCGTTCCCACGAGAACACTGAAGCGTATGTCCGCCTGTGTAGGGAAGTGAAGGCGAAGGTTAGACTAGCGAAACGTAACGAAGAACTACGGGTGGCAAGTCTCTGCAAGGGGAACCCTAAGGAGTTCTTCAGTTATGTTAATGGTAGAAAGCCCATTAGAAGCATGATAGGTCCACTAAAGACGGAAGAGGCGTTCTGCGGACCTCCGACGCGGACATCGCTAATGTGCTTAATGAGTACTTTGCGGGAGTGTTCACCAGGGAGGATACCCTCGTCATCCCCGAGCCAGGCGTGAGGCAAGTAGGTGCTGGCCTGGATAGTGTTCGATGTACCGCGACAGTCATCGCCGATAGAATAGACAAACTGAGCGCGTTTAAGGCTCCTGGGCCAGACCAGTTTCTCCCCTGAGTGTTGCGAGAAGTGCGCGACCAGGTGGCTCCCCACCTGGCTACAGTCTTCAACAAATCGTTGGAGATGGGCCAGGTGCCTGGTGACTGGAGGGAAGCCAACGTGACCCCTATCTTTAAGAAAGGGGATCACGAAAGTCCAGGGACTATCGTCCCATTAGTCTCACTTCAGTTGTAGGTAAATTATTAGAAGGGATAATAGCTGATAGGATCGTTGACCATTTGGATTCCTACAAGCTGCTTGGGGACTCCCAACATGGGTTTAGACGGCATAGGTCGTGTCTCACCAACTTGCTCGAGTTTTTTCCACGTCATGTTGAGTGGAGTATGATAAGAGTAGGGCAATTGATATACTTTATCTCGACTTTCAGAAAGCCTTTGATAAGGTACCTCACCGCCGGCTAATGGCGAAAGTGCGCGCGCTGGGTATCGGTGGGGAAATAGGTAGGTGGATTGAAAACTGGCTGAGGAATAGGCGGCAGAGGGTTTTGGAAGTTGGATTTGAAAGGTTTAGGACTAGTGTGTGTGGGAATTACTTTACGTATAAGATCTGTGACACATGGAACAGGTTACCTTCGGAAGTTGTGAAGTTCCTCTGTGGATCAGTTCAAGAAAAGGTTAGACCAAATCTTGCACACTATTTGAGTGTGTACAAAATTTTCCCCGCAAGGCCTTTTGAGGTACTTCTTTTCCTTGTAACTCCTTGTAACTCCTTGTAACTCTCTCTCTCTCTCTCTCTCTCTCTCTCTCTCTCAATATTGTATAAACAAAGCATGCTTGTTCCGTGCCAAAGGAAAGAAATACATAAAAAACGTACAAACGTCAAAGAACAGTTAAAAAAGCACAAAAGAAAATAATCATGAATTTAAAAATAATAATAACAATAATAACTGGTTTTGCGCCTCTTCATTTCTTTTCAGTTAAGCGGTGCGAATTGGACTGCATCCTTGAATGATGTATTCAGAAAAACTCTCTATTTAATTTGAACCAAAAATTTGCTAAAAATATACACCAGATATGCTAGAAAGTTCAAATATTGTAACAAATATAAAGAGATTACCCTTTATAAAAAGTGTGTCACTTAACAATTTGAAAATATTGTACATTTATTACAGTCGTTTAACTAAATACTGCTAAAAAAATTTTACAGGGTCAATTCAAATGTGAGCGTTTCGTGGGTCGATTAGTTAGGGCGTCGCCTGGCAGCGCTGAGACTCGGCTGAATCGTGGGTTTGAACCCCAGTTCTACCTAGAGCTGGGCGGTTGTCTTTTCTATATCATAAAAGCGGCAGGCCGGCCACCTCGTTTAACTGACTTGGGCTTAGGCAACCCATTCTCGCCCTTCCCCCTCATTTCCTTGGGGGATATGGGGCACGGATGTTACCTTTACCAATTCATATCTTTCCACTACTAAATTAGTCATCACTTAAAAGGTTTGTGCAAATAATTATAAAGTCTAAATCCCGAAGTAACAGAACTGTTGGGAAGACCAGATCTATTTTTCAAAACTTTAAACACTCTCTCTCTCTCTCTCTCTCTCTCTCTCTCTCTCTCTCTCTCTCTCTATGTATATATATATATATATATATGATGAATAAAACCACGAAGGAAAGGAAACACAGAATGGTGCTCAAGCGCTTTCGTCTAATGACATCCTCAGGAACACTGAAGTACATAAAGAGTTACAGCCTATATATAGGTTACAGAAAAAAATATATATATATATATATACGGGTGTCAGGAAATGATTGCCCCCCTGTAGAGCAAAATCTAGAAGAGATAGATAAAAACCGCGAGACCACTTGAAAGAGCGTTAAAATCTGAATAAAAACCATTATATTCTATTCCTGTGATTTGAATTCTTACCATTTTTTTCCCCACAGAAACCATGGCATCATCTATTTTGAACGATTCAGAGAAAAGCGAGTTCTTGACCGCATTCGAGCTGTCACATTTCGTGAAGCAAAGGAAGCTGGTGCAACTTTCATAACTCGACACTGGGGCTGAGAGATTAAAAAGATCAGAAGACTTTGTCAAAAGGAATTGGAATAAGAATCCTGAAGATTGTGAAACAGAATTTCGAGGAGGAAGACCGCGAAATTATCTCAAGAATCGAAAGACATTGTGCTTGCTGCATCACGGCGCCGAAAGAAGAGCTGCTCTGAGGTAGCGAAAGAGATACTTATCCGTCGTCGTAAGATAGTCAATCGGCAACTTGTGCATCAATTTCGAGTTCGCCAAGGCTTGAGTGCTTGGCATGAAATAGCTAAGCCAGGGAAGAGTGATCTTAATATTGAAGATCGGCTATGGTTTTGTGATTATCTTGAGGAATGGACGGAAGACGATTTCCTTCACTTGATTGTCAGCGATGAATTCTTCGTTTATGTCTCCAGAAAACCAAATTTTCAGAATGATGAAGTCCCAGACGACCAGAAGTATCGAGAAATAGTAAAAAATCCAGCATGTGTGGGTGTTTTCATTATGTTCTCTATTCGGAAGCTCATCTGGGTTATCAAACCAAGAGGAACCAGTTGGGATGGGCCTTATTTTCGAAATGTAATTTTAGCCCAACATGTAATTCCGTTTTGAAAGACCCCGAGTGTGTTTTGGATGTTGAACAGGCAACCTTTCTTCACGACAAAGCCCCCTGTATGAAAGCACTTGCGACTCAACAACTGCTTAAGGACAATAACATTGATTTTTCGGAAATAATGAATGGCCTGGCAATTCTCCCGATCTTAATGTCTGTGAACATGTCGGATCCATCATGAAGGATCGGGTGGAGTCCTTAATGCTGGAACAACCCATTCAGAATCGGTATTCAACAGAAATTATGACTGCAAAGATCACGAAGTCCTTGAAGAAGTGTCATGATACTGATCTCTTTGAGACACTTCTGGGATCATACCCCCGTCGATTAATGGCCGTCAGAGCTGCAAATGGGGGCAACACCCGATATTAAAACAATGTTTTTTATTCAAAATTAAACGCCTTTCGCGTGGTTTTTGTCTGTTTTTTTCTATTCATTTCAGTTTCTTCTGTAAGGGGGGGGGGGGGCAATCATTTCCTGACATCCTTTATATATATATATATATATATATAATATATATATATATATAATATATATATATATATATATATATCTTTTTGTATATAAAAATTGAAAAATTATCGATTTTTAGCACAAGATTAAATGAATTGTTTCCAACCAATGTTATAAAAATAAAAAAAATACAAATTTATACTGGAAATCTGCCCGGGTTTTAGCACACTGCCCTTTTTTGTATATAAAAATTGAAAAATAAAAGTTATTAGGGTGGCATACAAGTTTACCAAAGATTTAGCGTTCTACCTTTCTTATCTAAATCTGTCTGAAGGAATTCAAAACAACAGGATCGAGTTAAAAAGACCTTTCCTTATGTTGAAGTTATTTGAAGTTGGATAATGGCAGACTCAAGAATATTTCTATTAACAATGTTGCTAGAGTGAAATAAAACTGAAGCATTATTCCAATCAATACAGTGGGATAACTCTGACAAGTGGACAAAAACAGCACTGGACAACTGTCCTGTTCTAACGGAATATTGATGCTGTTTTATACGTGTGTGCAAATCCTTTCCCGTCTGACCTATGTAAAGGGAATCACATTGTTTACAACCAATTTTATAGATAATGCCTGAATTATTGGTAGGGCTACTTTTACTATGATATTTTTCACAATATTGTTATATGAAAATACTACATTAATATCCAAAAGTTTAAGTACATTAGCAATGCCTAAAAAGCCCGGGAAAAATGGAAGTACTAAAATATTTTTTGACAAAGTACGAGTGTTATTATTGACACGATATTGTGAAAATTATTGTGAAAAATATCATAGTAAAAAATAGCCCTACCAATAATTCAGGCATTATCTATAAAATTGGTTGTAAACAATGTGATTCCTTTTACATAGGTCAGACGGGAAAGGATTTGCACACAAGTATAAAACAGCATCAATATTCCGTTAGAACAGGACAGTTGTCCAGTGCTCTTTTGTCCACTTGTCAGAGTTATCCCACTGTATTGATTGGAATAATGCTTCAGTTTTATTTCACTCTAGCAACATTGTTAATAGAAATATTCTTGAGTCTGCCATTATCCAACTTTCAAATAACTTCAACATAAGCAAAGGTAGAAAGGTAGAACGCTAAATCTTTGGTAAACTTGTATGCCACCCTAATAACTTTTATTTTTCAATTTTTATATACAAAAAAGGGCAGAGTGCTAAAACCCGGGCAGATTTCCAGTATAAATTTGTATATATTTTTTTTTTTTTTTATAACATTGGTTGGAAACAATTCATTTAATCTTGTGCTAAAAATCGATAATTTTTCAATTTTTATATACAAAAAGAGCAGAGTGCTAAAACCCGGGCAGATTTCCAGTATAAATTTGTAATTTTTTTTTTTTTTTTTTTTTTTTATCTATAACATTGGTTGGAAACAATTCATTTAATCTTGTGCTAAAAATCGATAGTTTTTCCTTATAAATTTGTGTGCCCCTCCCACAATCCTTTAAATTTGTTTCTCCGTTTATTGTGTATATATATATATATATATTTTCTGTAACCTATATATATGTACTTCAGTGTTCCTGAGGATGTCATTAGACGAAAGCGCTTGAGCACCATTCTGTGTTTCCTTTCCTTCGTGGTTTTATTCATCATAAATATTTTTCACGTGTTACTTTCGTGAAATAATTTTCATATATATATATATAATACACAACTACAAGGAAAAATGAAAAAGCGATTCTAAACGCTTTTGTATATTCAACACTACATCTGGTCGGGGAATTCCCTGAGGAAGTATCATATATACTCTTGAGCACACGAAGGGCCTTGGAATCACTTTTCATTTTTCCTTGTAGGTGTGCATCATTTATTTATTTTACGTGTTTAATTGTGAAATTCACTCCATATATATATATACAAAACGAGTAAAAAGTTCGAACTTTGATTGCTTCTGACATGAGTGATTCTAATGATAAATTAGAATCGCAACTTGATCCCTTCCCTTCTCGTAAATTAATAGAACAACGTTGATCCTGTAAAACAATTAACAAAATCCAACGATCAAGACTTACTTTTTCAAAAGGGAATGACATTTCCATCAGTAAATCTACTTTGCAATAATATTCACTTATATATATATAACGACTGAACGGATGGATGAGAATGTCAATTTCAGTACGAACATGAAGACCAGGACCGAAGTAAAAACAGTTCATCATCTCCTTTATTAAGTTTTCACAAGCGTTTCAGGATCAAGTCCCATCATCAGTATAAAAATTATCTAAGAGATACATAGATTAAAATCAAAATTAAAATAAAAGATTAAAACCAAAATTACTTATTAAAAGCGGTAAAATTAATTTATAATATGAAAAGGTGCGGAAGAATTATAATCATTAAGTGAAGGTTTAAGCATAATTCCGCAATATACAATTCCGGAATATACAATAATTCCGGAATGCACAAATCAGAAGAGTCACTTACTGAAGTTAAAACTTTAAAATTATTCATATTAAAAGTACCTCCACACTGTAATACATGATCACGTATAGGAGACGGGTCCGGTCAATATAAGGGTTGATTTGTACGAGCGGACTGTCCAATGCTTTGCTTTGAGAAACGCGAGTGAAGCGTACGCTTCGTTGAACCCACGTGTGTGTATATATATATATATGTATATATACACAGTATATACGAGGTACGCTCCTTCTGAAGTCACACTTTCCCCAACGATCCTGCCACTGTTAAAAAAAATTTTTGAAAGCACTTTTCGGAATAGCTAAAAGCTGCTCAGTCGAATTTCTTTTAATGGTCTCAACATCATCGAATCGGTGTCCTTTCAGGGTTTGTTTGAGCTTCGGAAACAGAAAAAGTCGCATAGAGCCAAATCCAGCGAATATGAAGGCTGCTGTACTTGGGGGTTAGCGTTTTTGGCCAAACTTTGCTGGACAAGTTGCGACGAGTGAGAGCATCCAGTCTCCGGACTCCCACTTCCGCGGCCGTTTCCTCCGAACTGCTTCACGTAGACGTCTCGAAACTTCACTACAAAATTCATTGTTAATTGTTTGTCCCTGTGGAGCATATTTATGATGCACAACACCTTCACACCTTCACCTTGCTCGGTACTCTCCGACATCGTAAGAAATCGCCGCGAAACAAATCACGTTTAACTTTATCGGCTCATCACAGTGGACTGACGCTACACAATGAAGTACAACTCTATCAGTCAACTTGTCTCGACATGCAGAGACATGTTTAGCACAGTCACAATTCCAAACGTGACCTTGTTCTAAAAATAAACACCATGTCCGGATACTTTTTGAACAGACCTCTTGTGTGTATGTATATATATTCACACATTTATTTTACCAAATATTCATATAGAAACTATAAAAAAAATGGAAATAAAATTGAAAACTGAAAATTTTACTTACCTAAAATGCTTCTTCCAATAACAAAGAATAAATTCAAATACAACAAAACAATACCTAAAAGCTAAAAGCAACAACAGTTTTGTCCAGATTTAGATACAATAAATCTCTGTATGGGGAAATATAGAGAGAATTTGAACAAAGTGTTCCTACAGAAGACGTTATACTTCTTGTTTGGCAGCGCCCCCAGCTCACTGGGTAACGCTGTTTCCATGTAAGCAAAGTGAAGACAATGAGGTCGGGGTTCGACTCCCGATGGTGTGGTAATAATAATTATCGATAGGAGTTAGCGCAATGGTCCTCCTCATTCGTTTGGTATAGCGCTGTGCCAATTTCTGGTCCTTCTCGGTCGTTATTATTATTATTATTATTATTATTATTATTATATTATTGCGTATTTGTTTTATGCATTATTTAATTTTTTAAACTAGAAATCATTTAAGATTTACAAACTTATTTTATACTTTAAGCATATCTTCGTGTATATAATATACAGTGTTACATATATGGTTATCTGTGATTCAATCAACCGTGAATCGAATTAACATGTGACTTACTGTGACCATTGTACACTTATTCTTGATCATGTCACCGAATTAACCGTGATTTAGCGGGTTGTTTCATCCGTGGCTCGCCTCCCACAAACCCACCACAACGTGCCTCAGTCAGTGGAACTGCCCCTCAGTTACGGATAACTGAGTGAGTACAATATTTTATCCCAACAATTTATCATCTTTTGACTATTTTCTTTATCTTTCGCAAAAAAAATTTTAAACAAGCAATCAGTAAAACAGAACGTCAGCTTCAATTTGACAATGGAAAAATCAACAATGGCTTTTTATTTCATTTTATGAAGACTTTGAAAAAGGAATTTAAAATAAATTTGTTGTGTGCCAAATCATATGACAGCTTTACAACTTGAAACATCATTAAGGTTATAGGCAAAACACCTATTAAAAATAAGCTCGTTTTATATGTAGTCGGAGTGTATGATCCATCAGGAGTAAGATACGTCTTAATTTTTTTTTTTCCATAGAGGTCATACAAATATATTTGTTTCACTTCTTTGAATCAAAAACATAATCATACCGCATCGAATTTGCTCTAAAGAAGCCAAAAGATTTTGCAGAGTATGCTACAGTTTTAACTGTTTTATCTACTGTACACAGGTCTGCATTTTTATTTAGAAATAAAAATAGCAATCAAACAGAAGAGCTAGAAACTGGCACAGCGCTCAAGCCAGAAATGAACGCTGCCCATTGCGCTAATTTCTGCATTATTATTATTAACAAGCACCATCGGAAGTCGAAACCCCGACCTCAGTGTCTTCACTTCGCTTACAGGGAGACGATGTTACGCATTGAGTCACGGACGCTGGCTAATTTGTAGTAAGGTGATTGCATTACGAAAAAATCTTTTTGCAACATTATCAATATTTAGCAAATTTGGTTAATTTCTTGCTTCTAATTTAAATGCATTCAGCGATCCTCTCGTAATATTTTTATATAAGGTATCCTTCGTAAATTACGAGGATACGTTCAGAAACACCTCGTTAACTTTGGAAATCGTTAACTTATGAACTTAACTTCTTATGGGAAATATGAGTTACGTTTGGCGTCGGCCAAAATCGAACCAAAATTTTCCCAAAACATATTTTTTGAATATTTTTTTTTATATATACTGTCTTTTATGCACTTATTAATAATTTATTACTAAAAAGTATCGTTACTATGTGCGATACAGCAAATTAAGTTTACCCAGGTTGAGTGTAAACAGAGACTGACACTAGAAGAGAGTGTGTGAGCGCTATCTATCGGCGCACAGAAAATTCGAATGAGTGCTCGCTAACTTGCGAAAAAATGGGATAAATTAAACTCTCGCAAACTCACGAATCGCCAACTAACGGTGGACACTTGTACCCATAAACATTTCTTCGACAGGAAATTTTATCGACACTTTAACAAACGAACCTAACCCAACCTAACCTGACTTAACCCAACAAAACCCAACCTAATTTAACTTAACCTTACCTAACATATATAAACCTAACCCAACTTAATCCAACCCCCAAAACACTTGTCGATAGGATATTAAATGAATAAAATGTCGTTATTATTAACATTGTATAAGTGTGTTTGATTTATTTTGTTCATTTATTGTATTAAACTGTCTTGCACCAAGAAATCTCTTTGTTAAATTTGAACAAAGGAAGGATTTGAGATAAATGAGTATCGTGTTCAACATTATCACGGCCAATTTTATTAAAACTGCAAATAAATATACTTTTATATGTCTTTAATCTAATTTATTTTCAAGTAACACTTATTTAGTTCAATTTTAACAAAACTGAACCTGATAATTTTGAACACAGTATTTTGTTAGTTTAAAACCCAAACAAATTTTTTGTTTAAAAATAATAAACATTTTTTGGGTGTAAATACAACAGAATCTTCCCCTCTATCATAATGATGCAGTTTTCAACAATGCTTAACCTCTCATCTCTTAATTTACTAACTTTCCGTTGCAATGCATTCAGCGGTATTCTTTAAGAGGAAATAAAAGTGTCTGACGTGAGCCGAAATAGTTATGTGACCCTTCGAGCATAAAAGGGTTTACGTAAATATACGAATGAATTA
Source organism: Bathynomus jamesi (assembly GCA_023014485.1). Classification (NCBI taxonomy): domain Eukaryota; kingdom Metazoa; phylum Arthropoda; class Malacostraca; order Isopoda; family Cirolanidae; genus Bathynomus; species Bathynomus jamesi. The sequence goes on from JAJOZX010000058.1 coordinate 853,736, forward strand.
CAAAGGTGAATTATGTGTGTATATAATTCACCTTTATATGTGTATTCTATAAATATAATACACATATAAAGGGAGACGCAGAGTATTCCTAAAATGTTTGGCATACCACTCAGGGAAATGTATGAAACGTTGTCTTATGATTCGTCTAAAACACACACACACACACACACACACACACACACACACACACACACACACACTATTATATCTTACTTCCCTATGAGAACGGACTTTTGTCACACCCTGTATATATATATATATAAAATGTCAATACTTCAACGAAGCGGGATATGTAAATATCATGATATACTGTGTACTAAACAACTTCCTATGACCAAGTGACCTTTTTCCAAGAGGTTTCAGTGAATAACATGATTCGTACATTCATTAAAATCAGGGATGAGGAACTGAAAAAAATATCTTTTCGATTTCAGTTTTAAAAATTTTTCTAGTTTCAGTTTTTCGATATTAGTTTTTCTAGTTTCAGTTTCTTTTTATATTAGTTTTATATCGATATTATGGCTACTCAAATATTCATTACTTCTATGGACCTTACGAATGCCTTCCTTTACGGGTATCATGTGAATACCATAATGTAAAGTTTGACTACTTCTAGTCAGTAAAAATCGTTGATTAATTTTATTTGCAACAGCGCAACATATAAAATAGAGAAAGGGGACTTAGAAAAGTGAGCAAAGGAAAACAATTAATTTTAAATAAAAGTTCATTTGAAACTTTCGAAAGAACATTATTTATTTGGAGATGCTTCTTATGTTTATATTTGTTTAATCGATAAAGTGTTGAAGTATAAAGTGTAGAAGAATATCAGGTCAAATTAATAATTTATATCTAGTGTATACAGGGTGTTTCAGGAGGAAAGGTCAATACTTCGGGAGGTGATAGTATCGGTCATTGTGAGAAAAAAAGTTCATATGAACATGTGTCTAATTCTGAATGGTTACGGAGATAGAGCTGTTTGAATCTGATGCGCGCGCAGCTCTTCCTCCCCCTTCTCTCCCCTATAACCTTGAACCATGTAAACTGTAATGTAAGCATGTAACATAAGCCATTCGACAGCTGACTGTTGTGACTGATACCATTCAAAATGCCAATGTTTAAACATTAAATGTTAGAAACAGTAATTGGTTTCTCTTTCTTGATTACCATTAACAATGCTTTTGTATTTGTAGATTCAAACAACTCTATCTCCGTAACCATTCAGAATTAGACACATGTTCATATGAACTTTTTTTCTCATAATGACCGATACTATCACCTCCCGAAGTATGACCTTTCCTTCTGAAACACCCTGTGTATATATAAGAGGGCGAAGTAAAAGCAACTCAATGTACAAATATTTCACTTTAAATAATTTGGAACGAAATACTTTTGTTTTTTACTACTTTATAATTTTTGAGGTGTCACAGATCAAAGAAGAGAGAGAGAGAGAGAGAGAGAGAGAGAGAGAGAGAGAGAGAACTAATTTATTGAAACTGTCATTAATTCTGTATAAATTTCTATTCCTTTAAATATTTATTCGCTCCCTTAAAACTTTAATGTTATTTTAATGAACTCAATTTGGAATCAGATAAACTGCGATCAGTTAAATAATGAGAGTTACTACATTACTTTTCAGGGGCCATAGCTCAGGGGTGACACCGTTTCTCTGTAAGCGAAATGAAGAAACTGAGGTCGGGGGTTGGAGTCTCGATCCGCTGGTAATAATTCAAGCGCTTTGTGCCAGTTTCTGTCGCTCCTCACTGATCATTATATATCTTGTAATGATATTTGTAAAAAATTGTAGGTTAGGTCTTGACGTTACAGCATAGTGAAACCTTGAACCTCGTATATATATATATATATTAATATATATATATAATATATATATATATATATATATATTCGTACACTCTAAAACCAATTTAATTGTTCCTATAACGAAAGACACAAACTCTTTTAATTATATTATATCAGCGTATATAGAAGCGTACAATTTATTCTTTGATCAGGAGATTTACAGTATATCGTGAGGGCACTGATCACTTATTTCCCAAATTGATTCTACTGTATACAATAATTAACGGATAGACCAAGGACATGCCAAGTATGAGATAAATAATTTAAATAAATTTTGATTGTGTTTACATTCACTTATTATTAAATTACATTATTTATATATATATAATATATTATATATATATATATTTATTTAGTTTATAACATATATATATATATATATATATATATATATTATATTTATTTAGTTTATAACATATATATATATATATATATATATATATATATATATATATATATATATACCATACGGTAAAGAGAAAATGACGCAGTCCAAAGTTCGACATTAAGTTCCTGTATTACAAAACGTGCTCATTAGACTACTTCTATATGTATCGAATTGCGATACATTTTTTTTTCCAAGTAGGAGCTGTCACACAGAATAGATCCATTGATTTTTAATCCATATCTGCTTTACTTTTACACAATCAGGAAAAGATTTTTTTAACTTTTTTTTTGTACACACATATATATATATATATATATATATGTAGCTCGTCATGCTACAAAAATATTTGGAAAAGTGTCCATTTTCATGACAAAGTATATATAATTTGATACGAGATTAATAATATATTAATTCCTTGAACCTTACATACTGTTCATTACATATTCATTACATATTCTTTATAATTTAAATGAGAAACATTTCGCGCATTATTCATTTTTACTCTTTTACCAAAATAAACCTATAAAATTTCGAAATAACAAATCATTTTTTGAATTATTCGCAGATTGAAATTCTCAAAACGATGAGGAACACAACACACGCGTTGAAAAAGGTTCTTGTTTTTAAGCAAGTTACACCTTCAACTGCCAAAAGCTGACTGGAGCGAACCAAGAGGTATATTCCTCCCAAATTTTGAAATGATAATAACAACTACATTACAATTTTCATTATTATCATCTATCGGCCATTAATTAAAATACTAGTTTGTGCGTATCGTATAAAATAGACTGACTTTATATTATTACATTTTTATATTTAGCATAAATAACTATTAATATTTTAACTTTTAAAATACATCATTAAATAATTTCACGCGCATCTTCTATCATTCGAAATACTTTTTTAAAATACTCCTTAAATATCTAAATTAATAATTGAGAAATAATTAATAATTGGATGAAGCGGTAAAATTTAAGGAAATATTTGACAACGCTTTTTTCAACATCGTCGTACGTCTGGCAACATGGACAGCCTGTTGAATGTGTGGTCATAAAGAATTGAATTTTTTGTACAAAATAAATTTTTAAATTACTTTTCAAGCGAGAAGATGTATTCTTTATATTATTTTCAGTGTGTCTGTATACATTTTAAAATTATAGTTCGTCATGTAGGAAGTTAATTTGTTTGTCAATGTAGGATATTCAATTTTATTAAACACTTTAGTCTATACAATTTCCTCATATGCTGTAATGAATGTACGAGCTGATACCGTGATATATATATATATATATATATATATATATATATATATATTATATATATATATATATATCTGAGTATATATAAAATACAATTAGTTCATTCTCTCGCTCTCTCTCTCACTCACACACACACACACACACACACACACACACACACACACGCAGGCTTTCATCAATTTTCCATAGTGGTTTAGATGCACAAAAGTGGCAACCTACAAACTCATAAACAAACCATGGTGAATGTTTCTTTGTGCATTAGTGAAAACAAGAATCGAGTGAAAAATCACATTCGTCGGTGGAGAAATGAACATAAAATCATTGTTTTCTTCCCTGACTTTTGACTAACATTTTAATATTTTTTTTTTTTACCGAGTTTCACTTTTTCACTCTTCTGGTTCCATTAAATAAAGGGAATATATACCAATTCGGGGCCAGATTTAAATCTTGGTTAGAAGGGATCTTCCATTGCCTCCGAGACTTAAATTTGTTGAAAGGGTGAAAATCTCTCTCTCTCTCTCTCTCTCTCTCTCTCTCTCTCTCTCTCTCTCTCTCTCTTTCTCTATGTTACTGGTAACGGAAAATAATAAAAAACCAAAGGATTTCACCTTCGTGCACCTTTATATATAAGAGCATATATACATATATATACTGAAGAATGAACACGAGTCCAGCTTCTTTCTTGTTCATTTATTCATTTATTTTTGCCGGTTAAAGAAAACCTCATTCTGTAACTGATAAAATTTTTAAAAATTATTATTACTGTGAGGATACGAGGTTATTTATAGTTAATGTCAGAGTAAATATTCATAGACGGCTATATATAATATATTATATATATATATATATATATATAATATATATATATATATATATATATATATATAAAGAGAATGACAGACAGACAGACAGACAGAGAAAGTCGATGGTGCGCGTTTTCCAAGCAATAAACAGGTAAAAAGACGAAATTTGGATATATTCGTTGATTTATCACATATAAATGGCGTGATGCTCGGATTTGTTTTTCTCACGAGTATTCCTACCATTTCCCTCTTAAACTATGATTTACACGGACATTTCTAGCCGTTAATTGTATATTCTTCCGAATAAATTCGTAATATGATCAAACAAAAAAGTTTCTTTTATAAAGTTTTAGGTTTTATCTTCTAGAGCAATGGTATTTAACTTTTTCCAAATTGTTACCCCTTAAGCTAGCGAACAAAACCGTTATTCCCGCCCCCCTCCCTCCCATTTTAAAATGGCAAATATGAGAAAAGAAAAATTAGGAAAGAATGACCAAACTTTAGTGGAACCATAACTCAGGTTTTTTTTTTTGGACAGTGACGCCAGCTCGTTAACCCCCCGAAAAAGGTCGAATTACTCCCAGATTAAATACCGCTGTTCTAGAGTTATAATGTTATAATAATGTTATAATGTTTCAGACCAACAAAGACCCTAGGATCCATTCATGGCTGGTTTACCTAACTGTTTGTAATTGTGTATTGTGCATGTCCTCCGTGGTGGTGGAGGGGACCTACAATTTTACGTGGGTTCCGAACCACAAAGCCTTAATTTTACTACCTAAAACTATATCCAATCGATTTTTAAACATGTTTATGGACGTGTTACTAATTACTTCTACCGGCAAACTATTCCACCTATTTACTATTCTATGCGTAAAAAAGTTTTTGGCAACTGCTGTCTCGAACCTTCTACTTGTCAACTTACACCCGTTATTTCTAGTCCTATTATATTGAGATATTTCGAAAAGGCTATCTCTATTTACGTTATCGAACCCATTCATAATTTTGAAAACCTGGATTAGATCACCTCTTAGCCTCCTAGTCTCGAGTGTAGTCAATTTTAACTCCTTCAACCTATCCTCGTACGACTTCGACCTAAGCGACGGAATCATCTTAGTTGCTCGTCTTTGAACTCTTTCGATTTTGTCTATATCTTTTCGCATATACGGATTCCAAAATTGGATCGCGTACTCCAAATGGGGTCTAACTAATGATTTATAAAGAGGGACAATAATATCGCGCGATTTGTACTCAAAATTCCGAGCTATAAAACCTAGCACTTTGTTCGCCTTATTGACTGCTGCTGTACTTTGTTTCGCTACTTTTAAATCACCAGTGACTATAACTCCTAAATCTTTGTCCTGCTCTACGCTTGCTAACTCCTTCCCTGACATACTATACGCAAAATTACCGTTACGCAAACCTACATATAAAATTTTGCACTTATTGACGTTAAATCTCATTTGCCATGTGACTAACCAATCAACGATTTTATTTAGATCTTCCTGGATTTTACCTCTATCTTCGTCATTAATCGCCCTACCGCCCAACTTCGTGTCATCCGCAAACTTTGAAACTGTACTGACTAGGCCGACATCTAAATCGTTAATATATATTAAGAAAAAGCAAGGGGCCCAATACAGAACCCTGAGAAACGCCGCTTTCTACATTAGCCCAACACGACTCCGCTCCATCAACGACCACCCTCTGTTTCCTACCTCGCAACCATTCTTCTATCCAATTTATTACTACACCCTTGATTCCATGAGCCTTAGTTTTTTTCAATGAGTCTTTTGTGCGGTACGGTGTCAAACACTTTTTGAAAATCTAAATACACTACATCACCCGCCCACTGACTATCGTAAACTTTAACCACGCTTTGAAAAAATTCTAAAAGATTAATTAAGCAAGATTTGTTTCGCCTAAAACCGTGCTGCGTATTTCTAACCAAGTTATGCAATTCTAAGTGTTCGACGATACGATCCCTAATTATTGAGTCCAGTAGCTTACCTACAACAGACGTTAAACTGATTGGCCTATAATTTCCCGCCGCACCTTTATCGCCTTTCTTAAAGATAGGTGTTACATTTGCTAACTTGAAATTATCTGGTACGCACCCCTCAGAATAGACGCATTAAACATCTTTGTTAGCGGCACAACAATGCTTTCTTTTAATTCTTTTAGTTGCATGGGATATATGGAATCCGGCCCCGGTGATTTACGCATTTTCATTTTATCAATATAGCGCATTACCTCCCTTTCACTAACCACAATATCCAAAATATTACCATTATCAAAAGGTATTATGTCTATGACCGTAGGGATATTCGTTACATCTTCTGTAGTAAAAATTGACATAAAAAATTCATTTAGCAAGGTAGCCACTTGCTTGTTTTCAGAAACTAGCTCTCCGTTAACATTTTTCAACGGCCATAAGACACTTTTCACTGGATTTCTATTGTTGACGTATTGAAAGAATCGCTTGGGGTTTTCTTTACCGTCACGAGCTATGGAGTTTTCAAATTCGCGTTTGGACCTTTTTACTACACTTTTCGCTTCACGCCTTAGAGATATGTAGTTGTTTCGTAACCACAATTGTCTTTATCGCACTTATGTAGCCTATAAGCCCTATCTCTACTCTTTATAATGTCTCCTACTCTAGAAGTAAACCACAAGGGCTTGTTGTTTACTTTCGCACGCTTAATCTTGTACGGTACACATTCCTCATTTATAGTCCTAAATACTGTTTCAAACGATTCCCACATTAGTATTGCGTTGGAGATCCCCATTACGTTTTCCCAATTGACGTGTGACAATTCATTCCGAAATTTACAAAAGTCTGCGTGCTGGAAGCTAGGAATTTTAGTTGAGTTAGCTGGTTTCGAGTGACTTACTGAGAGGACAAACTCTACCATATTGTGATCGCTATTGCTTAACGGTTCTATTCCTTGAAGATCCGTGATTAGCCTATCATCCGTAGTTATTACTAAATCTAAAATACGGTCCAACCTCGTAGGTTCCCCAACCTTTTGAATAAGAAAGCTATCCTCGAGAAAATTAACTAAACGATTACCTTCCGCGTCTCCCTGCATTGTATCGTAATTCACGTTGGCGCAATTAAAGTCACCCATAACTAAGGCCTGCTCACTATCTATTATCTTTTTAGTTCACGATATAACGCTTCGTCCGTATCAGCTGTTTGATTAGGGGGCCTATATATAACCGCAACAACACGTTTAAAATCGTCCAATTTAAGTTCTGCTATAGTCCAATCGAAATCGAAATTCACGTTTGATTACGAAACTCTGTCTTATCTTTTCAGCATTTAAGGTGTTTAATATTTTCATATTTTTGTTAAATTGGTTGGAATATGTATTCATTTCTGTACATATTTCAAAAATATATTTGTCCCAATTCTTTTGTAGTTTTCATAAAACACTGGAACAAATTCTCCTTTTTAAATATCAATTATAACGCATAAAAAAGTATAAAAGAAAAGTCGAAATATTTAACATCTAAAACGCTACAATGAACGATGCTACAAAATGTTACACTCGTATAATGAAACGTTTATTTGGTTTAGAATCTATTCCCGCGCACGAGAAAAAAAAAAGGGAAAAAATATTTACGTCCTAAATGGCAATTCCATTAAGAAATCTTATAGAATGCTCAAAGCGTCTTACTCTTCCCTTGAATATTATTTAAGAGCTCCAAAAGCTTCCTTTCATGGCAGTTTAATTTTACTTTTCCTGTAAATGTTTCATATAAAAAAATATAAATTTACGCAGTAATGAATAAGACGAGATTTTACGATATGAACCACATTTATCTTTTCATTTTCAATCATAGAAGCATTTTACATCTTCTGAACTGAAATGCAACCCTAAAAGAAGTATTAAATCATGTAAAATAAGGGATAATCCCTTAAGTCCCTTAAAAGGACTCTTAAAAGGTTATCAAAAAGGGAAAAATGGTTTGTGGGGTAATCGCAAACTATGTAAATCGGAATCATGTTTGAAAGAAAGGAGATTACACTGCGGGATCACAAAGGGAGAGAAGATAACGGAATTCTTTTCAAATGTACTGTGTACGTATTATTAGTGTGTTAGATATAACAGGAATTGTATGTACAGTTTCGTAATAAAGTTTGCTTTCGAAGCAGATTTTTGTAAAGAACATAAAATATTACTAATTGGCGATAATCTACTTTACTTTGGATATTTTATTCGTTTTAAAAATAGTAATAAAATTTCAAGAACAAAATCCGCTCATTACTAATTAGTAATTTTTAATGCTTTTTAAAATTTTATATGTAGTCGAACTTTTTATGGAACTTGCGTATGGAGCATATTGGCAAACATAATTTGCAATTCATAAACAATTCATGGCAACACTGCATGAAATTTTACATATATATATATAAGAAACAACAAGACTAGTCCATATACAAACATTTAATATGCAGAGCTTTCGACATTTCTAATGTCATCTTCAGTGCTAAAACAATTAAAACCAACTATGAACTTAAAACAATTTAAATATTGACAAATATCACAGCGAAAATAAAACTTAAAACACATGAAATTATACAATTAATACAATTAAAATATAAAAATATTGTAAAATGAACTATAAAAGGGGGCTTACCTTTAAGATAAGAAAAGAATAAATGTAAATAAAATCATTATAAATAATTTAGGAGAACATTATTGAAAAGTTTAAAATGTAAAACATTAAAATCTTAAAATCTTAAAAGGACCAAATCAGGTACAAGTTATTCAATCACAGACACAGCAAAGAAAGAAAAAATTTCTGTTAACGGGCACTAACTTGGTTGGTTGGTTGATAGATAGGTAAAGGAAGTTTTATTGAAGGATATTGAAAGTTAATTGGGTGGTGTTAACTGTTGGGAGTGGGAACGTACATGTGATTGGGAGGGATCGCGAGTCTATTATTAGTACGGCTACTAATACTCTTGTGTTCATCGATAAGAATTTGGAGTTGGCGTGCAGTCATGCCTTCTAAACTTATTAACAGTGTAATAAAAAGATTCATGAACTTAAAATTCTCTAATAAAACTAAAATCGTCGTTACTACAGTACAGAAGAAGGTTGTATATTTTAAAATTCCTTACTGTGGACCCTGAAAGTCGGATCAATGAAAGAAAGCCACCCCCAGCCTTTTTTAGTTAGCTTTATAGCGCTAACTTACGAAAATATAACGACCTAACCTAACCAATCGTCAAAGGCGTACAGTTGATCTAACGATTGGTTAGGTTAGGTCGTGATATTTTCGTTAGTTAGACTTATAAAACTAACTAAAGAAGACTGGGGGTGGCTTTCTTTCAATGATCCCGAAAGTCTTGTGTTGAAGAGGAAAATTGGTAAACTGATCAATAGATTTTATCTGCAAATTTCTGTTAAATGTATTTACACATTAGAGTGTAAATTACACTCCTTTTTCAAATTTAAGGATATAATTCCAAAACCCTTGTGTTAATCGGTCATTTATAAATATACATGACCATACTAATAATAGACTCGCGAATCCCTCCCAATCACATATACGTTCCCACTCCCATCAGTTACACCACCCAATTAAATCTACTAACCTTTCAATAATTGCTAAAGCCAATAAACACGACTTACCCCTCTCAGAAACGATACTCATTTTTAAGCATAAACCGGATATAAATAATTATACCCCATTCCACAACCTCAATATCCTTCAATAAAACTTCCTTTACCTACCTACCAACCAACCAACAAAAATTTTTTCATTCTTTGCTGTGTCTGTGATTGAATAATTTGTACCTAATTTGGTCCTTTTAAGATTTTAAGATTTTAATGTTTTACATTTTAAACTTTTCCATAATGTTCCCCTAAATTATTTATAATGATTTTATTTACATTTATTCTTTTCTTATCTTAAAGGTAAGCCCCTTTTATAGTTCATTTTACAATATTTTATATTTTAATTGTATTAATTGTATAATTTCATGTGTTTTAAGTTTTATTTTCGCTGTGATATTTGTCAATATTTAAATTGTTTTAAGTTCATAGTTGGTTTTAATTATATATATATATATATATATATATATATATATATATATATAAAGGTATTTTATATATATGATGAAAATAACCACGAAGGAAAAAGGAAACACAGAATGGTGCTCAAGCGCTTTCATCTAATGACATCCTCAGTTTGGACGTGCGTGTACAAAGGGAAAGCCCAGGTTTTAAGTTTAGTATTTATCGGAAAAAACAAACAATTTGTCCTACATGCACTTTTACTCCGGACATGACATCCCCATTCCCATCCCCCCATATGTTGCATCTTTTACATAGAATGTCAATGATGCATACAGTTCTGCTACGACACCAAGATCAATGTTAACTGCTTGGAGCTGTTTACTAGTAGTATTGAACCTTTCCAGAATGTCACCCCACATTAAAGAAAGAATTGTAGTTTCAAGGCGTTGCAGTTGATTGAGGTAGCCTGATGCTTCACTGCGTGTGCAAGGCTTTTCTGATTCATCTTCTTCAATGGACGTAAGTGCCTCTATAACCTCTTCCCAGTCTTTATTGAGACTCCTACACGCTTCTTCACGGGCTGACCATCGAGTGTTTGATAAGCTCTTTAGCGTTACATTTTCAGATTTGGTAAAATGATTTTTTAGTATTTCCCAACGGTGAGTGGAGGCAGTGAAGAACACGTAAAGATTTTGGAGAAGTGCGAAAAAATCAATGGCTTCCTTACAGCACACTGCACATTTTAAAATGGAAATATATTACTAAAATTAAAAATATATTATAATTATATATTTTAAAAAAAATAGCTCAGCCAGGCTGAGAAGGTCTCTAACAGCTAACTACATATAGGCAGTTAAGTTAACATAAAAAAATTCAAAATTGTCTTAAAAACCGCCTTCTTCTTACCTTGTATAAATACCATTACTGTACTAAACTAAGATAAACACAATTTTGTCTTTAAATTTTAAATGTTGTCCAGTTTCAAAGTTCAAAGTTGCAAAATAGAAAAAATATAAATTCAATTTTATAGAGAAAATCTTAAACAAAATAATTGGCCAATTTTTGGTTTGATACTCTGTAAAGTGTAAAGTCTGTAAACAATAAATCTGAAATAAAATAAAAATAATTAGCTTTAAAATAGAGATATTATTAAAATTAATAAAATATATTAAGGCCAAGGACCAACTTTGAAATCGACTTCGTTCAGACTTAAGGAGATTTTTTTTTTAAGTGGTACTAACTTTCCTCCGTTTTTTTAGCTAAAAAAATACCAGATATTTTGGACTTTTTCCCTACCTAAAAAGTGCTTTCTTGTTACCTTTCTTGTTACGACTTTTCCTCCAGAATTTCACTGCCCTCAAAATTTTACCGCCCCCTAAAATTTGCCGCCCTGGGCCATGGCCCATTTAGCCCATATGTAAATACGCGCCTGCGTACACAGCTTGCGATCGCTGACGAATGTCTTTGGGAGCAACACTTTCCACTGTCAAAAATTCAATTACGGCACGTTGCTTGAAGCGAACGTCTTTACTCCTTTCCATTGTAATCGATACTGAACCAACGTGTGGAATGAGTACAGGCTATATTAGGCTATAACACAAAACCGGTTTTATCTGGTTACCTGTACACAATCTGGAATGGGGTGGGGATATCAAATTACAACACAAAACAGGTTTTATCTGGCTACCTCTACACAATCCAGAATTATTCAAGTGGAAGCATTACTTTTCAGCCCATCCTCGTATATATATATATATATATATATATATATATATATATAGATATATATATATATATATTAGTGATGTAGGTCACATCCGCATCCGCACATTTTCTCGCATCCGCATCCGCGTCCGCATCCGCACTTTGGACTGCGGATGTCGTGCGGATGTGGACCGTTGAGATAAAACGTCATTAATAAGCGGAAATTATCAAATTCTACTATATTAATAGAACTAGTTCATTGTGCGCAAAAGTGATGCAAGCGACAAGACGAGAGGCTGTTCTTGTATGAAGTTACTCTCTTGCAACCTACTTAGATCCATGTTACAAAGCTAAGTTATTTTCACCTAGTACATTAGAACGAGTTAAATCATCACTTGGCAAAGCAGTTGAAGAGCTTCAATCTCTTGAATCTGTCGCTTCGCCACCCACCAAAAGAATAAAAGTTTCAGTGACAGAACCAACACCTTCAACAAGCAAATCTATCACAGAATCTGTCTCTCAGTTTCTTGAGTCAAGCAGCAATGACGAGACCTACGCGATGTCAAAAGATGTAGTAAAAATGATCGAGAGCTATCACCAAGAAAAACGCCTGGCTGCATGTGACAATCCTATTAGTTGGTGGAAAAATACGCAGAATATCTATCCATACTTGAGTAAACTTGCAAGGAAACATTTAGCCTGTCCTCCAACAAACGTACCAAGCGAGAGATTATTTAGCAGTGCTGGATTAATATATGATGAAAAGAGAAACAGACTGGCAGCAGAAAAGGCAGAAAAATTAATGTTCCTTAAGCATAACCTTCCTATAATTAAGTTTGAACATTAAACGATGAACATCTTAGTTTACTTTATTTTAATTACTCATTTATAAATATGCCTGATAAAACTTTAAACTTAATATAAATAGTTATCAAGCTAATTAAAGATCTCTTTCTATAAGGGTGGAGGTTGGGGAAAGAGGTCGGTGGGGTGCATTTGAGTTGGGTTCACGTCCCGCATCCTGGTAACACAATTATGGTTTCTAATTGTGGCTGAAACTCAACAAAATATAACGAATTTATTTGCAGACGAATTCACTAATTGATTTCTATATTAGTTAGATGCTTGATATTATTTTATATGTTCAGAGAAAAGTACAGCAATTATTGTACAATTAATCAATTATACTACATTATAGCTACAGCTCTCTCTATATAATAACTTATTATATACGTTAAACACAACAAATCTCGAATATATCCTAAAAAATAACGAAAATGTAGACATCCGCATCCGCATCCGCGGATGTTGAAATCAAACATCCTCATCCGCATCCGCATCCGCGGATGTGAAAAAAAATGACATCCGCTACATCACTAATATATATATATATATATATATATATATATATATATATATATATCAGGCATGGGGACGAGGCCTGGTCTCAGGCCTCGAGGCCGAGGCCTTCAGAAATCCACGAGGCCGACGACATACATTTTTCAAAGGCCTCGACGCCGAGGCCTTTTTAGGGGAGGCCTCACGTGGCCTTAAGATTGTTAGGCTGAAGGTATTTGCACCCAGAGGTGTGATATTCGGATGCACATAACGAATGCGGTATTTGCACCTCTCGGTGCAAATACTCACTTTGAAATCTTTTACGAATTAGCTCCTCCATGCTTTGGGAAAGCTCAACAATCTAGCCTGGCCTAGGCCTAAAGCTCTTCCAAAGATAACCTACCGTAGCCTCACACTACCGTGTATCTCTTCTTTTTTTGAAATCTATAAGGAAAAGCAAGATTCTACTCAAAAAATAATAAACAAAAACATAGCTCACTTCACTTACCTAATAAAAGGAAATTATTACGCATTAAGCACGTTCATGTACCACACGCGGCCACACCACAACACCGACACGCTGTGTGTTTACACTTGCCGGGTCACACAGTCAAACACAGTTGCCAGAACAAGATTTCCTGGGCACCATACATTAGCCCAATAACTTTTTATTTCTCATTTCATGCAGTTCTTTTTTTCTCATTTTAATATACTGCAATATTTCAGGTATTTATGATAATATGGAAAGTTATGATGTGAAGATGATCTAGCAAAATATTTCAAGATTGTACTAACTCACTGAGTGTTGATCGTATAATTTTTGAATGGCTACAATTATTAGCGACTCTAGCGAGCATTACAAACAGAGCTACATTTGGAGATGCCTTATTTTTTAAGTTTTGCATTTTTATGTATCTTGACACTAAGAAATTGTAGTCTTAAAGTCTACCAAAGATCATTAATGTAATTGTAGCTTGTACTGTATGTGAAAGATGTTTCTGATGTACGGTAGACCTATAGGTATGAAGTTTATATCATGCCATTACTATATAAATATATATAAGATAATAATAAAATAACGATAATATTAAGAATATATTTGCACCTGATATTTCAACATGTTTTATATGTAATTTGATTCAAGAGTATATTTGCACCTGATATTATCCATTATCAGACATTTTTAAAGTTATATGTATTATACTTTATATTATTAAAGTAAATGAAAAAGACCGAAAAAATGATTTGCAAACACTATAACAATTTACATCTCAGTTATAATGCCGATATTAGCAAAATTATTGTTTGCATCCGATATTATACAGGGTGTACACAAATCATCTTTACAACTTCTCTCTCAAATAAAAATATTAGGAAACGAGGTACACATACCGTTTTAGCGCCATATGTGAGAAAAAGTAATAAAGTTTCACATAACCTCAAACACATTCAACATGGGCACCATTTGTCACAGGTAAGACGTCCAAACGGTATTACAGTATATCTCCATCCATGTACGCTGCAACATTTCAACGTCAACTCTTGCAACAGCAGCAGCAATTCTGGTATTTAAATCGTCGATGTTGGCCACTGGAGTTGTGTACACGCAATCTTTTACATAACCCCATAGAAAAAAGTCACAGGGTGTTATGTCTGGTGATCTGGCCGGCCAAGAGATGGGCCCCCAACGGCCAACCCACCGATTTTGGAAATGCATGTGAAGGAATTTCGTATCAATTTCGTAATTTGTTTATATCCTGTACAATATCCTGACATCTGACAACTACCAAGTGAAACTTTATTATTTTCTCTCACAGATGGCGCAAAAACGGTATGTGTACCTCATTTTATAATATTTTTATTTAAGAAAGAAGTTGGAAAGATAATTTGTGTACACTCTGTATATTCATTTCAAATCATATTATTTAGAAGTTTATATGTTACAATTTACTACATGCGAAAAATAAAATTCTCGACGCTAGTAGCTAGTTATCAATATACCAGGTGGTATTTTTCTCTAGTTTGGCCTATTTTTTGTTATAGAAATAGATACAGTACAATAGTTTGTACACATAAATAACACAAACACAAATTGACTCCCCGGTAACTGGGGGTGGCCTGCAGCTCCCCAATTACTGAGGCCAAAGGCCCCAGCACCACGGGCGTAGCTAAATGGGCCCGTAGGGCCCACTTTAGCTAGTATATAATATTTATGTACCTAACGTCACAGTGACCTGTCACTAATCTGTTGGTCACCTAACTGAATAGTATTTATCAAAGACTGCCGCCTGACTAGTCACCTCTCTGAATAATATTTATCAAAGTATGCCGCCACATACGGTCACCTGTCAGGTCATCGTCCTCAAATGAAGAATATCCACCCCGAGTGCACCCACCTGAAGAATCTCCACCCAACGCTACCGGGGATTGAAAATTACAGAACAGAACAAATCAGGATTCCCAAAGGCCTCACGAAAGTCACGAGGCCTTCCCACGTTTCAGCTGGCCTCGAGGCCGAGGCCGAGGCCAAAGCCACTTTTGAGGTCCGAGGCCGAGGCCTGTAAAATATGCTCAAGGCCGAGGCCCCATGTCTGATATATATATATTTATAAAGTCTGGGATGGGTTTTAAAAATATATAACTTTTTAATTATTCCAAATAGAACAAAATAACACATATCATGAAAATCTATGACTTTTAAAGTTTTTTTTATAGTTCACACTCGCACTTTACGCTTCAACATATCTTCCATCTGTGCAATGTAGCGTTCGATTCTGTTTTCTGTTGCAGATAGATGTACCAGACTTAACCTAACCCCTCTAACTGAAGAAAAAGTAAACTGCGTATTGTGGTTAGTCGAGCCTAAATCTGTTACAGCAGTGAGACGCAAGTTTCAGGCACAGTACAACAAAAAGTCCGCCATCTGAACATGCAATAAGAGACGGGATGAAAAAACTTGAAGAGACAGGTTCACTGAATAACAGACCGCATTCCGGTAGACCAGCAGTCAGTGAAGAGAACATAGCATCTGTTCGAGAAGCATTCGAAAGAAGCCCAAAAAGTCACCTACCCGTGCTTCTAGAAAAATGAACATCCCCGTCTGAACAGTCCGTAAGATTTTAAAGTGAAGTTACATCAACATCCCTACAAAATCCAAGTTGTTTGAGATCTAATGGAGGAGAATTACAGTGCTAGGCTTGAATTCTACGAAGAATTTCTCACAAAAATCAAAGAAGATCCAAACTTTTTGAACCAATTAACATTTTCTAGTGAAGCAACATTTCATGTCAGTGGCAACGTTAACCGCCACAGTCGTCGTATCTTGGGAAATGAAAAAACCACAGGAATTGTGGCATCATCAGAGAGACTCTCCGAAGGTCAATGTGTGGTGTGCTTTAAGAAAATTCCAAGTCATTGGTCTGTTCATTTTTGAGGAAGCAACTGTGAGCGGAGAGTGATATATTGAAATGTTGGAAAACTTCTTTCTATAGCTGGTGGCCTCAGACCTTGTGAACCAAACAATTTTCCAGCATGAAGGAGCCCTTTGCCACTATTCTCGGAACGTCAGGAAGTTTTTCAATAACACATTCCCTGGAAAATGGATTGGAAGAGGAGGAGCACTTGCAAGGCCGCCCCAATCACCCGACTTAACCCCCCTTAGACTTTTTTTATAGGGGTCATATCAAGAGCGTCGTTTACTCCACTCGGCCACAAGATTTGGTAGAACTGAAAGCACGTATCGAAACTGTAGTGCATCAAATTACGCGGCAAGAAATTGAGAATGTTTTCCAATCGCTACAGAATAGAATCGAACGCTGCATTGCCCAGATGGAAGATATGTTGAAACGTAAAGTGCGGGTGTGAACTATGAAAAAACTTTAAAAGTCAAAGATTTTCATGATATGTGCTATTTTGTTCGATTTGTAATAATTAAAAAGTTCTTTATTTTTAAAACCCCTCTCGGACTTTATAACAACCATATATATATATATATATATATATATATATATATATATATATATATATATAAATAATTATTTTTATATATATCATATATGTGCAAAGAAATCACAAAGCAACACGTGATCTTTTTAATAAACAAAGAACCACAGGGAAAAGGAAAAGGAAACACGAAGTCCGAGCGCTTTCGTGATATCTTCACATCTTCACATCTTGTCCCTGAAGATGTGAATATATCACGAAAGCGCTCGGACTTCGTGTTTCCTTTTCCCTGTGGCTCTTTTCTTATACAGTATATATATATATATATATATATATATATATATATATATCTTTCACCCTTTCAAATGTTCTGTGCGATGATTCCCCATTTCACGAAGGTCAAGCTTGGGATGAATTTCACAATTAAACACGTGAAATGAATGAATGATGCAAACCCACAAGAAAAAAGAAAATGATACAAGGTGTATTCAGAAGTGTATTCAGAGGCGTATTCAGAGGTGTATTCAGAAGTACACCTCGTCGGGCGCCTGACGAGAAGTACTTCTGAATACACGAAAGAACTTTGAATAATTTTTCTTTTTCCTTGTGGGTTTGCATTATATATATATATATATATATATATATATATTATATATATATATATTGTACATTTTAAAGTTCACCGTTAATCCGCCCCATCATTATTGTCAAACCGATAATAATGGAAGGATTATGGCGTTTTATATCTTTTAAAAACAGACAAACGGACTATTTTTGTTCAACAATGAATTGTGCAGACAAGACATTCCTATGTTTTTTGTTTACACCTCATTTAAAGTGCAGGAATCATCTTCATTGTAATGTTAAATTTAACATATAACGGGTGTGCCATAAAAAAAGGGTACATTTTAAAAAGGGTATAAAATCAACATTTGTCATTTAATTTTAATAAAACTTCTACACAATAAAACATATGTATTTATCTATATGCAAACAAGTTTTCAGACTAAAATATCAAATAATTCAAATTCTATCAACATTTAACGAAAGAGTATGATTTTTCTACTTAACATGCAGAAATTATTAAACCTTTTTAGTATTTTTTTATAAAAATAATTTTTAACGTAAAATTTACCTGAAATTATTAAAAAAATTGTTCAAAATGCTTTCCTTCCATTTCAATAACTTTTTTTATTTTGGTCGGAATTCATCTATGGCTCGATTTACTTGTTCCTGTGGAAGCTCTTCCCATTTTTGAATGATGATCTCACGTAAATGAGCGACGTCTTTTATCTTATTCCTGTAGTCTCGCTCTGCTAAGTTCTCCCATATTCCGGCCAAAAATAAAAAAAGTTATTGAAATAGAAGGAAAGCATTTCGAACAATTTTTTAATAATTTCAGGTAAATTTTACGTTAAAATTTATTTTTATACAAAAATATTAAAAAGGTTCAATAATTTTTGCATGTTAAGTAGAAAAATCATACTCTTTCGTTAAATGTTGATAGAATTTGAATTATTCGATATTTTAGTCTGAAAACTTGTTTGCATATAGATAAATACATATGTTTTATTGTGTAGAAGTTTTATTAAAATTAAATGACAAATGTTGATTTTATAGCCTTTTTAAAATGTACCCTTTTTTATGGCACACCCGATATATATATATATATATATTATATATATATTATATATATATATACGGGGCTCCAATAAACCTTAGCCCCCCCCCTGCCCATGGCCCAAACCATTAGAGGTACAGTAAAACTAAACATACCTTACAAAGAGAATTTAATCCTGCATTTAATGAGAAACAATTAAAACTTGGTGTTCCCGCCATTGGCTTCCAAGACAGCCTGAATTCGCTTTGGGTAGCTTGCCAAAAGTGACGTGAATAGATCTTGATCGTTATGCAAATTTGCTAAAACAGTTTCAATGTGTTGCGTCATTGTATCCTTCGAAAATCGATTTGCTGCAGGTTCTTGAAACAAGAGACATTCAACCTTGTCCTTTATAACTGATCCAATGTGTTCACAGACGTTCAGGTCAGGAGAATTTCCTGGCCATTCTTCATTTCCAAATAAATCGATCTCATGGTTCCGCAACAACTGTTGAGTGGCTAATGCCTTAAAGCAGGGGGCCTTATCGTGCAGAAGTGTGACCTGATCGACATCCATAACATTGTTTGGGTTTCTTAGAAAAGGAATGACATGCTGGGATAGAATAATATCACGAAAATACTGTCCATCCCAACTCTGACCATTTGGCTTCAGCACCCACATGAGCTTCTTTGCAGTGAACAAAACAAACACACCAACACAGTCTGGACTTTTTAATAATTCGCGATAATGTTCATTGTCATCGATTTCATCTGGTGTTGTGGCCCACACTCGATCATTTTGGTGGTTAGGCCGACGTGTTACGTAAACAAAAAATTCATCGGAGACAGCTAAATGCATGAAATCTTCCACATCCCAATCTTCAAGATAATGGGCAAACCACATTCTGTCATCGATGTTAAGTTGAGTTTTTCTTGGCTTTGGAAGTTCATGCCAAGGCTTTAAACCTTGCCTATGACGGTACAGTCGAATGATCTCACCACTAACGACCTTTCCTCTCAACACTTCGATCTCTCTAGAAAGTTTAGCACAGCTGTTTTTCCGCTTACGCGTACCGCTTTCAATGATGTCCTTTGTTTCCTGAGAGAGTGGCAAATTTGGGCGCCCAGATTTGGTTGTATCCATTTCACATTCATCCAAAGTTTTATTCCAATTTCTTTTGACGGTCCTCACTTCTTCGCAACGTTTTGGCAACCCATGAACGTGTTATAAAGGTGGCTCCAGCATCACGAGCTTCCCGAAATGTTATTGCTCGTATGTGATCTATCACACGTTGCCTTTCCGAATCACCAATTAATTGAGAAGCCATTATATTATCACTTTATCAGCTAGAGTAATTTTAATACCTGCAATAAATAAAGAATTTTATATATTTTTATAATCACTAAAAACTATTTCGATATAAGTAAACATGTAAGCTGCAAATGGGGGAGCTAAGGTTTTTTGAAACCCCTTATATATTTATATATATATGTATATATATATTATATATAATTATATAAGCGCATGAACAGGTTCAAATCCTGGTGCATATGAACTATTTCATACATATGTGTATTTTTTTGTGCAGGAAAGAGGAGCCAAGGGCGAATGCCTACAAAAAACATCCTACTATAGAAGAAGAAGAGAGCCAAAATCAAGCTCCAAAGTTTTTGAGATGCCTGGACACTCTGCGTATGAAAGATTGGAGGTCACAGATAGCGGGAAAGATGGATTGAGGAAGGTTGTTCCAGAGTTGACCGGATGAATAAATAAAAGATTGAGAATACCGATGAACCGATTAACAGAAAAGGGATGAAAATATGTGGAAAGTCTGGTACTGCGTGCTCTCCTTAAAGTAGGAGACATGCAGCTAGAGAGTTCAGAAGGGCAGTGTCCGTTATAATAGTGATAGTAAAGAGAGAGTGAGGCAATGCTGCGGCGAAGAGAGAAGGATTGAAGACAGTCAGTAAGAGGCGGAGAATTGATGAGCCGAAAAGCTTTTGATTTCACCCAGTCAAGTAGAGCTGGGTCGGTTGATACACCCCATACATGAGAAGTGTACTACATACAGGGGCGGATAAGACCCCAGTACGGAAACAGCAACTGAGTGTGGTTGAAGAAACCGCGGAACCGGTAAGCACACCTAACTTCTTAGAAGCTGTTTTAGAGAGAGTATTTGTGATCTTTCCAAGAAAGATTATGAGAAAAGGAAACACCAAGAATATTAAGAGAAGTGGAAGGATTAAATTGTGTATTGTTGAAGAAAAGAGAGAGTCGTGTGGATGATTGTGACAAGTAGACAGATAGAGGAACTGAGTTTCTGAGGCACTGAAAGCTACAAGGTTTTCTCTGCTCCAATCAGAGCATGGAATGACTGTTGAGAGGGACGCTTTGTGAAGCGGGTGGAGAAGTGAAAGGTGGAATCATCATCATAGAAATTAATAGAAAAGGAAGTGCGACTTAAAAGATCATTGGTAAATAAAACGAAGAGAGTGAGTGACAGGACAGAGACCTGAGGAACACCACTATTAATAGCTTGGGGAGAAGAACAATGGCCATCTACAACCGCAGCTGTACATCAGCCAGAAAGGGGATGAGAGGAAGACAGAGATAGAAGGATAAAAACCGAGGGAGGGCAGTTTGGAAATTAAGGATTTGTGCCAGACTTTATCAAAACCTTTTGATATGTCTAGCGCAATAGCAAAAGTTTCACCGAAATCCCGAAAGGAAGATGACCAAGACTGAGAGATATATGCAACAAAATCGCCAGTTGAGCATCCCTTGCGAAACCCATACTGACGATCTGAAAGGAAAATGTGAGCAGAAGGGTGTTTAAGAATCTTCCTCTTCACGATAAATTAAAAAACTTAGAAAGGCAAGAAATCAAAGCAATTGGACGATAGTTGGAGGGTTGAGAGCGGTCATGCTTCTTTGTGACAGGCTGAATAAAAGCAAACTTCCAGCGAGAAAGAAAAGTACCAGGTAAAAGACAAAGAAGAAAGCGTTTACCTCTGCAGGGTGTCAGCACTGAAGCACAGTTCTTGAAATCAACAGAAGGAACACCATCAAGACCATACGCCTTCCTAGAATTGAGCCAGGAATTCACTTTACATTACAATACTGATAAAACAGTGAATATTTATTATCAGACTTACTTCGACTAAAGCGCTGAGCTTTTCGCCCACGTTTTCACCTGAATACAGGGCGTTTCAAAAAGAGTTATACAATTTTAAACGTTTATTTACAAAGAACCAGAAACCTCATGAACGTGAACAAAACATTTTTTGAAAGCTTATGAAATGATACTTTTTTTGGCAGTAAGTTTAAGCAAAATTAAGCAGAATGCAGTTAAGCATAATGGAGTTAAGCAAAATCCTTGTAATTGACGTTCTCGATGTGTGCCCCACCGCGGTTCAGACAGGCTTTGATCCTGACTCCTAAGTTCTGTCCAACTTTCCTCCAGGTCTCAGGGGGCATTTCCTGGAGGTAGTCTGATACCTTCTGCTTCAGATCGTCCAGTGTGGCAGGGCGGTTGGCGTAGACAGAGTCCTTGGCAGCCCCCCAGAACCAGTAGTCCAGAGAGTTCAAATCTGGGCTATGGGGTGCCCAGTCATGAGCGGTACCCAGGGAAATGAGGCGGTTTCTGAAGAGCTGCCACAGGATAGTGATGGTGTCACCAGCTGTATGCGGGGTGGCACCATCCTGCATAAACCAGGTCATCCTCAAACCAGTAAGGCCCAAGCATTCCCCATCTGACATTGAAGGCGCAGAAGCATGTGACCGTAGGCCCTTTCAGGCACCTCTCAGTGATCTCCTAAGGTGGTTTTGCGCCCCAGAAAATGTTACTGTGGTTGTTGATGGCACCACTCAAATGGAAATGGGCTTCATCACTGAACCAGATCAGGTTGATCCAGTTTGAGTAGCGCTCCATCCTGTCACTGAGCCAATTGCACATGTCAACTCTCTTTCTCATGTCATGTTGAGCTAGGGAACTAGAAATTCCAGAGAACAAATATCAGAATACCCCCACCCAAACCTGAAAAAGAAAAGGGTATATATTAAAAAACAAAGAAATGGCAGGACATTAAAGCTGTATAACTCTTTTTGAAACGCCCTGTAAAAATATAGTTCGTCCTTAGTCAAATCAAATAGAAAATTATCTTACAAGTTAAGAATCATTTTATAAAATAATTTCTCTTCATTACTGGAAACGCCTCGTCCTCGTGCTCCGTTGTACGCCCACGCACCCACCAGCCCACTAGTGTCCCGAAAGCACCCGTCCGTTCGTGACCGTGTTTGTTTGCACCGCGTTTGTTTGTGCATGCAGGGAAACAAAGTTCTCATGCATCATTTTTCTCCTGATATATATATACTATCCCATGAATATGCAACCAGAACTTTTTATTAGCTAGTACACCGATCTCCAAATCTTACAAATGTAGTGAAATGCATCAGCAGAAGGGTTCAGTGCTCAACTTTTCAGCAATCCACTTTCGATTCATAAATGTTGCTCCTGCTTCCATTGATTCAGAGAATGCGTTGGCTCGTAACAGATCAATAAATCTCTTGTTCTCGCTGTCATTCAATACTTTTGGCATGGTTCAGATTTCTTCCTAAAATATAAAATAGTCATATTAGAATGTAAAACTTTCAAATATAACATATCAATCAATAATCTTCTGTAGACCCCCTGAACAAAGATTATGTACCACCCAGTATATATATATATATATATTATAATAAACTGTTAATGGTTTAATTAGCGAAAGTGAGTCAAGGTCAAACATTCTCACAAAAGAAAGTTTGCAATAATAAAAAGAATCACTCATGAAATATTTTTAGAAGCAGTTAACAGTAATGAAATCGTTCTGATATAACTCTTCCTTCTCTATTAATATAACGGTTAAAAATGTTGGAGAGTTACAAGGAGTTACAAGGACAAGAGGAAGCCTCAAAGACCTTTTGGTCCATTCGGGAAGGTTCCTGTTATTAAACTAGTGTATTTTTTAATTATTCTAGCAGTAGTAGGGAAATGGACAAAAATGCACGAGTCTCTCTCCCACCCTCCGCTCCCTCCCTGCCAGAGGGTACGGAAAAAAGTTGGAGAAAGTACCTTCATCCTGGAAAATTAGCCAAGGAAATTTCATAGTGAAGGTGAGAATAGAAAAACTACCGTTACAATTATGCTATACACACATAGAAATCATAAACTAGCTAGAACCGTTGTATAAATTAATATAATAATATACTTGTGCCGATCGCACATCAACCACTCTGTATCGTTACAAAAACCTCGAACATATGGTTTTGATTTTATGCAAACTATTTACATCTCTAATTACCGAAGTACTGGGCCAACAAAGACCCCATGACTCACTCCAGGCTAGCTCCAAAAGGATTAAAAGAGAAGAAAAGGTCAAAATCTTCATGTTTACACTTTTGTGCGTGCAAAGCTATTACGCAGAAATAATGTACAAGTAAAGCTTTTCCCTTTCTCTTCGGGTGGGCAGCTGCCGGCAAAGTGATGAAATGCTACTAGTAGAAAAGGGTTGAAAACGGAAATCAGATCTTCTGCACCATACCTGCATTCATGTATTAAAGCAAAAGGAGAGAGAAGAAAAATAGTGATAGTAGAAACTCAACTCTACCTCACCCAATCCAAGACTTGCATTTTTTTAAAGGTTTTTGGTCATTAGAAAGAATTAAAAAAAAATATATATATAAAAAAAAAAAAATATATATATAATATATATAAAATCCTCCTCCTCAGCATAATTAATCCCATTTTTATATGGGGTTGCTGTTTAAGGTGAGTCGCCTCCAAAATCTTGGTTCTTGACTCATCTCATTTGGTTGTGGCGTGGGTTTTTACGGCCGGATGCCCTTCCTGACACCAACCCTCCCCCTTTATCCGGGCTTGGGACCGTCCGGAGAATAAGCTGACTATCCTTGCCTCCGGTTGCTGTTGAGACATTAGGAGGAGTCTCGTAATACCTTCCGAAAATCTACTTTTGGAAATAATCTCCTCTGGAGTCATGAACTTAATTTCCATGTGGCTAAAAGTTGTTGAAAATAGGCTATTTATTGTCTTTGTTCTTTTTATAGTTTATATCAGGGTAAAAGTTGTTGTTTCGATATCTGTTTTTGTCGTTGATTAAATTATTTGAGATCTAATAGCATTTCGTTTCTGTTATATATACAGGGCGTCCCAAAAAAATGTATACACACTTTAAATACTTATAAAGGCAGTGTTTGTTAAAATACATTTCATTTTCAAAATGTAGTAGAATCTACAGACATTATTTAATTGTTTTGTCAACGCCTGTTTTCAAACTGACGGCCGTTCTGGTCCAGGCACTGCTGATAACGCGAAGCAATGGAATCGCAAACATCACGAAACATTTCGTTTGGTATTTGTGTGCATTCTCGTTCAATGGCTGCTCTCAATTCAGCGACTGTTGCAGGTTTTATAGCGTAGACTTTGTCTTTTAAGTATCCCATAAAAAAAAGTCTAGTGGTGTGAGGTCTGGTGAACGCGGAGGGTATTCTACGAAACCCCTTCGTCCAATCCACATCCACATCGTGCCAAGTACCACTCGCAATACTCCACTCTTCGGTCCGGATCATCTTCATTAATAGCATGGACTAATCTTGGAATGTAACTTTTCCATTGACAGCGCTTCAAAATGCGTTGGACAGACGATTCTGAAATTCCTACCTTACGACTCGCTTGCCGCACAGATTTTCTTGGACTTTGTGATACGTTTCCAGTACTCTTTCTTGCTTTGTGGGGCTTGTCGATGTCCGTGGTCTTCCGGAACGTTTCTTGTGGACATTCTGAACAGTTCCATCGGCTTCAAACTTATCTCTAATTCGAGTGATGGTAAGTCGCGTTGGTGGATCTGTTTGAAACTCCCTCCTAAACTGTCTTTGCACTTCAACTGCGTTTTCACACTTCCAGTAGCATTTTAGAATGAATTTCCTTTGTTCAAAGCTTAGTCTGACTGCCATTATTAATTCTAATGGGTTTAACTTGGAAAGAAAGAAACATCAATTGAGCTATTTGCTGTTAAAGTGTGTATACATTTTTCTGGGACGCCCTGTATAATGATAACCCTATATTATAAAAGTAAATTTATTATATGTAAAATCAAAGCAAAATTGGTAGCTTCAAAACTCTACTAAACTCTCAAACGTAAACAACAATTTGAAGCAAAACTTTTTTCCAAAACTGCGAATTTAACACGAAATTTGTAACTTTGGTAATTTAACATCGCTGTTATCGTTGAGAATAAAAGCGGATGAACTCTGCCTAACACATCAGGAAAAGTCCATATTCTAAAAGTTATCTTCAACTTTGGAACAAATTGACTTGAATAGCTTCGAAACACAATTCTTGACTCATTTTTACATTTTCTTTAATGAAGTGTACAGTGTATGTAAGTGATCTAAAAGTATATGAAAAGTGATGCACGAAAAGCGATTTCATTCTATTTATTAACCTTAAAGTAAAATTTAAATTATATATGATATAATCATGTACAGTATAATGCAATTGCTCTTGCCCAGGCAAAAATAGTGTTTCGGGCGTGTATTGTAGGGTGTCGATGATTGGTTGACGCAAGATGCAACTAACCAATATATATATATATATATATATATATATATATATATATATATATATATATCCTTACGGCTTACATAGCCAGGTACGCTCGGCTCATCTGGGATTGTTCTAAGCCAGGCGTCCAATCTTCTTTTGAAGATATTCACCGCAACAGCATTCGTGTTCCTTAATTCCTCGGGCAGTTAGCTAAACAGCCTTGGTCCTCTCATAACAAAACTATTTTCCTTCAGGGTTGAGGATGTTCCCTGTCTAGCCTTTAATTTCGGAGCACGACACATTCTTCCTTTTCTACTTTCCACTGTTGTTTGGGGGGTTATACGATTCAGAGTAAGATTAGGGGCTAGTTCCTCCATTATTTTCCAAGTGTAAATAATGGTGTACCTCTTTCTTCTTCTTTCCCGTGAATTAAACTTATATTCACTGGAAAGAAGAAGAAGATATACACCATTATTTACACTTGGGAAAATAATGGAGAAATTAGCCCCTAATCTTACTCTGAACCCTATAACCTTCCAAACAACAGTGGAAAGTAGAAAAGGAAGAATGTGTCGTGCTCCCAAATTAAAGGCTAGACAAGAAACATCCTCAACCCTGAAGGAAAATAGTTTTGTTATGAGAGGACCAAGACTATTTAGCCAACTGCCCAAGGAACTAAGGAACACGAGTGGTGTTGCGATGGATATCTTCAAAAGAAGATTAGACGCCTGGCTCAGAACAATTCCAGATGAGCCGGGCGTACTTGGCTATGTGAGGTGGAAGAGCAAAAGAAACCAACTCCCTACTTCACCAGGCCAACTCGAGAGGAGGAACGACAAGCTTGATCTTCGTGAAGTGAAGAATCATCGCACGGAACATTTGAAAGGTTGAAAGGTGTGTGCATATATATATATATATATATAATATATTATATATATATATATATATATATATAAAATATATATATATATCAACGCTATTGACTT
This sequence comes from Bathynomus jamesi, assembly GCA_023014485.1. Taxonomy (NCBI): domain Eukaryota; kingdom Metazoa; phylum Arthropoda; class Malacostraca; order Isopoda; family Cirolanidae; genus Bathynomus; species Bathynomus jamesi. The sequence continues at coordinate 881,251 of JAJOZX010000058.1, forward strand.
CTCCTTAGGGAAACGGAGCTTACAGATGAACAGAAGGACCAACACAACGGCAAACATTGAATTTTATATACTTGCGTTTAAATTTATGTTGTTATAGTTAAATAATTGAATTAGTGGTTTTTAGCGATTTAGAAGTTTTCATAGCGTGCCGGCTTAATTTAACTTATACCTGTGACGGTTTAAATTTTTAACTCCGCGATGCCGTCGCAGAAAGCGTCGTGTGTTAGGTGTAGGGTTAACCGGTGGTATTCGGAATTTAAGGATTATAACGGCGGTCCAATGGCGATTACCGATAGATCAGTTTGTTTCTTTTGCGAGTTCATGGAGGAATTAGTTGACATAAAACGCAGTGTACGTGAGGTAGCGGATAGACTTGCAACCCTTGATGAGGGCAGGGTTAGGGCTACGGTTGACGGAAGCCGAACCAATACTAACGTTGAAGACGTTAGTAATTTGAAGGGTGAGGTGCGTAACTTAGTTTCTAGTTTAGGTAGCTTGTCGGGAAGGTTAGATAGAGTTGAGGAAGAGGTTAAGGTTAGTCCGAGAGTAGTAGATAGCGAGGGATTTAGAGAGGTTAAGGGTGGAGCTAGGCCGCGTACATTAGGTGATAGGAATCCTATCGAGGTTTCGAACCCTTTCGCCCATTTGGAAAGGGACGTGAATGAGGGGGAAACTATTTTAATTGGGGACTCTTTAGTGCGCCACATGGACAAAGAGTTCGTTAAACGGAATCCAACCAATAGGAGGAGGGTCTGTCTCCCAGGGGCCAGGGTTGACAGAGTTAGAGACGAAGTGGATAGGGTTGACGTTGCTTCCCGTCACTCAATGTTGGTGACGATGGTAGGAGGCAACGACTCGTATAGGCCCGATACGAGAGTGCCTGACCTTTTGGAGAGATATAGGGGGTTAATTAGGTCCCTGAAGGCGAGGTCAGATAGGTCTTTAGTTCTAGGTATTACCCCTAGGCACGGGTTGGGTCTTAGAATTACGTCCAAAACAATATTTTTGAATAACAAATTAGAAGAGATTTGTGCTGAGGAACGTGTACCCTTCGTAAAGCTGTGGTCCGAATTCAATGATCCTAGCCTTTTTATAAAAGATGGGGGTGCATTTTAATGAAATAGGTAATGCTAGGCTAGGTAGGTTAATAGACGAAAACGTTCGAAAGCTGTATAGGTCGAAGCCTTCTTTAAACGTTGTGGGTCCGGGAAACGCGGGCCCGACGTGATAAATAGTTTAAAACGCGGGCCCGTGGTAAAAAATAACTTAAACGTCTTTTATTGCAACGCGCGTAGTATTAGAAATAAATTAAATGAATTTAAGGCGGTAATTTATTCCGGCAACTATGATATAGTTGCTATCACTGAAACTTGGTTAAATACCGTGACTCGGGACTTGTTGGGGGAACTTGATATACCGGGTTTTAAACTCTTTACTAATGATAGGTTACATAGATTTGGAGGAGGCGTTTTGCTGTACATTCGTAATTCCCTTAGGGCTATCGAGGTTAAGTTAGATTTTCCGGCAGCAATTAATGCGATCTGTGTTGAAGTTAGGGCGCGTAGTATTAGTTTTAATTTTGTTGTTGTTTATAGACCTCCCGTTCAACCCCTCGATATAGATACTAGATTTTACTCACTTCTTGGTAATTTTATTGACAATCGGAATAGTATAATTGTCGGAGACTTTAACTGCCCTAATGTTAATTACGAGAATTTTACGGGTAATGAAGAGGGTTTGAGACTGGTTGAGTTTATGGACGATAACTTTTTACGACAGATAGTTACCGAACCAACGCGCGGTGATAATATCTTAGATTTAGTGATGACGAACGGCGAGAATATAGTCGAAGGTTTAGAAGTAGGCGAGAGTTTAGGATGTAGCGATCATCAAATTCTTAGGTTTAAGTTATTGATAGAAAACACTCAGGATAGTAATGTAGTGGAAGTCCCTGATTTTCGTAGGGCTAATTTTGATAGTTTTGCTGATAGGATGAGAGTAGTGGACTGGGATAACTTATTTATGGGTAATGACACAAATTTGCGTTGGGTGGCGTTTAAAGAAAGTTTTAGGAATATTGAAAGGGAGTTTATTCCTCGTAGGCCCAAGCGCGTTAGAAATCGTGGTAGGCCGAAGTGGTGGAGTAGGGAAATAGGAGAGTTTATAATAGAGCGTAATAGAGCGTATAGACTTAGTAAGCGCAATGGCACGGCAGCTAACTTTAATAGATATATCGAACTTAGACGTCAGGTTAAAAGATCAGTTAGGAATGCTAAGCGTAATTTAGAGATACTTATAGCTGCGGATAGTAAACATAATCCAAAAAAGTTTTTTGAATACGTAAATAATCGTAAGCCGGTAAAAGATAACATAGGCCCTCTAGTGGATGTAAATGGCGCTTTGGCTTCTGACGCTCAGGCGATGGCGGGTATTTTCAATAACTTTTTTGCGACAGTTTTTACCGTTGAAGACGTAAATAATGACCCCAACGTTGACGATATCGTTCCATTTAGTAGCGATACTATTTTAGATGAAATAACTGTTTACGAGGCTGAGATTGCGCATTATATCGATAGGCTAAAAGTTAGCAAGGCTCCAGGCCCTGACGCTTTTTATCCCAGACATTTGAAAGATTTGAAAGACGTTATCGTAGGCCCCTTAATGAAGATTTTTAATCAGTCACTCGAAATGGCGATTATTCCTGAAGACTTCAAATTAGCTAACGTCACGCCTATTTTTAAAAAAGGCGACCGCGCGGTAGCTAGCAATTATAGGCCCATTAGCTTAACGTCAATTGTCGGTAAACTTTTGGAATCCGTAGTTAGGGATCGTATTATCGATCACTTAGAAAGTAGAGATTTGATTAATAGTAGTCAGCACGGGTTTCGACGCCATAGGTCTTGTTTAACTAATTTGTTAGAATTTTATAACGAAGTAGTGCGCGAATACGATAGGCATAGGGCAGCTGACGTTATTTATTTAGATTTTAAAAAGGCGTTCGATACAGTTCCGCATAGGAGACTAATTGCGAAGGTTAAAGCGCACGGTATACGCGGTCAGGTAGCTAACTGGTTAGAAGAATGGCTTCGTGCTAGGAGGCAGAGGGTCGTAGTTAATGGTAGTGAATCGGGGTGGTTAGATGTAGGTAGCGGTGTCCCACAGGGTTCAGTGTTAGGCCCATTGTTATTCGTAATTTACATTAACGACATAGATGTAGGATTGACTAGTAACGTGTCAAAATTCGCGGACGATACTAAAATAGGCGGTAAGGTTGTTAACGAGGACGATAGAAATAGGATCCAAGACGATGTAGATAGGATTATGGAGTGGACGGACAAGTGGCAGATGCAATTTAACGTGGATAAATGTAAAGTTTTGCATATAGGTTCTCGCAACAATAATTACGCGTACACGATGGATGATAGGGAGTTAGCGAGCGTTGACGAGGAAGTAGATATAGGCGTACGCGTATCTAAAGATTTAAAGGTTAGGAACCAGTGCCTGGAGTCTTGCGCAAAAGCTAATAGGATGTTAGGCTTCATAGCGCGTAATTTTGAATTTAAATCGAAGGATATTATATTGCCCCTTTACAAGTCCCTAGTCAGGCCTCATTTAGAATATGCCGTTCAGTTTTGGTGCCCGTACTTGCGTGAGGATATTGATAGGTTAGAAAGGGTTCAGCGTCGTGCCACGAAACTTATTCCGTCATTGCGCAATAGGCCTTATGAAGATAGGATTAAAGAGTTAGACCTGTATTCACTCGAAACTAGAAGATTAAGGGGGGAGCTTATTGAAGTTTTCAAAATCGTTAATAACATCGATAACGTAAATTTTGATAAATTGTTCACTTTCGATAATAGTAATACTCGCAATAACGGATTTAAGTTGCGTGGCAGACGTTTCATTACTAATATCGCTAAAAACTTCTTTACGTTTAAAGTAATTGATAAATGGAATAATCTTCCAGCGTCAGTCGTTCATTCTACCAGCGTTAATATGTTTAAGAACCGTCTTGACAGACATTTTAAAAATGTTAACGTTGTTTAAAATTAAATAAGAAAGTTAACAACAGGAGCTCTGGTGGTGGTGCTCGAGGATGAGTCTGTTGACGATGAATGCCAGCTTGTGACATGCCAGCGTGTGATGCCAGCAATAAAATTATTATTAAAAAAAAAAAAAAAAAATTAGACTAACACGAATGTAGATGTAGCTCGTAGCGTAAACTAACCCACGTTTTGTTTAACTTTACCTACTTTTTTTGTTTTTTTTATCCTCTCCTTACTTTGCATGTCTCTAACTCTTTCCTTGCATGTTTGTAGTTTGCATGGTATGACAGTGAGTTAAGACTGTGTTTGCATGGTTTGTAAGCGTTCTTATTTTACTTCTTTTCATCTTTCACCCCTCTCCTATTTTCTCCGCCTATTTTTCTGACTTGTCGGCAGTGGCCGGCGGATGATGATGGTGAGACTTTTTTCCTCTTTTTCTGAATGAATGTTAACCCACGAATGATAGGTGTTGCTCCTTACTTAACCCCTTATTCTCTTCTCTTCTCTTAACCCCCTACTCTTTCCATTCTCTCGGGCTAGCCTTAGAGTGGATCTTAGGGTCTTTGTTAGCCTCAGTTTCTGTAGATCTGCAGATTTATTTTTTGTACTTCAGACGTTTCGACAAATCTTTTGTCATCATCAGTGAATTAAGTCTTAAAACCTTAAAACAAAAATAAAAAGTGAAAATTACATCAATACAATATTAAAACCATTAAAATTAAAACCTGAAGATGTGAATATATCACGAAAGCGCTCGGACTTCGTGTTTCCTTTTCCCTGTGGCTCTTTTCTTATACAGTATATATATATATATATATATATCTTTCACCCTTTCAAATGTTCTGTGCGATGATTCCCCATTTCACGAAGGTCAAGCTTGGGATGAATTTCACAATTAAACACGTGAAATGAATGAATGATGCAAACCCACAAGAAAAAAGAAAAATGATACAAGGTGTATTCAGAAGTGTATTCAGAGGCGTATTCAGAGGTGTATTCAGAAGTACACCTCGTCGGGCGCCTGACGAGAAGTACTTCTGAATACACGAAAGAACTTTGAATAATTTTTCTTTTTCCTTGTGGGTTTGCATTATATATATATATATATATATATATATATATATAATTATATATATTGTACATTTTAAAGTTCACCGTTAATCCGCCCCATCATTATTGTCAAACCGATAATAATGGAAGGATTATGGCGTTTTATATCTTTTAAAAACAGACAAACGGACTATTTTTGTTCAACAATGAATTGTGCAGACAAGACATTCCTATGTTTTTTGTTTACACCTCATTTAAAGTGCAGGAATCATCTTCATTGTAATGTTAAATTTAACATATAACGGGTGTGCCATAAAAAAAGGGTACATTTTAAAAAGGGTATAAAATCAACATTTGTCATTTAATTTTAATAAAACTTCTACACAATAAAACATATGTATTTATCTATATGCAAACAAGTTTTCAGACTAAAATATCAAATAATTCAAATTCTATCAACATTTAACGAAAGAGTATGATTTTTCTACTTAACATGCAGAAATTATTAAACCTTTTTAGTATTTTTTTATAAAAATAATTTTTAACGTAAAATTTACCTGAAATTATTAAAAAAATTGTTCAAAATGCTTTCCTTCCATTTCAATAACTTTTTTTATTTTTGGTCGGAATTCATCTATGGCTCGATTTACTTGTTCCTGTGGAAGCTCTTCCCATTTTTGAATGATGATCTCACGTAAATGAGCGACGTCTTTTATCTTATTCCTGTAGTCTCGCTCTGCTAAGTTCTCCCATATTCCGGCCAAAAATAAAAAAAGTTATTGAAATAGAAGGAAAGCATTTCGAACAATTTTTTAATAATTTCAGGTAAATTTTACGTTAAAATTTATTTTTATACAAAAATATTAAAAAGGTTCAATAATTTTTGCATGTTAAGTAGAAAAATCATACTCTTTCGTTAAATGTTGATAGAATTTGAATTATTCGATATTTTAGTCTGAAAACTTGTTTGCATATAGATAAATACATATGTTTTATTGTGTAGAAGTTTTATTAAAATTAAATGACAAATGTTGATTTTATAGCCTTTTTAAAATGTACCCTTTTTTATGGCACACCCGATATATATATATATATATATATATATATATATATATATATATATACGGGGCTCCAATAAACCTTAGCCCCCCCCCTGCCCATGGCCCAAACCATTAGAGGTACAGTAAAACTAAACATACCTTACAAAAGAGAATTTAATCCTGCATTTAATGAGAAACAATTAAAACTTGGTGTTCCCGCCATTGGCTTCCAAGACAGCCTGAATTCGCTTTGGGTAGCTTGCCAAAAGTGACGTGAATAGATCTTGATCGTTATGCAAATTTGCTAAAACAGTTTCAATGTGTTGCGTCATTGTATCCTTCGAAAATCGATTTGCTGCAGGTTCTTGAAACAAGAGACATTCAACCTTGTCCTTTATAACTGATCCAATGTGTTCACAGACGTTCAGGTCAGGAGAATTTCCTGGCCATTCTTCATTTCCAAATAAATCGATCTCATGGTTCCGCAACAACTGTTGAGTGGCTAATGCCTTAAAGCAGGGGGCCTTATCGTGCAGAAGTGTGACCTGATCGACATCCATAACATTGTTTGGGTTTCTTAGAAAAGGAATGACATGCTGGGATAGAATAATATCACGAAAATACTGTCCATCCCAACTCTGACCATTTGGCTTCAGCACCCACATGAGCTTCTTTGCAGTGAACAAAACAAACACACCAACACAGTCTGGACTTTTTAATAATTCGCGATAATGTTCATTGTCATCGATTTCATCTGGTGTTGTGGCCCACACTCGATCATTTTGGTGGTTAGGCCGACGTGTTACGTAAACAAAAAATTCATCGGAGACAGCTAAATGCATGAAATCTTCCACATCCCAATCTTCAAGATAATGGGCAAACCACATTCTGTCATCGATGTTAAGTTGAGTTTTTCTTGGCTTTGGAAGTTCATGCCAAGGCTTTAAACCTTGCCTATGACGGTACAGTCGAATGATCTCACCACTAACGACCTTTCCTCTCAACACTTCGATCTCTCTAGAAAGTTTAGCACAGCTGTTTTTCCGCTTACGCGTACCGCTTTCAATGATGTCCTTTGTTTCCTGAGAGAGTGGCAAATTTGGGCGCCCAGATTTGGTTGTATCCATTTCACATTCATCCAAAGTTTTATTCCAATTTCTTTTGACGGTCCTCACTTCTTCGCAACGTTTTGGCAACCCATGAACGTGTTATAAAGGTGGCTCCAGCATCACGAGCTTCCCGAAATGTTATTGCTCGTATGTGATCTATCACACGTTGCCTTTCCGAATCACCAATTAATTGAGAAGCCATTATATTATCACTTTATCAGCTAGAGTAATTTTAATACCTGCAATAAATAAAGAATTTTATATATTTTTATAATCACTAAAACTATTTCGATATAAGTAAACATGTAAGCTGCAAATGGGGGAGCTAAGGTTTTTTGAAACCCCTTATATATTTATATATATATGTATATATATATATATATATATATATATAAGCGCATGAACAGGTTCAAATCCTGGTGCATATGAACTATTTCATACATATGTGTATTTTTTTGTGCAGGAAAGAGGAGCCAAGGGCGAATGCCTACAAAAAACATCCTACTATAGAAGAAGAAGAGAGCCAAAATCAAGCTCCAAAGTTTTTGAGATGCCTGGACACTCTGCGTATGAAAGATTGGAGGTCACAGATAGCGGGAAAGATGGATTGAGGAAGGTTGTTCCAGAGTTGACCGGATGAATAAATAAAAGATTGAGAATACCGATGAACCGATTAACAGAAAAGGGATGAAAATATGTGGAAAGTCTGGTACTGCGTGCTCTCCTTAAAGTAGGAGACATGCAGCTAGAGAGTTCAGAAGGGCAGTGTCCGTTATAATAGTGATAGTAAAGAGAGAGTGAGGCAATGCTGCGGCGAAGAGAGAAGGATTGAAGACAGTCAGTAAGAGGCGGAGAATTGATGAGCCGAAAAGCTTTTGATTTCACCCAGTCAAGTAGAGCTGGGTCGGTTGATACACCCCATACATGAGAAGTGTACTACATACAGGGGCGGATAAGACCCCAGTACGGAAACAGCAACTGAGTGTGGTTGAAGAAACCGCGGAACCGGTAAGCACACCTAACTTCTTAGAAGCTGTTTTAGAGAGAGTATTTGTGATCTTTCCAAGAAAGATTATGAGAAAAGGAAACACCAAGAATATTAAGAGAAGTGGAAGGATTAAATTGTGTATTGTTGAAGAAAAGAGAGAGTCGTGTGGATGATTGTGACAAGTAGACAGATAGAGGAACTGAGTTTCTGAGGCACTGAAAGCTACAAGGTTTTCTCTGCTCCAATCAGAGCATGGAATGACTGTTGAGAGGGACGCTTTGTGAAGCGGGTGGAGAAGTGAAAGGTGGAATCATCATCATAGAAATTAATAGAAAGGAAGTGCGACTTAAAAGATCATTGGTAAATAAAACGAAGAGAGTGAGTGACAGGACAGAGACCTGAGGAACACCACTATTAATAGCTTGGGGAGAAGAACAATGGCCATCTACAACCGCAGCTGTACATCAGCCAGAAAGGGGATGAGAGGAAGACAGAGATAGAAGGATAAAAACCGAGGGAGGGCAGTTTGGAAATTAAGGATTTGTGCCAGACTTTATCAAAACCTTTTGATATGTCTAGCGCAATAGCAAAAGTTTCACCGAAATCCCGAAAGGAAGATGACCAAGACTGAGAGATATATGCAACAAAATCGCCAGTTGAGCATCCCTTGCGAAACCCATACTGACGATCTGAAAGGAAAATGTGAGCAGAAGGGTGTTTAAGAATCTTCCTCTTCACGATAAATTAAAAAACTTAGAAAGGCAAGAAATCAAAGCAATTGGACGATAGTTGGAGGGTTGAGAGCGGTCATGCTTCTTTGTGACAGGCTGAATAAAAGCAAACTTCCAGCGAGAAAGAAAAGTACCAGGTAAAAGACAAAGAAGAAAGCGTTTACCTCTGCAGGGTGTCAGCACTGAAGCACAGTTCTTGAAATCAACAGAAGGAACACCATCAAGACCATACGCCTTCCTAGAATTGAGCCAGGAATTCACTTTACATTACAATACTGATAAAACAGTGAATATTTATTATCAGACTTACTTCGACTAAAGCGCTGAGCTTTTCGCCCACGTTTTCACCTGAATACAGGGCGTTTCAAAAAGAGTTATACAATTTTAAACGTTTATTTACAAAGAACCAGAAACCTCATGAACGTGAACAAAACATTTTTTGAAAGCTTATGAAATGATACTTTTTTTGGCAGTAAGTTTAAGCAAAATTAAGCAGAATGCAGTTAAGCATAATGGAGTTAAGCAAAATCCTTGTAATTGACGTTCTCGATGTGTGCCCCACCGCGGTTCAGACAGGCTTTGATCCTGACTCCTAAGTTCTGTCCAACTTTCCTCCAGGTCTCAGGGGGCATTTCCTGGAGGTAGTCTGATACCTTCTGCTTCAGATCGTCCAGTGTGGCAGGGCGGTTGGCGTAGACAGAGTCCTTGGCAGCCCCCCAGAACCAGTAGTCCAGAGAGTTCAAATCTGGGCTATGGGGTGCCCAGTCATGAGCGGTACCCAGGGAAATGAGGCGGTTTCTGAAGAGCTGCCACAGGATAGTGATGGTGTCACCAGCTGTATGCGGGGTGGCACCATCCTGCATAAACCAGGTCATCCTCAAACCAGTAAGGCCCAAGCATTCCCCATCTGACATTGAAGGCGCAGAAGCATGTGACCGTAGGCCCTTTCAGGCACCTCTCAGTGATCTCCTAAGGTGGTTTTGCGCCCCAGAAAATGTTACTGTGGTTGTTGATGGCACCACTCAAATGGAAATGGGCTTCATCACTGAACCAGATCAGGTTGATCCAGTTTGAGTAGCGCTCCATCCTGTCACTGAGCCAATTGCACATGTCAACTCTCTTTCTCATGTCATGTTGAGCTAGGGAACTAGAAATTCCAGAGAACAAATATCAGAATACCCCCACCCAAACCTGAAAAAGAAAAGGGTATATATTAAAAAACAAAGAAATGGCAGGACATTAAAGCTGTATAACTCTTTTTGAAACGCCCTGTAAAAATATAGTTCGTCCTTAGTCAAATCAAATAGAAAATTATCTTACAAGTTAAGAATCATTTTATAAAATAATTTCTCTTCATTACTGGAAACGCCTCGTCCTCGTGCTCCGTTGTACGCCCACGCACCCCCAGCCCACTAGTGTCCCGAAAGCCCCGTCCGTTCGTGACCGTGTTTGTTTGCACCGCGTTTGTTTGTGCATGCAGGGAAACAAAGTTCTCATGCATCATTTTTCTCCTGATATATATATACTATCCCATGAATATGCAACCAGAACTTTTTAGCTAGTACACCGATCTCCAAATCTTACAAATGTAGTGAAATGCATCAGCAGAAGGGTTCAGTGCTCAACTTTTCAGCAATCCACTTTCGATTCATAAATGTTGCTCCTGCTTCCATTGATTCAGAGAATGCGTTGGCTCGTAACAGATCAATAAATCTCTTGTTCTCGCTGTCATTCAATACTTTTGGCATGGTTCAGATTTCTTCCTAAAATATAAAATAGTCATATTAGAATGTAAAACTTTCAAATATAACATATCAATCAATAATCTTCTGTAGACCCCCTGAACAAAGATTATGTACCACCCAGTATATATATATATAATATATATATATAAACTGTTAATGGTTTAATTAGCGAAAGTGAGTCAAGGTCAAACATTCTCACAAAAGAAAGTTTGCAATAATAAAAAGAATCACTCATGAAATATTTTTAGAAGCAGTTAACAGTAATGAAATCGTTCTGATATAACTCTTCCTTCTCTATTAATATAACGGTTAAAAATGTTGGAGAGTTACAAGGAGTTACAAGGACAAGAGGAAGCCTCAAAGACCTTTTGGTCCATTCGGGAAGGTTCCTGTTATTAAACTAGTGTATTTTTTAATTATTCTAGCAGTAGTAGGGAAATGGACAAAAATGCACGAGTCTCTCTCCCACCCTCCGCTCCCTCCCTGCCAGAGGGTACGGAAAAAAGTTGGAGAAAGTACCTTCATCCTGGAAAATTAGCCAAGGAAATTTCATAGTGAAGGTGAGAATAGAAAACTACCGTTACAATTATGCTATACACACATAGAAATCATAAACTAGCTAGAACCGTTGTATAAATTAATATAATAATATACTTGTGCCGATCGCACATCAACCACTCTGTATCGTTACAAAAACCTCGAACATATGGTTTTGATTTTATGCAAACTATTTACATCTCTAATTACCGAAGTACTGGGCCAACAAAGACCCCATGACTCACTCCAGGCTAGCTCCAAAAGGATTAAAAGAGAAGAAAAGGTCAAAATCTTCATGTTTACACTTTTGTGCGTGCAAAGCTATTACGCAGAAATAATGTACAAGTAAAGCTTTTCCCTTTCTCTCGGGTGGGCAGCTGCCGGCAAAGTGATGAAATGCTACTAGTAGAAAAGGGTTGAAAACGGAAATCAGATCTTCTGCACCATACCTGCATTCATGTATTAAAGCAAAAGGAGAGAGAGAAGAAAAATAGTGATAGTAGAAACTCAACTCTACCTCACCCAATCCAAGACTTGCATTTTTTTAAAGGTTTTTGGTCATTAGAAAGAATTAAAAAAAAAATATATATATAAAAAAAAAAAAATATATATATATATATATATATAAAATCCTCCTCCTCAGCATAATTAATCCCATTTTTATATGGGGTTGCTGTTTAAGGTGAGTCGCCTCCAAAATCTTGGTTCTTGACTCATCTCATTTGTTGTGGCGGGGTTTTTACGGCCGGATGCCTTCCTGACACCAACCCCCCCTTTTATCCGGGCTTGGACGTCCGAGAATAAGCTGACTATCTTGCCTCCGGTTGCTGTTGAGACATTAGGAGGAGTCTCGTAATACCTTCCGAAAATCTACTTTTGGAATAATCTCCTCTGGAGTCATGAACTAATTTCCATGTGGCTAAAAGTTGTTGAAAATAGGCTATTTATTGTCTTTGTTCTTTTTATAGTTTATATCAGGGTAAAAGTTGTTGTTTCGATATCTGTTTTTGTCGTTGATTAAATTATTTGAGATCTAATAGCATTTCGTTTCTGTTATATATACAGGGCGTCCCAAAAAAATGTATACACACTTTAAATACTTATAAAGGCAGTGTTTGTTAAAATACATTTCATTTTCAAAATGTAGTAGAATCTACAGACATTATTTAATTGTTTTGTCAACGCCTGTTTTCAAACTGACGGCCGTTCTGGTCCAGGCACTGCTGATAACGCGAAGCAATGGAATCGCAAACATCACGAAACATTTCGTTTGGTATTTGTGTGCATTCTCGTTCAATGGCTGCTCTCAATTCAGCGACTGTTGCAGGTTTTATAGCGTAGACTTTGTCTTTTAAGTATCCCATAAAAAAAAGTCTAGTGGTGTGAGGTCTGGTGAACGCGGAGGGTATTCTACGAAACCCCTTCGTCCAATCCACATCCACATCGTGCCAAGTACCACTCGCAATACTCCACTCTTCGGTCCGGATCATCTTCATTAATAGCATGGACTAATCTTGGAATGTAACTTTTCCATTGACAGCGCTTCAAAATGCGTTGGACAGACGATTCTGAAATTCCTACCTTACGACTCGCTTGCCGCACAGATTTTCTTGGACTTTGTGATACGTTTCCAGTACTCTTTCTTGCTTTGTGGGGCTTGTCGATGTCCGTGGTCTTCCGGAACGTTTCTTGTGGACATTCTGAACAGTTCCATCGGCTTCAAACTTATCTCTAATTCGAGTGATGGTAAGTCGCGTTGGTGGATCTGTTTGAAACTCCCTCCTAAACTGTCTTTGCACTTCAACTGCGTTTTCACACTTCCAGTAGCATTTTAGAATGAATTTCCTTTGTTCAAAGCTTAGTCTGACTGCCATTATTAATTCTAATGGGTTTAACTTGGAAAGAAAGAAACATCAATTGAGCTATTTGCTGTTAAAGTGTGTATACATTTTTCTGGGACGCCCTGTATAATGATAACCCTATATTATAAAAGTAAATTTATTATATGTAAAATCAAAGCAAAATTGGTAGCTTCAAAACTCTACTAAACTCTCAAACGTAAACAACAATTTGAAGCAAAACTTTTTTCCAAAACTGCGAATTTAACACGAAATTTGTAACTTTGGTAATTTAACATCGCTGTTATCGTTGAGAATAAAAGCGGATGAACTCTGCCTAACACATCAGGAAAAGTCCATATTCTAAAAGTTATCTTCAACTTTGGAACAAATTGACTTGAATAGCTTCGAAACACAATTCTTGACTCATTTTTACATTTTCTTTAATGAAGTGTACAGTGTATGTAAGTGATCTAAAAGTATATGAAAAGTGATGCACGAAAAGCGATTTCATTCTATTTATTAACCTTAAAGTAAAATTTAAATTATATATGATATAATCATGTACAGTATAATGCAATTGCTCTTGCCCAGGCAAAAATAGTGTTTCGGGCGTGTATTGTAGGGTGTCGATGATTGGTTGACGCAAGATGCAACTAACCAATAATATATATATATATATATATATATATATATATATATATATATATATATATATATATATAATAACGAACAGGAACACCAGAGAAAATACAAACATCCTTCAAGGTTTAATAGTACCAACGTTTCGGAATGCACTAATTCCATCTTCAGGGCTAAAACAATAAAATTCCAAATCACATACAAAATTACAAAATACAAATTGCTTAATAACAATTTAAAATAAACTTAAAAAATTATAAAAAGTAGCTAAGAAAATGTAAAACATTAAAACTAAAAGGTAAATAAATGTGAAGTTAAAAAGTTAAAATTATAAAAAGTAAAAGCATTAAAATTGAAATGTAAATAAAATAACTAGTACCTTAACCAAAACATAGCAGATCTATCGATGATTCGTCAGAATTTAGGTCTGGTTTTAGTTTATAAATAAACAGAGACTCCATAATTTTAAGCTTAAGGTCAGAGCTTCCAGCAGCAAGTACGGTGAAATTAGACTGTGAAATTGGGTGGTTATTGTTGTGCGAGTGATTACGTATGAGAGAATTAGGTGGTTTGCCAAGGGGTAAATTTGTACGGACCGATTTACCGAGATGTTCGTAAATACGAGATTTTAAATGTCTTTTAGTTTTACCTATATATGACCCCATACAGTGGTCACACTTGTATTGATAAACTATAGATGACTTAAGAAGTGTAGGAATAACATCCTTGTATTTAAATAATGGTAATCGATTTAGACGGGGTGAATATAATTTTAATACACAGTTGTGGGTAGAATTCCTGAGCAATTTTAAAAAGTTTATTTCTAATGCTAAACTTGAGGTTCCCTATATAGGGCAAAGTGAAATACAGGATATCTTTGGGGACTGTAATTAAGTTTCTAGTTGTAGGGCTTATTAGTCTATTTAAGGTTTCTGCCTATTGTAGTCTCCACCAGTCTAGAAGGGAAATTATTCTTGGCAAGGAGTTTTCGGATGAAATCTAGTTCATCGTGTAGTTTGAAGTAATCTGAACAGATATTGAAAGCTCTATTGGTCAGAGTCGAGATTAATTTCGTTTGAAACCTAAAGGGATAAAGGAAGAAAAGTTCATAGTAGATTGGTAAATGTCGGCTTTCGGTAAACGGAAGTTTCAAAAGAGGAATTAGTTTTTATTATCTTAATGTCCAAAAAGGACAGAGAGCTATTAGATTCAACTTCTGAAGTAAATTGAATGTTAGGGTGCTTAGAATTAAGGTATATTACGAAACAAAGGGATATGGTCTGGTGATTTAAACAGGAGAAAAGTGTCATCAATATATCTTCTATAAAAAACCGGTTTAAAGTTGGAAGGACACTCATTCAACCATTTGACTTCATGATGACACAGAAACGCGTTAGCTAAGGTGGGACCAAGAGGCAGACCCATTTGAACACCTTCAGTCTGTTTAAAATATTCACCGTTGAATATAAATATAAGGTCTCCACGGAAAATTTTAATAGTTCTTTCATTTGGCCTCTATTAAAACCCTGCACAGTATCAGTATTATTAAAAAGATTATCAATACATATATCATAGTTTCTGCAAACAGGCACATTGGTAATATAAAGATTTTACATCGAAGCTAGCGCATTGTGTAAGAATTATTAATTTAATGAGGTAATTTCTCTAACGAAAGAAAAGAGAATCCCGTGCTGTATACAAATTATAAGTTATAGGTGATAGTATGGGAACCAAGAATTTTGAAAGGTTATAACTAAAAGTTCCAAGAGCCGATAAAATTGGCCTAAGCGGACAATTAGGTTTGTGTATTTTAGGGAGTCCATACATAATGCCTGGGCTGGATCCAGAAACAAATAATTTAGTAAAAACCGTGTCTGAGATTATATTATTAGATTTAAGTTTTCTAAGATACCTATTAATTTTATCTTCCTGTTTTAAAATTAAAGCAAAAATGTCACCAGTTACTTTAGTAAATCTAGTTGCATCATTTAAAATATCTAACACTTTATCAACATAAACATTCCTGTCCAAAAGAACAACGCCATTGCCTTTGTCTGGTCTTGTAACCACCAATGACTTGTCCAAAGACAGATTTCTTAGACTTTGAAACTCTTCCACCTCCATATTAGATCTATTACCATAAGGGTTAAAAGCATAAAATGAAGTAAAAGCTAAATTACGTAAATTATTAGATAAAAAGTTAAAACCTTTACTATGTGGGTCAAAGAATGAATGTTTAAAAAGGTCCTTAAAAAATAACTCAAAGTTGAGGAAATAATTGTAAAAATTAAGTTTCTTTGGAGTAAGAGAGAATTTCAGGCCTTTACAAAGGGCAGATTTTTGAATATCACTGAGAACTTTGGAAGAATAATTAAAGATGAGATCATTAGCTGCTAGATTATTACTCGTATTATATCCTAATTTTTGGAGTTTCCTGTTCTGAACAAAATTCACCCAGCCCAGGCATTATGTATGGACTCCCTAAAATACACAAACCTAATTGTCCGCTTAGGCCAATTTTATCGGCTCTTGGAACTTTTAGTTATAACCTTTCAAAATTCTTGGTTCCCATACTATCACCTATAACTTATAATTTGTATACAGCACGGGATTCTTTTTCTTTCGTTAGAGAAATTACCTCATTAAATAATAATTCTTACACAATGGCTAGCTTCGATGTAAAATCTTTATTTACCAATGTGCCTGTTGCAGAAACTATTGATATATGTATTGATAATCTTTTTAATAATACTGATACTGTGCAGGGTTTTAATAGAGGCCAAATGAAAGAACTATTAAAATTTTCCGTGGAAGACCTTATATTTATATTCAACGGTGAATATTTTAAACAGACTGAAGGTGTTCAAATGGGTCTGCCTCTTGGTCCCACCTTAGCTAACGCGTTTCTGTGTCATCATGAAGTCAAATGGTTGAATGAGTGTCCTTCCAACTTTAAACCGGTTTTTTTATAGAAGATATATTGATGACACTTTTCTCCTGTTTAAATCACCAGACCATATCCCTTTGTTTCGTAATTACCTTAATTCTAAGCACCCTAACATTCAATTTACTTCAGAAGTTGAATCTAATAGCTCTCTGTCCTTTTTGGACATTAAGATAATAAAAACTAATTCCTCTTTTGAAACTTCCGTTTACCGAAAGCCGACATTTACCAATCTTACTATGAACTTTTCTTCCTTTATCCCTTTAGGTTTCAAACGAAATTTAATCTCGACTCTGACAATAGAGCTTTCAATATCTGTTCAGATTACTTCAAACTACACGATGAACTAGATTTCATCCGAAAACTCCTTGCCAAGAATAATTTCCCTTCTAGACTGGTGGAGACTACAATAGGCAGAACCTTAAATAGACTAATAAGCCCTACAACTAGAAACTTAATTACAGTCCCCAAAGATATCCTGTATTTCACTTTGCCCTATATGGGAACCTCAAGTTTTAGCATTAGAAATAAACTTTTAAAATTGCTCAAGGAATTCTACCCACAACTGTGTATTAAAATTATATTCACCCCGTCTAAATCGATTTACCATTTATTTAAATACAAGGATGTTATTCCTACACTTCTTAAGTCATCTATAGTTTATCAATACAAGTGTGACCACTGTATGGGGTCATATATAGGTAAAACTAAAAGACATTTAAAATCTCGTATTTACGAACATCTCGGTAAATCGGTCCGTACAAATTTACCCCTTGGCAAACCACCTAATTCTCTCATACGTAATCACTCGCACAACAATAACCACCCAATTTCACAGTCTAATTTCACCGTACTTGCTGCTGGAAGCTCTGACCTTAAGCTTAAAATTATGGAGTCTCTGTTTATTTATAAACTAAAACCAGACCTAAATTCTGACGAATCATCGATAGATCTGCTATGTTTTGGTTAAGGTACTAGTTTATTTTATTTACATTTCAATTTTAATGCTTTTACTTTTATAATTTTAACTTTTTAACTTCACATTTATTTACCTTTTAGTTTTAATGTTTTACATTTTCTTAGCTACTTTTTATAATTTTTTAAGTTTATTTTAAATTGTTATTAAGCAATTTGTATTTTGTAATTTTGTATGTGATTTGGAATTTTATTGTTTTAGCCCTGAAGATGGAATTAGTGCATTCCGAAACGTTGGTACTATTAAACCTTGAAGGATGTTTGTATTTTCTCTGGTGTTCCTGTTCATTATTAAACTGCGTTTTCCACGCCACCAATCAATAGCCGATATAATCACCAAACGCTATGGAAGACCAGCATTGCACATGTATAGAAGACTTGAAAAACTGACTACAAGGCTAGAAAACTTCAGTGTGATTTGCGGTTCCTTACTTGCTGCAGAAACCAGGGTTTGATTCCTGGCTTTTTGAGGTTCAAACTTAGTAACTTTCATTTACAAAAAGTGAAACCTATAGGAACTGTCAAAAACAATTACTAGATGCAGAAATTAAATTTAAGAAAAGGCTCATTAGTGAATGTAATCGGGATCTTAATCGGTCTACTTGTGATTTTAAGTCTCTGGTGTCTGGTATAGATTCAACACATCTTTTGAACGTCATTCAGACGGGCAATTTGAAATGTATTGCAAGGTGAATTTTGTTCAGAACAGGAAACTCCAAAAATTAGGATATAATACGAGTAATAATCTAGCAGCTAATGATCTCATCTTTAATTATTCTTCCAAAGTTCTCAGTGATATTCAAAAATCTGCCCTTTGTAAAGGCCTGAAATTCTCTCTTACTCCAAAGAAACTTAATTTTTACAATTATTTCCTCAACTTTGAGTTATTTTTTAAGGACCTTTTTAAACATTCATTCTTTGACCCACATAGTAAAGGTTTTAACTTTTTATCTAATAATTTACGTAATTTAGCTTTTACTTCATTTTATGCTTTTAACCCTTATGGTAATAGATCTAATATGGAGGTGGAAGAGTTTCAAAGTCTAAGAAATCTGTCTTTGGACAAGTCATTGGTGGTTACAAGACCAGACAAAGGCAATGGCGTTGTTCTTTTGGACAGGAATGTTTATGTTGATAAAGTGTTAGATATTTTAAATGATGCAACTAGATTTACTAAAGTAACTGTGACATTTTTGCTTTAATTTTAAAACAGGAAGATAAAATTAATAGGTATCTTAGAAAACTTAAATCTAATAATATAATCTCAGACACGGTTTTTACTAAATTATTTGTTTCTGGATCCAGCCCAGGCATTATGTATGGACTCCCTAAAATACACAAACCTAATTGTCCGCTTAGGCCAATTTTATCGGCTCTTGGAACTTTTAGTTATAACCTTTCAAAATTCTTGGTTCCCATACTATCACCTATAACTTATAATTTGTATACAGCACGGGATTCTTTTCTTTCGTTAGAGAAATTACCTCATTAAATAATAATTCTTACACAATGGCTAGCTTCGATGTAAATCTTTATTTACCAATGTGCCTGTTGCAGAAACTATATATATGTATTGATAATCTTTTTAATAATACTGATACTGTGCAGGGTTTTAATAGAGGCCAAATGAAAGAACTATTAAAATTTTCCGTGGAAGACCTTATATTTTATATTCAACGGTGAATATTTTAAACAGACTGAAGGTGTTCAAATGGGTCTGCTCTTGGTCCCACCTTAGCTAACGCGTTTCTGTGTCATCATGAAGTCAAATGGTTGAATGAGTGTCCTTCCAACTTTAAACCGGTTTTTTATAGAAGATATATTGATGACACTTTTCTCCTGTTTAAATCACCAGACCATATCCCTTTGTTCGTAATTACCTTAATTCTAAGCACCCTAACATTCAATTTACTTCAGAAGTTGAATCTAATAGCTCTCTGTCCTTTTTGGACATTAAGATAATAAAAACTAATTCCTCTTTTGAAACTTCCGTTTACCGAAAGCCGACATTTACCAATCTTACTATGAACTTTTCTTCCTTTATCCCTTTAGGTTTCAACGAAATTTAATCTCGACTCTGACCAATAGAGCTTTCAATATCTGTTCAGATTACTTCAAACTACACGATGAACTAGATTTCATCCGAAAACTCCTTGCCAAGAATAATTTCCCTTCTAGACTGGTGGAGACTACAATAGGCAGAACCTTAAATAGACTAATAAGCCCTACAACTAGAAACTTAATTACAGTCCCCAAAGATATCTGTATTTCACTTTGCCCTATATGGGAACCTCAAGTTTTAGCATTAGAAATAAACTTTTAAAATTGCTCAAGGAATTCTACCCACAACTGTGTATTAAAATTATATTCACCCCGTCTAAATCGATTTACCATTTATTTAAATACAAGGATGTTATTCCTACACTTCTTAAGTCATCTATAGTTTATCATACAAGTGTGACCACTGTATGGGTCATATATAGGTAAACTAAAAGACATTTAAAATCTCGTATTTACGAACATCTCGGTAAATCGGTCCGTACAAATTTACCCTTGGCAAACCACCTAATTCTCTCATACGTAATCACTCGCACAACAATAACCACCCAATTTCACAGTCTAATTTCACCGTACTTGCTGCTGGAAGCTCTGACCTTAAGCTTAAAATTATGGAGTCTCTGTTTATTTATAAACTAAAACCAGACCTAAATTCTGACGAATCATCGATAGATCTGCTATGTTTTGGTTAAGGTACTAGTTTATTTTATTTACATTTCAATTTTAATGCTTTTACTTTTATAATTTTAACTTTTTAACTTCACATTTATTTACCTTTTAGTTTTAATGTTTTACATTTTCTAGCTACTTTTTATAATTTTTTAAGTTTATTTTAAATTGTTATTAAGCAATTTGTATGTTGTAATTTTGTATGTGATTTGGAATTTATTGTTTTAGCCCTGAAGATGGAATTAGTGCATTCCGAAACGTTGGTACTATTAAACCTTGAAGGATGTTTGTATTTTCTCTGGTGTTCCTGTTCATTATTAAACTGCGTTTTCACGCACCAATCCAATAGCCGATATAATCACCAAACGCTATGGAAGACCAGCATTGCACATGTATAGAAGACTTGAAAACTTGACTACAAGGCTAGAAAACTTCAGTGTGATTTGCGGTTCCTTACTTGCTGCAGAAACCAGGGTTTTGATTCCTGGCTTTTTGAGGTTCAAACTTAGTAACTTTCTTTACAAAAAAGTGAAACTATAGGAACTGTCAAAAACAATTACTAGATGCAGAAATTAAATTTAGAAAAGGCTCATTAGTGAATGTAATCGGGATCTTAATCGGTCTACTTGTGATTTTAAGTCTCTGGTGTCTGGTTAGATTCAACACATCTTTTGAACGTCATTCAGACGGGCAATTTGAAATGTATTGCAAGGGTGAATTTTGTTCAGAACAGGAAACTCCAAAAATTAGGATATAATACGAGTAATAATCTAGCAGCTAATGATCTCATCTTTAATTATTCTTCCAAGTTCTCAGTGATATTCAAAAATCTGCCCTTTGTAAAGGCCTGAAATTCTCTCTTACTCCAAAGAAACTTAATTTTTACAATATTTCCTCAACTTTGAGTTATTTTTTAAGGACCTTTTTAAACATTCATTCTTTGACCCACATAGTAAAGGTTTTAACTTTTTATCTAATAATTTACGTATTTAGCTTTTACTTTCATTTATGCTTTAACCCTTATGGTAATAGATCTAATATGGAGGTGGAAGAGTTTCACAAAGTCCTAAGAAATCTGTCTTTGGACAAGTCATTGGTGGTTACAAGACCAGACAAAGGCAATGGCGTTGTTCTTTTGGACAGGAATGTTTATGTTGATAAAGTGTTAGATATTTTAAATGATGCAACTAGATTTACTAAAGTAACTGTGACATTTTTGCTTTAATTTTAAAACAGGAAGATAAAATTAATAGGTATCTTAGAAAACTTAAATCTAATAATATAATCTCAGACCGGTTTTTACTAAATTATTTGTTTCTGGATCCAGCCCAGGCATTATGTGGACTCCTAAAATACACAAACCTAATTGTCCGCTTAGGCCAATTTTATCGGCTCTTGGAACTTTTAGTTATAACCTTTCAAAATTCTTGGTTCCCATACTATCACCTATACTTATAATTTGTATACAGCACGGGATTCTTTTCTTTCGTTAGAGAAATTACCTCATTAAATAATAATTCTTACACAATGGCTAGCTTCGATGTAAAATCTTTATTTACCAATGTGCCTGTTGCAGAAACTATTGATATATGTATTGATAATCTTTTTAATAATACTGATACTGTGCAGGGTTTTAATAGAGGCCAAATGAAAGAACTATAAAATTTTCCGTGGAAGACCTTATATTTATATTCACGGTGAATATTTTAAACAGACTGAAGGTGTTCAAATGGGTCTGCCTCTTGGTCCCACCTTAGCTAACGCGTTTCTGTGTCATCATGAAGTCAAATGGTTGAATGAGTGTCCTTCCAACTTTAAACCGGTTTTTATAGAGAGATATATTGTGACACTTTTCTCCTGTTTAAATCACCGACCATATCCCTTTGTTTCGTAATTACCTTAATTCTAAGCACCCTAACATTCAATTTACTTCAGAAGTTGAATCTAATAGCTCTCTGTCCTTTTTGGACATTAAGATAATAAAACTAATTCCTCTTTTGAAACTTCCGTTTACCGAAAGCCGACATTTACCATCTTACTATGAACTTTTCTTCCTTTATCCCTTTAGGTTTCAAACGAAATTTAATCTCGACTCTGACCAATAGAGCTTTCAATATCTGTTCAGATTACTTCAAACTACACGTATGAACTAGATTTCATCCGAAAACTCCTTGCCAAGAATAATTTCCCTTCTAGACTGGTGGAGACTACCAATATGGCAGAACCTTAAATGACTAATAAGCCCTACAACTAGAAACTTAATTACAGTCCCCAAAGATATCCTGTATTTCACTTTGCCCTATATGGGAACCTCAAGTTTTAGCATTAGAAATAAACTTTTAAAATTGCTCAAGGAATTCGACCCACAACTGTGTATTAAAATTATATTCACCCCGTCTAAATCGATTTACCATTTATTTAATACAAGGATGTTATTCCTACACTTCTTAAGTCATCTATAGTTTATCATACAAGTGTGACCACTGTATGGGGGTCATATATAGTAAAACTAAAAGACATTTAAAATCTCGTATTTACGAACATCTCGGTAAATCGGTCCGTACAAATTTACCCCTTGGCAAACCACCTAATTCTCTCATACGTAATCACTCGCACAACAATAACCACCCAATTTCACAGTCTAATTTCACCGTACTTGCTGCTGGAAGCTCTGACCTTAAGCTTAAAATTATGGAGTCTCTGTTTATTTATAAACTAAAACCAGACCTAAATTCTGACGAATCATCGATAGATCTGCTATGTTTTGGTTAAGGTACTAGTTTATTTTATTTACATTTCAATTTTAATGCTTTTACTTTTTATAATTTTAACTTTTTAACTTCACATTTATTTACCTTTTAGTTTTAATGTTTTACATTTTCTTAGCTACTTTTTATAATTTTTTAAGTTTATTTTAAATTGTTATTAAGCAATTTGTATTTTGTAATTTTGTATGTGATTTGGAATTTTATTGTTTTAGCCCTGAAGATGGAATTAGTGCATTCCGAAACGTTGGTACTATTAACCTTGAAGGATGTTTGTATTTTCTCTGGTGTTCCTGTTCATTATTAAACTGCGTTTTCCACGCCACCAATCAATAGCCGATATATATATATATATATACCTTACGGCTTACATAGCCAGGTACGCTCGGCTCATCTGGGATTGTTCTAAGCCAGGCGTCCAATCTTCTTTGAAGATATTCACCGCAACAGCATTCGTGTTCCTTAATTCCTCGGGCAGTTAGCTAACAGCCTTGGTCCTCTCATAACAAAACTATTTTCCTTCAGGGTTGAGGATGTTCCCTGTCTAGCCTTTAATTTCGGAGCACGACACATTCTTCCTTTTCTACTTTCCACTGTTGTTTGGGGGGTTATACGATTCAGAGTAAGATTAGGGGCTAGTTCCTCCATTATTTCCAAGTGTAAATAATGGTGTACCTCTTTCTTCTTCTTTCCCGTGAATTAAACTTATATTCACTGGAAAGAAGAAGAGAGATATACACCATTATTTACACTTGGGAAAATAATGGAGAAATTAGCCCCTAATCTTACTCTGAACCCTATAACCTTCCAAACAACAGTGGAAAGTAGAAAAGGAAGAATGTGTCGTGCTCCCAAATTAAAGGCTAGACAAGAAACATCCTCAACCCTGAAGGAAATAGTTTTGTTATGAGAGGACCAAGACTATTTAGCCAACTGCCCAAGGCTAAGGAACACGAGTGGTGTTGCGATGGATATCTTCAAAAGAAGATTAGACGCCTGGCTCAGAACAATTCCAGATGAGCCGGGCGTACTGGCTATGTGAGGTGGAAGAGCAAAAGAAACCAACTCCCTACTTCACCAGGCCAACTCGAGAGGAGGAACGACAAGCTTGATCTTCGTGAAGTGAAGAATCATCGCACGGAACATTTGAAAGGTTGAAAGGTGTGTGCATATATATATATATATATATATATATATATATATATATATATAAAATATATATATATATCAACGCTATTGACTTCTCCTTAGGGAAACGGAGCTTACAGATGAACAGAAGGACCAACACAACGGCAAACATTGAATTTATATACTTGCGTTTAAATTTATGTTGTTATAGTTAAATAATTGAATTAGTGGTTTTTAGCGATTTAGAAGTTTTCATAGCGTGCCGGCTTAATTTAACTTATACCTGTGACGGTTTAAATTTTTAACTCCGCGATGCCGTCGCAGAAAGCGTCGTGTGTTAGGTGTAGGGTTAACCGGTGGTATTCGGAATTTAAGGATTATAACGGCGGTCCAATGGCGATTACCGATAGATCAGTTTGTTTCTTTGCGAGTTCATGGAGGAATTAGTTGACATAAAACGCAGTGTACGTGAGGTAGCGGATAGACTTGCAACCCTTGATGAGGGCAGGGTTAGGGCTACGGTTGACGGAAGCCGAACCAATACTAACGTTGAAGACGTTAGTAATTTGAAGGGTGAGGTGCGTAACTTAGTTTCTAGTTTAGGTAGCTTGTCGGAAGGTTAGATAGAGTTGAGGAAGAGGTTAAGGTTAGTCCGAGAGTAGTAGATAGCGAGGGATTTAGAGAGGTTAAGGGTGGAGCTAGGCCGCGTACATTAGGTGATAGGAATCCTATCGAGGTTTCGAACCCTTTCGCCCATTGGAAAGGGACGTGAATGAGGGGAAACTATTTTAATTGGGGACTCTTTAGTGCGCCACATGGACAAAGAGTTCGTTAAACGGAATCCAACCAATAGGAGGAGGGTCTGTCTCCCAGGGGCCAGGGTTGACAGAGTTAGAGACGAAGTGGATAGGGTTGACGTTGCTTCCCGTCACTCAATGTTGGTGACGATGGTAGGAGGCAACGACTCGTATAGGCCCGATACGAGAGTGCCTGACCTTTTGGAGAGATATAGGGGGTTAATTAGGTCCCTGAAGGCGAGGTCAGATAGGTCTTTAGTTCTAGGTATTACCCCTAGGCACGGGTTGGGTCTTAGAATTACGTCCAAAACAATATTTTTGAATAACAAATTAGAAGAGATTTGTGCTGAGGAACGTGTACCCTTCGTAAAGCTGTGGTCCGAATTCAATGATCCTAGCCTTTTATAAAAGATGGGGGTGCATTTTAATGAAATAGGTAATGCTAGGCTAGGTAGGTTAATAGACGAAAACGTTCGAAAGCTGTATAGGTCGAAGCCTTCTTTAAACGTTGTGGGTCCGGGAAACGCGGGCCCGACGTGATAAATAGTTTAAACGCGGGCCCGTGGTAAAAAATAACTTAAACGTCTTTTATTGCAACGCGCGTAGTATTAGAAAATAAATTAAATGAATTTAAGGCGGTAATTTATTCCGGCAACTATGATATAGTTGCTATCACTGAAACTTGGTTAAATACCGTGACTCGGGACTTGTTGGGGGAACTTGATATACCGGGTTTTAAACTCTTTACTAATGATAGGTTACATAGATTTGGAGGAGGCGTTTTGCTGTACATTCGTAATTCCCTTAGGGCTATCGAGGTTAAGTTAGATTTTCCGGCAGCAATTAATGCGATCTGTGTTGAAGTTAGGGCGCGTAGTATTAGTTTTAATTTTGTTGTTGTTTATAGACCTCCCGTTCAACCCTCGATATAGATACTAGATTTTACTCACTTCTTGGTAATTTTATTGACAATCGGAATAGTATAATTGTCGGAGACTTTAACTGCCTAATGTTAATTACGAGAATTTTACGGGTAATGAAGAGGGTTTGAGACTGGTTGAGTTTATGGACGATAACTTTTTACGACAGATAGTTACCGAACCAACGCGCGGTGATAATATCTTAGATTTAGTGATGACGAACGGCGAGAATATAGTCGAAGGTTTAGAAGTAGGCGAGAGTTTAGGATGTAGCGATCATCAAATTCTTAGGTTTAAGTTATTGATAGAAAACACTCAGGATAGTAATGTAGTGGAAGTCCCTGATTTTCGTAGGGCTAATTTTGATAGTTTTGCTGATAGGATGAGAGTAGTGGACTGGGATAACTTATTTATGGTAATGACACAAATTTGCGTTGGGTGGCGTTTAAAGAAAGTTTTAGGAATATTGAAAGGGAGTTTTCCTCGTAGGCCCAAGCGCGTTAGAAATCGTGGTAGGCCGAAGTGGTGGAGTAGGGAAATAGGAGAGTTTATAATAGAGCGTAATAGAGCGTATAGACTTAGTAAGCGCAATGGCACGGCAGCTAACTTTAATAGATATATCGAACTTAGACGTCAGGTTAAAAGATCAGTTAGGAATGCTAAGCGTAATTTAGAGATACTTATAGCTGCGGATAGTAAACATAATCCAAAAAAGTTTTTGAATACGTAAATAATCGTAAGCCGGTAAAAGATAACATAGGCCCTCTAGTGGATGTAAATGGCGCTTTGGCTTCTGACGCTCAGGCGATGGCGGGTATTTTCAATAACTTTTTTGCGACAGTTTTTACCGTTGAAGACGTAAATAATGACCCCAACGTTGACGATATCGTTCCATTTAGTAGCGATACTATTTTAGATGAAATAACTGTTTACGAGGCTGAGATTGCGCATTATATCGATAGGCTAAAAGTTAGCAAGGCTCCAGGCCCTGACGCTTTTTATCCCAGACATTTGAAAGATTTGAAAGACGTTATCGTAGGCCCCTTAATGAAGATTTTAATCAGTCACTCGAAATGGCGATTTTCCTGAAGACTTCAAATTAGCTAACGTCACGCCTATTTTTAAAAAAGGCGACCGCGCGGTAGCTAGCAATTATAGGCCCATTAGCTTAACGTCAATTGTCGGTAAACTTTTGGAATCCGTAGTTAGGGATCGTATTATCGATCACTTAGAAAGTAGAGATTTGATTAATAGTAGTCAGCACGGGTTTCGACGCCATAGGTCTTGTTTAAACTAATTTGTTAGAATTTTATAACGAAGTAGTGCGCGAATACGATAGGCATAGGGCAGCTGACGTTATTTATTTAGATTTTAAAAAGGCGTTCGATACAGTTCCGCATAGGAGACTAATTGCGAAGGTTAAAGCGCACGGTATACGCGGTCAGGTAGCTAACTGGTTAGAAGAATGGCTTCGTGCTAGGAGGCAGAGGTCGTAGTTAATGGTAGTGAATCGGGGTGGTTAGATGTAGGTAGCGGTGTCCCACAGGGTTCAGTGTTAGGCCCATTGTTATTCGTAATTTACATTAACGACATAGATGTAGGATGACTAGTAACGTGTCAAAATTCGCGGACGATACTAAAATAGGCGGTAAGGTTGTTAACGAGGACGATAGAAATAGGATCCAAGACGATGTAGATAGGATTATGGAGTGGACGGACAAGTGGCAGATGCAATTTAACGTGGATAAATGTAAAGTTTTGCATATAGGTTCTCGCAACAATAATTACGCGTACACGATGGATGATAGGGAGTTAGCGAGCGTTGACGAGGAAGTAGATATAGGCGTACGCGTATCTAAAGATTTAAAGGTTAGGAACCAGTGCCTGGAGTCTTGCGCAAAAGCTAATAGGATGTTAGGCTTCATAGCGCGTAATTTTGAATTTAAATCGAAGGATATTATATTGCCCCTTTACAAGTCCCTAGTCAGGCCTCATTTAGAATATGCCGTTCAGTTTTGGTGCCCGTACTTGCGTGAGGATATTGATAGGTTAGAAAGGGTTCAGCGTCGTGCCACGAAACTTATTCCGTCATTGCGCAATAGGCCTTATGAAGATAGGATTAAAGAGTTAGACCTGTATTCACTCAAAAGAAACTAGAAGATTAAGGGGGGAGCTTATTGAAGTTTTCAAAATCGTTAATAACATCGATAACGTAAATTTTGATAAATTGTTCACTTTCGATAATAGTAATACTCGCAATAACGGATTTAAGTTGCGTGGCAGACGTTTCATTACTAATATCGCTAAAAACTTCTTTACGTTTAAAGTAATTGATAAATGGAATAATCTTCCAGCGTCAGTCGTTCATTCTACCAGCGTTAATATGTTTAAGAACCGTCTTGACAGACATTTTAAAAATGTTAACGTTGTTTAAAATTAAATAAGAAAGTTAACAACAGGAGCTCTGGTGGTGGTGCTCGAGGATGAGTCTGTTGACGATGAATGCCAGCTTGTGACATGCCAGCGTGTGATGCCAGCAATAAAATTATTATTAAAAAAAAAAAAAAAAAAATTAGACTAACACGAATGTAGATGTAGCTCGTAGCGTAAACTAACCCACGTTTTGTTTAACTTTACCTACTTTTTTTGTTTTTTTTATCCTCTCCTTACTTTGCATGTCTCTAACTCTTTCCTTGCATGTTTGTAGTTTGCATGGTATGACAGTGAGTTAAGACTGTGTTTGCATGGTTTGTAAGCGTTCTTATTTTACTTCTTTTCATCTTTCACCCCTCTCCTATTTTCTCCGCCTATTTTTCTGACTTGTCGGCAGTGGCCGGCGGATGATGATGGTGAGACTTTTT
The DNA here is from genome assembly GCA_023014485.1 of Bathynomus jamesi. Classification (NCBI taxonomy): domain Eukaryota; kingdom Metazoa; phylum Arthropoda; class Malacostraca; order Isopoda; family Cirolanidae; genus Bathynomus; species Bathynomus jamesi. The sequence goes on from JAJOZX010000058.1 coordinate 910,094, forward strand.
CCTCTTTTTCTGAATGAATGTTAACCCACGAATGATAGGTGTTGCTCCTTACTTAACCCCTTATTCTCTTCTCTTCTCTTAACCCCCTACTCTTTCCATTCTCTCGGGCTAGCCTAGAGTGGATCTTAGGGTCTTTGTTAGCCTCAGTTTCTGTATCTGCAGATTTTATTTTTGTACTTCAGACGTTTCGACAAATCTTTGTCATCATCAGTGAATTAAGTCTTAAAACCTTAAAACAAAAATAAAAAGTGAAAATTACATCAATACAATATTAAAACCATTAAAATTAAAACCTTAAAACAAAATGAAAATTGCATCAATACAAAATTTAAATCATTAAAATTACATCACTACAAAAAAAAAAAAAATTAAATTAAAATTAAATTAAATTACCTCAACAGGTAAATACACAATGTTTACATCAACCTCCATACTTGGCAAAACCTAAGAGAAAACTGTATGGTCAGTGGATTAGAAAGTATGATATGTCTATGAAAATCGGTTGGTTAGTTAGTTGGTTAGCTTGTCAGTCCGTACCAACCGTCCCCTCAGTAGCCCACCACAATCCGCAATTAAAAACCATAGTAATGAAAACAACCATCCCCTTCACAAAACTCAGTTTGAAATTTTAACTAGATCCAATAACCTCACAGAACTCCGAATTTTAGAATCTTTGTACATCTATAGAAACAAACCCTCCATTAACAATAATACAGGGTGGGCCGTAAGTTTCCATACATAGGAAAAATAAACATTTTTTTATGGACAACCATTTTTATTTATATAATATGCTCTACATGGTTGCCATTGTTTTGAAAACACATTTCAATACGTGTTCCCCACTGTTGATGAACACGCATTAGCACAGTTGACGTTATGCTTGTAATGGCGTTGGTGAACGTTCCTTTAGATGATTTATGTCTCGTATCTTTTCCTGATACACCCATGGCCTTCAAGTGCCCCCAAGATAGAAATCAAGGGTGGATCTGGGGATCTGGGAGGCCACTCCACAGGACCACGCCGACCAATCCAAGCATCCGGAACTACTGCTGATCCAAATACCGACGCACGTGAAGACCAAATGAGGTGGAGCTCATCTTGCTGGAAGTAAACTGGGAAGTTACCTTCCTCGTTTAGCAGGGATGGGAAAATCTCTTCTTGCAACATGTTAATACCTTTCGGCATTAAGATTTCCTGACAAAAATTGGTCCAATATTCGTCACCCCATATCCCGGCCCACACCATCACTTTACCGGCACCTTGCATCTTCGTCGGACTCAGCCAGTTAGGGTTAGCATTACTCCAATAACGTATGTTTTGCCGATTAACCTCTTCATTGACGTAAAAATTTGCTTCATCAGTAAACAAGATCTTACGTCAAACGCATATTCTTAGGGTATCTGAAACATAAAAACAAACGTTTAATTTTTCCTATGTATGGAAACTTACGGCCCACCCTGTAGTTCATCTTACAAATTACAGCTCTTTTAACTAACCAACCGATTTTCATAGGCATATCATACTTTCTAATCCACTGACCATACAGTTTTCTCTTAGGTTTTGCCAAGTATGGAGGTTGATATAAATTGTGTCTTTACCTGTTTGAGGTAATTTAATTTAATTTTAATTTTAATTTTTTTTTTTTTTTTTTGTAGTGATGTAATTTGAATGATTTTAATTTTGTATTGATGGCAATTTTCATTTTGTTTTAAGGTTTAATTTTAATGGTTTTAATATTGTATTGATGTAATTTTCACTTTTTATTTTGTTTTCGGTTTTAAGACTTAATTCACTGATGATGACAAAGATTTGTCGAAACGTCCTGAAGTACAAAAAATAAATGAAAATGTTTGCTGTTGTGTTGGTCCTTCTGTTCATATATAATATATATATATATATATATATATATATGTGTGTGTGTGTGTGTATATATATATTATATATATATATATGTGTGTGTGTATGTGTATATGTACTGTGTGTATATATATATATATATATGCACCTCGGTGGTGTAGTGGGTGGTTAGCGTTGCTGACTACGAATTCATCGGCCCCAGGATCCAGACCCGGTGACGGCAGGCAGCGCGCAGCAAAACCCAGCTGTTCATCCTTAAAAAAAAAAATTGGTTGGTAGATAAATGGGTACCCTGGGTAGCCTAGTGGTTAAGACACTGGGCTGCTGGTGGGTTGTGGTTCGGATTCCACGTTAAACTGTAGGTCTAAAGTGGAGTGAGGTCTAAGGTGGAGTAAGGTGGAGTGACCTTCATCAGAATGAACAATTCGGGCGGAAGCAAAATGAAGGTTAACGAAGGTTACTTGTATATCGGTCCATTGCGTCATACGTCAACCAATGATCGACATCGTATAAAACGCGCCTGAAACATTGTATCTTTGGGAAACAAAGGTGGTTGCATTATATTGTACATATTTCTCATTATTTCACCTGTCTCTGCCATCCATCCTCCGTTTCCGCCTTGGCACTGTGCCGACATATGGAGAGGAATGAATTATATATGGCTTTCATTCAAACTCGTATTCTGTAATGGATCGTTCATCATACAGACTTCGGTAGCGTGTGAGAACAGTGAGATTTTCGAAGTCTGACTGATGAGTTGTTCGATTCATATATTATTTTTTATTAATGAAATTCAACCCCAAACGAAATGAAATTTCAATATTGCATAATCAATGGAAGCCTAATTACATAAACAATGCAATGATGTTTGTACATATACAAGGCAATGGAAGATGTATCATAAGTAAATATCGGGTGAAATATTTCTAAAAGTTAATAAATTAGCATTAGTATTATTATTATTATTATTATTATTATTATTATTTACAAATTGGAGCATAAATATGAAATGTATGTTAAGAGTGAGTTTAAATTTCATATTTTGATTAAGAAATAGTTCGTAATTAGTGAAGTGTTGATGATGAAGTTAATATATTTATTACGATAAAAATTATGATTGTCTAGACCAGTGGTCTCCAAAGTGGGGTGCGCTAAGAAAATTTGATGATTCTGATTTATCATTGTTTTTTCGTAGAAAGTTTTTGAATTTCAAGATGACCGAGAAAGAAAATACTCGCTAACACAGTCATTCCTAGGAATTTGTGAGATTGTATCCGCGATATCGCTTACTTGCGATTAAAATTTAGCAAACTAAATATCACAATTCGAGATCGCCGCATTATTTTGTAAAATAACAGTTGATTGACATCAGGGAAGATACAAGTTTACGAACCAAATTTCAACAGAAAACTGTGCACAACTGGTGGATTGGATTAAAAAATGAGTACCCAGATTTAGTAAGCGCAGCGAACGATGCGCTCCTTCCACTTGGATCTACATATCTGTGTGAGGTGTCTTTTTCTGCTATGATAGGTATTAAAACCAAGAATCGAAATAAACTGAACTTGGAACCGGACCTTCGAATCGCTGTATCACAAAGTGTCAAACCAAGATTTTCAGAAATTATGAAGCACAGTCAACCACATTGTTCTCATTAAATTATATTGGTAAGTATATCTTCACCCTATCGTATTTCTGTTGTATACTATTAACTTACTAGTAAATAATGAAAGGATATATATATATATATTTTTGCTGATTAAAGGGTGCGTGATCAAAAAAGTTTGGAGACCACTGGTCTAGACCAGTGGTTCTCAACCTTGTTTGTATGATTACCCAAAACCCAATCCTAATCCAGCTCCATTACTTCAATCATTAGATATTATTTTTTACAACTTCTGGATTATCACAATATTATTTTATATAGCTTTTTGCTCGCGTGTCATTACCGACAAAATGTATATATATATATATATATATATATATATATATATATATATATATATATATATTATATATATATATTATTATATATATATATACATATACACACCTTTCAACCTTTCAAATGTTCCATGCGATGATTCCTCATTTCACGAATGTCAAGCTTGTCGCCCTTCCTTTCGAGTTGGCCTGGTGAAGTAGTGGATTGGTTTCTTGTACTATCCACCTCACATAGCCAGGTACGCCCGACTCATCGGGGATTGTTCTTACGTAGCCAGGCGTCTAATCTTCTTTTGAAGATGTCCACTCGTGTTCCTTAGGTCTTTGGGCAGCTGATTAAACAGTTTTGGTCCTCTCACAACAAAACTATTTTCTTTCAAGGTTAAGGATGTTCCCTGTCTTAATTTGGGAACACGACACAGTCTTCTTTTTCTACTTTCCACTGTTGTTTGGGGAGTTACAGGGTTCAGAGTAAGATTAGGGACTAAGTTCTCCATTATTTTCCAAGTGTAAATAATGGTGTATATCTCTCTTCTCCTTTCCAGTGAATATAGGTTTAATTCGCGTAACCTTTCCCAGTAATTTAGTTCTTTGCACCCATTGATCTTGGTTGTGAAGCTTCTCTGAATCCCTTCTAGCTGTCTAATGTCGTCTTTTTTATATGGGCATGTTAGGGGTGCATTAAAGGATATATATATATATATATATATATATATATATATATATATATATATATATATATATATATATATATATATATCCTGTATATCAGGGCTGGGGAATCTATAAACCGATAAAACTGAAATTATTAAAACTGAAAATGAAAATTAAAACGAAATCAAAAAATATAAAAATAACTTTCATCGAAAATGGAACTGAAATAAGATGAAATGAAACACTGAAAACCGTTATCGAAATAAAAATAAATATAAGGTTTTATTTAAGGTTTATTTACGTCCTACTAATTTTATTTAAATAGCAAAGCATATAAATCAATTATATATATTTTCCTTCACTTTGAATTGAATATTGAATTGAATAACCTTTATTAATAATAAAATAAATAGAGTAGTCTTTTTACACTTTACAATTTTTACAATGACATGAATAATTGTGAAGCTCGACTATTTATTATTTTTTTTATTTAATTTGGCCCTTAAGCTTTAGGCTTTACTGGGCTCTTATTAAAAATAAGCAGCTAGCTGTTATAAATTAATAATAATAAATAAATAAATAAGTAAATAAGTATTATTAATAGTTAAAACCTGTATTTCAATCTTAAACAATATTAATGGACAATATTAAACATTATTAGTGGACATTAATCCAAGATTTTTGTTAGTATCCCATTATTAATCGGGATTTCAACTTGGTTTTAAACAAATTTACATTCGTAATATTTTTTATATCGGCATGCAAGTCATTCCATAGTTTCAATCCAATGAAAATGGGTAGTTTTTGAGATGAAGACAATCTAAATTGAGGTATAACAAGCTTTGCTCTATTTCTGGTCTGATACGAGTGGATTTCTTGATGAGTTACAAAATATCTATTTACCCATTGCAAATTAATGATTTTGCTCTTACACTTGTAAATAAAAATAAAATGTGCCAGTTTGGTTATATCGTTGAGCTTTAGTAGGTTTAGCTCTTTAAATAATGCACTAAATAATGCACGCGTTGTTAGCGGAGTTTCCCCAAACAAGGGTGCAGTATGTTATATAAGGAAGAACAAGAATATGATAAAGAGTCAATAAAACTTGTTTAGGGACTACATTTCTAAGTTTAAACATTATAGCAACGCTCCTTGAAATCTTTTTCGCGATATAATTTACATGATCACTCCATCCAAATTCTTATCTAGCATTACACCAAGAAATTTTGTTACAGTACACTCCTTTATGGCGATTTCATTAACATTAAGTTCATCAAGATATACATTTCTTTTATTAGTAAAAATCATGAAATTTGTTTTACTGGTATTTAGGAAGAGTTTATTGGTGGTCAACCATTTCATTACACCGATGAATTCTGAATGAAATATATTCTTAGCTGTATTAACATCTTTGCAAGAAAAAGAGAGAGTTGTATCATCTGCAAACATTATGAAGTTCAGTATATCAGATGAACGTGGAAGGTCATTTATATGTAATAAAAATAACAGTGGACCCAGAACTGAGCCCTGTGGCACACCATGTTTGACAAGCGCTTTAGTGGAGCAAACCTTATTTACTGATACAAAATTATATCTATTGGACAAATAACTTTTAAACCAATCACTGATTGCTCCTCTAAAGCCATAACAATACAATTTATTAAGTAGAATATTATGGTCTATTACATCAAACGCCTTACTCAAATCCATAAATATTGATATCATTATTTCTTTGTTCTCCTTAGCTGTATTTACATTTTCCATAAGATTTAAAATAGTCATTTCCGTTATTCTATTATTACGAAAGCCATATTGATTTGGAGATAATAAATTGTAGGATTCTAAATATCGCTGCATTCTACTTTTTAAAATTTTTTCGAAAACTTTGCTGAACACAGATAATGAACACACCAGCCTGTAATTTGTTGCTAGTGTAGGATCACCCCCTTTAAAAAGGGGTGTTATACAACCAGTTTTTAGCAGTGATGGGAATATTCCTTTGGAAATACTTTGATTGATAATTTTAGCCAAAGTTACAGATATCTTATCTTTAACAAGTTTCAATATAGGTACAGGAATGTTATGAATGTTATTTTTTGTATTTTTTAATTTATCAATAATATTCTGGACCTCAGTAGAGGTAGCAGGAACAAAAGAAAATGAATTTAGTGGGCTTGGTGGCATATATATTCTAGAGGTGAGTGATCATTATTTATTAATTGTGAGCGAAGCTTATCCGCTATTGAAGTAAAATGTGCATTTAAAGAGTCTGCAATAGCAGTATCATCAGTGATTTCTTTATTATCAACATTTAATTTCTCTGTTGAATTTTTCTTAATTTGTTTTCCGAGAAGATTGTTTATGGTTGTCCAAGTGTTTTTCATGTCTCCTTTATGTTTGGAAAATTGATTGTTAAAATAGTTATATTTTGCAATTTTGATTATTTTAGTTAATTTGTTTCTGTATTGAGTATATTGTATTTTAGGAATTTTGCTCTGCAATTGCAATTTGAATAATTTATCTCTGTTCTTTATTGAAGTGATAATTCCTGGAGTGACCCATGGATTTGCGACCCTTTTGGGCGAAACTGTTTTTCTCTTTAAAGGAAAGCAAATATTAAAAATATGGAATAAGGTGTCATAGAAGAACTGAAACATATGATCTGGGTCATTTAAAGGTTCGTCACAGTCAAGTCGAGTATTTTCTACAGCCCCAATAAATTTTCTTTTGTTAACCTCTGAGAATATTCTGTAATCAATAATTGTTTTGTCCGCAACCTGAACAATGTTATTGAATATAGCGTAAGTAGGAAAATGATCACTGATGTTAGTACTGTAGTTATAATTCTAGAGTTTACAAGGGCATTTCTATTTACAAATATATTATCAATTGTAGATTCTGTTATTCGATTGCCATAGCTGCAGACTCGAGTGGGTTTGGTAATAGAATGAAATGAAAGGATGAGTTAGAGAATAAGCAAAGAAAAACAAAAAAAAAATATTTAAAAAAAATTTCTAATGTGAAATTTTTGAATAGGCCTAAGGCTAGTTGATAGCAAATTCTTCTCGATACAAGCTTTAAGCCTCTGATGAAGGTTATAGAATCACCTGGTAAAGTAAAGGATTAAACGCAGACCTTTGGGCATTAAAGGATTATTTTTACGACTGACAGACGGCAGGTCATTTTTATCATTTTAACAACTGGTTACTTTTACGTTTATTCGGATCAAATCAAAATTAACTTCACGTTAAATAAAATAAATAGTCGAGCTTCACAATTATTCATGTCATTGTAAATTGAAAAAAATTATTTATTTTATTATTATTAATAAAGATTATTCTATCTATCTATCTATCTACGTCTGTAAACAAATAGCTTCGGTTGATTTGTTTAAATAACCATGGTCGGATCCAGGGGGGACTAGGGGGCACGTAGCCCCCTAAGCTAGGTCACCAAAGGACGAATGGAACTTGTGAACGTTTTGTCCGACAACTGACACCCATATCATTATAATTAGGTTTATATAATATTGCATTACTCGTGAAATGTCTGTTATAATACAGTGTAATTGAACATAAAATACATGATTACTAATCATGTATTTTATGCTCAGTTATAGTGTATTATAACTGTGTAGTATACTGTAAGTGTTACGGTATTGCATTATACTGTAAGTATTACATGCTTATCACAATTGAAATGCACAGATTTTGATAAATATTTTATTAATAATTATATTATTTTCATGTTTTCTTTATTATGTCTTTAAAAACTAATATTTCTTTGTCAATACAAGTATCGCTACCACACTATTAAAAACTAGGGCCTATGTATGCATTATAATCTAATTTAAATGTGGATTATTCCCTCAGGAGGGTGTGAGTTTTGATACCCTTCAGCTCACGCACAGGAACAGGAAGCCTGTTTCCTATTGCTACTTCACAGTATGACGGTGAAGCGTATGGTATATAAAAAAAGGTGGTCGAATGAAATACTCGGCATGATGTCTGTTTGGCGTCCCCCTAGACTACCCTTCTTGGATTCGACCCTGATAACAGTTCAGTTGAAGCTTTTGTTGGTTTTCGTCGTCGTTGGGCCTAGGCAAGCTACGGCTTGGGACCGTAGCGCATCTATCCGGTATAGGTTAACCTGGATGATGTAGCCATAAGCACTGTCGCTGGTTAAGTGCCAACCAGTGATTATCTCACTAGCCGTATTGAGTCCGTTAGGCGAAACTGCGACAGTACCAAAGATGGAAAATATAACCCTTGGATTTCTATTATTTATTTGCAAAATGGACATGTTATTAGATTAAAATAATTATTTGAATATAAATAATTAACTGACAATTGTGATATATAATTAATTATGTTTACATACAATAAAATAATACAGTATACATAAAATTAGTATTAATGTGGTTTACAATTGAATTATGATGGGTAACTAATTTAAAATGAATTTATAGCTATTCCGAAATTCAAGACGGTAAAATTAACATTTATCTTGAAACTAAAATAAGAGTATTCACTACACACTCCCCCACCAGAGAGGAAGTTCAAAGAGTTCCGAACGACACAGATTTCCCCTGGACCTTTTTGGTAGCTACATGTACCTCGCTTAAGGTTGATTCCAAAAACGCAGGCTTAAGACGATCGATAGAAACCTTGTCGACCTTGGAACCGCGCTGGATGAGAAATGATTTGCGCGTACGTCGGAGAACTTCATAGGGCCCGTCATATGGACATTGGAGAGGCCGTTTTGGGACAGGTACACGAACGAAAACGTGGGTGCAAGACTGGAGGGCTGGGGAAACAAAGATGTTCTGTTGGCTAGTCAATCGAGGGGGAACAGGCTGAAGGGACTGCATGTGAGAGGAAAGTGTTTGAGCGAATTCCGTAGGATCACATGACTTATCCCTGCAGTGAAGTAGCCACCTGGTAGCCGCAGTGTTGTTCCATAGACTAGTTCAGCCGCTGTAGTCTTCAGATCACTCTTAAATGCAGAGCGAATACCAAGCAACACGAGTGGAAGCTTATCCATCCAATTGGAGTCTTCGTGACACATAAGGGATGACTTCAGCTGGCGATGGAAGCGTTCGACGAGGCCGTTAGCTTGCGGATGATACGCACAGGTATGCGCATGTACTGTACCCAACAAGCCGGTAAACTTCTTCCAAAGCGAAGACTCAAATTGGCGACCTTGGTCAGTGATGACTTTTGTCGGCAATCCAAATCTTGATACCCATCTATGAAGAAAGGCTCTTGCAACAGTGTCCGCTTGGATATCAGGAAGTGGGATGGCTTCAGGCCATCTGGAAAAGCGGTCGAGACAGGTGAGCAGATAACGTTGGCCTTGAATCACTGGAAGAGGGCCAACAATGTCTACATGAATTACTTCAAATCGCTGGGATGGGGGCGGAAATGCGTCAAAGGGGGACCTGGTGTGCCTTTGGACTTTGGCACGCTGGCAGGCAAGGCACGTTTTGGTCCAATGTTTGACATCCTTCCGCATCGAGGGCCAAACAAAGCGAGAGGTAACCAGGTGTTGCGAAGCACGGATACCAGGATGGGAGGGCTTATGAAGATCCGTGAAGACTGCTCGTCTGTGACATGGAGGGACATAAGGGCGAATAGCAGCTGTTGATACGTCGCAATAGAGGGGCACAGACAATCCTGGCATACTCATTTTCTTGAGGGAAAGTGAGTGAGTGGAGTCTTCTCTGAGCAGGTCTTGTAGTTCCGTATCCTTATCTTGATCCTGTGCAATAGCATTCCACAGTGTAGAGCTGAGGGTAACAGAAGTAATCTCTATTCTTGAAAGTGCATCCGCTGGAGTGTTCAAGACACCTTTGATGTGGCGGATATCTGTGGTAAATTGCGAGATATAATCGAGTTGCCTGATGACTCTGGGAGAGTGGTTACAGCTGTTTTTATTGAAGACAGTGACCAAAGGTTTGTGGTCGGTAAAAACACAAAACTCTCGGCCTTCAAGGAAATGTTGAAAATGCTTCACGTTTAAGTAAATAGCAAGAAGTTCACGTCCGAAAGCACTATAACGCGTTTGGGCTGGCTGCAGCTTTTTCGAGTAAAACGCGATGGGTGCTTGTTGACCGTTAATGGTTTGTTCCAACACCCCACCGATCGCAACATCTGATGCATCGACCGTCAGAGTTAGGGGGGCATCACTGATAGGAAATGACAGAGACAATGCACTATTGATAGCATTTTTGGCATTGTCGAACGCCTGTAAACTATCGCTACACCATACCAATTTCGTTACCTTGCGTTTGTGTGTGATCATAGCGTGTAGAGGAGCAAGAACACTGGCACAGTTTTTAATGAACTTGTGGTAATAATTTACCAAACCTAGAAACCGACGTAACTCACGCTGATTATTTGGCATAGGGTAATTTTTTATCACTTCACACTTGTCCTGAAGGGGGGTAATTCCGTGCTGCGAAATCGTGTGACCAAGAAATTCCAAGGTTGGCTGTGCAAACACACACTTAGATGCATTAATAGTAACACCGTATTGTTCTAAGCGTTGAAAGAGGAGTGAAAGATGTTCCTTATGTTCCTCTTCCGTTGAGCTGGCCACAAGCAAATCATCGATGTAGGCATAAACAAAGTCTAAGCCTCTGGTGACCTCATCTATAAACCTCTGAAAGGTTTGCGCAGCATTCCGTAGCCCGAACGGCATCTTCACAAATTCGAATAACCCAAATGGTGTACAAACTGCAGTCTTGGGAATATCCGAAGGCTCTACGGGAATGTGGTGGAAAGCCTTAACGAGGTCTATTTTACTGAAGATAGATTTGCCGTGGAGAAGAGAAGTAAAGTCTTGGACATTTGGTACCGGATATCGGTCCGGGATGGTTGTCGAATTCAAAAACCGGTAATCCCCACATGGTCTCCAGTCTCCTGACTTCTTCTGGACCAGGTGTAGGGGAGAGGACCAACTGCTTTTGGAAGGTCTTATTATCCCAAGATCTATCATAAGCTGGAATTCCGATTTGGCAGCTTTCAGTTTGTCCGGGGCAAGACGTCTGGGTTTTGCAAACACAGGGGGACCTTTTGTTGTAATGTGATGGGTAATGGTGTGCTTAATGGTATCATCCATCTGCATCGGTTGAAGAATTCCTGGATATCGCTGGAAAAGGCACTGGTACATGGAATTAGGGGGAACGAGGGAAAGTGCAGAGTTCGAGGCGTCCGGAAGGGCAACCTGTTTGGCAAGAACAGAAAGCAGTGTGGCCTGGTCGCATAAGCGTCGCTTGTCAAGATCCACCAGGAGTTTGAAATGCTGGAGGAAGTCAGCGCCGATTATGGGATGCTGCACTTGAGCACAGATGAAAATCCACTTGAAGGATCGGTGAAGGCCCAAGTTTAGTTCACGCGACTGAGTACCGTACGTGGGTATGCGTGAACCGTTAGCAGCGTATAGAGGCGGAGATTCCGAGTGCGTATGACCAGATTTTTGAGGGAATACACTGACTGACGCTCCGGTATCGACCAAGAAATTGACACCAGAGTTCCTGTCCTTTATGAATAACAGGTTGGCAGTGCGAGTACTAGACGCCATTAGGACTCGCTGCTGGGGTTTTCCGACGAAAAATTGCAAGGGGAGATGCACTTCCTAGCATTCTTTCCAAATTTAGAGTGGTAGAAGCAGATCTTCCCGGAACTCGAACGATGCCTCTTCGTAAATCTTGACCGAGAATGGCTTCTTTGCCGTTGATTTTGTAGCAGAGAACAAACGTGGTTGAGTTGTTGACTTAACTCTTCCACTTTCAACTCCAGTTCCGATTGTGTGTTCACGTTGTTGACCGGAGCTGTGTCAATCTCCACTACTTTGTCGGCAGTTTCTGCTAGTTTATCAACTGGAGTAGCAGGATCCATAGTGGCCAAGACACGCTGAGCTGATGGAGGAAGTTTCTGCAAGAACAACTGTCTAAAGATGTCCTTATCGAAGGTTTGTGCGCGTTCGCCTAGAGCGCACTGCATAGCCCTCAGCATTTGAGTGGGCTTACGGTCTCCAAGTTCTTCTTTTGAGATTAACTGATGTAGTTTCTCACGCTCGGAGACAGTGGTGCGGCACAGGATGGCAGACTTCAGATCGTTGTATGGGTCCTCACTCGTGGAAGTAGACACGATGACGTCACGGACTTCAGAGATGATGCTCGCTGGTAGAGAGAACAAAACATGATCGTATTTTATCCTGCTAGCGGTGATCCTTCCCAAGTTGAATTGTGATTCCACTTGGTGGAACCAAATAAATGGATCACCCGGCCAGAAGACGGGGAGCTTTACGCTCAAGTGGGAGATGGCACCAGCGTCGTCAGGCATCTTCTCCTATGCTTGCTGACGTACAAGCAAGACAAGTTACCAACGAAGGAGTGGAGGTTGAGACGAGCGCAGGCACAGAGCGCACGGGCAGGGGTGAGGGGCAGAGGGCACGAGCGACGTTACAGTCTGGTCCTAGTCGCTCGGGTGAAGGGGGTGATGGGCACGAACGACGTTACAGTCTAGTCCTAGTCGTTCGGGTAAAAAGGGGGGAATCCAACTCCGGGGTCACCAATTGTTGGTTTTCGTCGTCGTTGGGCCTAGGCAAGCTACGGCTTGGGACCGTAGCGCATCTATCCGGTATAGGTTAACCTGGATGATGTAGCCATAAGCACTGTCGCTGGTTAAGTGCCAACCAGTGATTATCTCACTAGCCGTATTGAGTCCGTTAGGCGAAACTGCGACAGTACCAAAGATGGAAAATATAACCCTTGGATTTCTATTATTTATTTGCAAAATGGACATGTTATTAGATTAAAATAATTATTTGAATATAAATAATTAACTGACAATTGTGATATATAATTAATTATGTTTACATACAATAAAATAATACAGTATACATAAAATTAGTATTAATGTGGTTTACAATTGAATTATGATGGGTAACTAATTTAAAATGAATTTATAGCTATTCCGAAATTCAAGACGGTAAAATTAACATTTATCTTGAAACTAAAATAAGAGTATTCACTACACTTTCATAGACGAAAGGACATATTGGAGATGCTTCGTATGCTTATATTTTTTTAATCGACAAAGTTTTGAAGTATAAAATGTAGACTATCAGGTTTATATAATATTTCATATTTTGTATACAATGAGCCGAAGTAAAAGCAACCCATCGTGCAAATATTTCACTTGAATGATTTGGAACAAAATGTTTTTGTCTTTTATTACAACTTTATAATTCCCGAGGTGTCGGAGATCAGAGAAGAGAGAACGAGAGTCGTATATAAGTATTAACGAATTTTACTGACGAAAAATAGCCAAGCCTTACACTACAGTATTCACCTGATATCTGCAAAGGAAAGCATTCATTCGTACTAAATATCTGAGTAGCCATAATATCGATATAAAAGTGATATCGAAAACAACCGAAATTAGAAAAACTGATATCGAAAAAACTGAAAGTAAAAAATTCTAAAATTGAAATCCAAAAACGGACTGATTTTTTTGGATCTCCATCCCTGTAAACAGAAAACGGTTGTAAGCAGAAAATGTGTGTGTGTGGGTGTGTGTGAGAGAGAGAGAGAGAGAGAGAGAGAGAGAGAGAGAGAGAGAGAGAGAGAGAGAGAGTTAAAAGGATAAGCGGAAACCTCAAAAAACTTTCGGTTCATGGGGGGAGGTTTCTGTTATTAAACTAGCGTATTTTTTAATTATTCCAGCAGTAGTAGAAAACTTGATAAAAAAGCAAAAGGCTCTCTCCCCATCCTCCGCTTCTTCCCAAGCGGGGAGGAAGCGGACGTGGGCTCGTAAAAAGGATGAAGAAAATACCTTGACTCTGGAAAAGTAGCCAAGGAAATTTTACAGGAAAGAGGATAATAGATAAACTAGCCTCACAATTACGTTATGCATACATAGCAAACATACTAGGAAGCACTCAATGTATTTTGCCCCACCTTTTTTTTCTTTGCTAAATAATAGGCCATGGGCCTGAAATGTCTTTTGGGCCGTAAGTTTGAACTTTCTGCGCTTCACATAACCGGAGTTTTCCAGTTTGAACCTCCCCTCCTTGTATAAAACCGCTTTTAAACGCCCTTCTATAAAAGTGATGGTTAGCGCAGTTTCGAAAATGGCGTCTGACAGTGATGTGCGTCGTAAACAGAGAGCTGTTATCGAATTCTTACCCGCAGAGAAGGAAACAGTTGGAAATATTCACAAACGTCTACAAAACGTTTACGGAGATGCTGTTGTTGATCGAAGCACAGTTGGACGCTGGTCTAAACGTGTGAGATCATCGGAGAGAGCCTCGATGATGAGCCACGCAGCGGTCGCCCGGCATCGGCTGTGACAGCTCACACTGTGCAACGTGCTAACAGTATCATTCGATCAAATCGGCGCGTCACATACAAGGAGCTATTACTGGAGCTAGGAATTAGTGAAGGAAGTGTGAATACGATAATTCAGCAACTGGGATACTAAAAAATGTGTTCACGGTTTGTTCCTCGCGAACTGAGTGAAGATCACAAAGCCCAAAGAAAAGAAATTGCTTCTGAATCGTTGGTTCGATACGAGACAGAAGGGGATGACTCCCTTTCACGAATTGTGACTGGGGATGAGACTTGGGTACACCACTTTGAACCTGAAACAAAACGTCACTCCATGGAGTGGCATCACGCAGACTCCCCACACAAGAAAAAGTTCAAACTGGCTCCCTCTTCTGCGACATGAAAGGGGTGATTGTGGTGGACATTATGAAGAAAGGACAAACGATCAACTCAGAGGCATATATTGCTACCCTACAGAGACTCCAGAGACGTATAAAGCGCGTTCGACCGGAGAGAAACTGGAAGACGTCCTTCTTTTGCACGATAACGCAAAACCACACAACAATTTGCAAACAAGAGAGGCCATCACAAAAATGCGCTTCACTGTGTTACCCCACTCTCCATACAGCCCGGATCTGGCACCTTCAGAATTCCATTTGTTTGGACCAATGAAGGATGCTATTCGTGGAAGACAATTTCAGAGTGACGATGAGATTGTTGAGGAGGTTAAGAGGTGGCTCCAGCGGAACAGAGCGGACTTTTTACCAGCAAGGAATAAAGGCCCTTGTTTCGAGGTGGAGGAGAACCGTAGAAAAAGGTGGAGACTATGTGGAAAAATAAAAACTTATAAAAAAGGTATGTAACTACTTGTGTACAAAATTTCTGGAACTTACAAGGAAACTTGGAAAGAAAAAAAAAGGTGGGGCAAAATATATTGAGTGGCCTTCGTACATTAGATAGCACTGTTGTATAAACTAACATAATAATATATTTATGCTGATCGTATATCAGTTACTTGGTAGTTGAGTGAGAGAGAGAGAGAGAGAGAGAGAGAGAGAGAGAGAGAGAGAGAGAGAATGAAAATTTTATTTCTCGAAATTCAAAACAGAAATGGTGATGAAAGATTTAGGATATAAATTATTAAATTTATTCTGTTTCATCCCGAAGAATCGCTTTCTTATTCATCAATTCAATGGGTGTTCAGTTTTAAGGTTGCACGAATATTTGTTGCTTCACTTTGACTCTCCTTCCAAAGTTTTATTTATTTATTTATTTATTTATTTTCATGGAAGAAGGAGGGGCCAAGGGCGAATGCCCGTAAAAGCGGCTCCCCCTCCCATCATAGAAGAAAAAAAGGGCCAAAATCAAGGTCAAGGGTTCTCGAGATGCCTGGACACTCTGCGCTTGAAAGATTGGAGGGTATAGACGGGGAATGATGGATTGAGGAATATTGTTCCAGAGTTGACCGATTGAGTAGGTGAAAGATTGAAAATACCGATTACACCTTGCGTTAAAGAGTTGGGTAGAAAAGGAATGAGATTGTGTAGAGAGTCTGGTACTGCGTGCTCTCCTTAAATAAGAAGGCATGCAGTTAGAGAGCTCAGAAGAGCAGTGTCGTTATAATAGCGATAGTAAAGAGAGAGCGAGGCTACATTGCGGCGAAGAGAAAGAGATTGAAAACAGTCAGTAAGAGGCGGGGAATTGATGAGCTTAAAAGCCTTTGATTCCACCCTGTCCACATGAGAAGCATACTCCATTCAGGGGCGGATAAGACCCCTGCACAGAGACAGCAACTGAGTTGGGGTGAAGAAACTGCGGAGCGGGTACAGCACACCTAGCTTTTTAGAAGCTGTTTTAGAAAGAGAGTATATGTAAGCTTTCCAGGAAAGCTCACAAGAAAAGGAAACGCCAAAAATGTTAAGAGAAGAGGAAGGATTGAATTGTGTATTGTTGAAGGTGAGGGGGTAGTCGTGTGGAAGATAGTGACGAGTAAACAGAAGGAGGAACTGAGTTTTTGAGGCATTGAAAACCACTAGATTTTCTATGCCCCAATCAGATGTAGCAGAAAGATCAGAGGTCAGGTGTACCATAGCCATCCTACGCGAATTATGGAGTAACTATTGAGAGGGACGCTTTGTGAAGCTGGTGGAGTAGTGAAGAGTGGGACCATTGGCATAGAAGTGGAGAGGAAAGGAAGTGCGACTTAATAGATCATTAATAAATAAAAGGAAAAGAGTGGGTGGCAGGACAGAACTCTGAGGAACACCACTGTTAATAGCTTTAAGAGAAGAACAGTAGTCATCTACAACCGCAGCTATAGATCGTCGAGAAAGGAAATTAGAGAGAAAGGCACAGATAGAAGGACAGAAACCGAAGGAGGGCAGTTTCGAAATGAAAGATTTGTGCTAGACTTTATCAAAAGCTTTTCATATGTCCAGCGCAAGAGCAAAAGTTTCACCGAAATCCCGAAAGGAGGATGACCAAGAGTCAGAGACATATGCAAGAAATTGGAGTAAAGTGTTCTTTGCGGAACCCATACTGACAATCTGAGCGAAGATTGTGAGAAGAGAGGTGTTTGAGAATCTTCCTATTAAAAATAGATTCAAAAACTTTACAAAGGCAAGAAATCAAAGCAATTGGACGATAGTTGGAGAGTTAGGAGCGGTCACCCTTCTTTGGAACAGGCTGCATGAAAACAAACTTCCAGCAGGAAGAAAAAGTACCAGATGAGAGACAAAGACGAAAGTGTTTGCCTAGGCAGGGTGTCAGCACAGAAGCACAGTTCTTGAGAACAACAGGAGGAACACTATGAGCATCGTACGCCTTTCTAGAGTGAAGGCCAGATAGAACAGAAAGAACATCTTTGGAAGAGATTCTAATTCGAATCATAATAAAGTCAGAGGGAGGAGGAGATGGAGGAACAGCACTGGAATCGCCGAGGGTTGAATTGTAAGCGAAAGTTTGAGCGAGGAGTTCTGCTTTGTCAGGAGAAGAGACGACAACTGAGCCGTCGGATTGGAAAAGAGAAGGGAAAGAAGAGGAAGTAAAGTTGTTGGAGAGGTTCTTAGCGATATGCCAGGAAGAGCGAGAAGAATTAGAATTGGATAGGTTTTCACATTTTTGTCGGATGAAGGAATTTTTTGGCAAGTCGAACAACGGATTTTAAACGATTCCGGCCAGAAATATAAGCTGATTGAGAGTCAGGATTTGGATGGCGATACAGAGAATGTAGTTAAAACATACAATATCTTTCATATTTAGCCTTTATAATTCTTTTTCCGTAGAAAAAACATGCAAATGAAACCGATTAACTTAACGGGCCCCAGTGGTTCCCAAACTTTTATGGTGGCGACCCTGAATACAATATTGTCCTGGCCCTGGCCTGGCGACCCTAAACGCTGATACATGCAGTGTTAATGACCAATGATTTTGATACGTTGTGTTTATATTCATATAGTTTGATTGAATCAGTCGTTGAGAATTTCCGTCCCGCGACCCTCAGGAACACCTTCCCGACCCTCACTTGGGTCGCGACCATGGGTTTGGGAACCACTGAGTCTTAACCGGTTCTTTTCGTAAAAAAAGTAATAATAATAATAATAATAATAATAATAATAACTGAATACAATCCGTTAATAATCTTTAATTAACATATGTTATATAAAGATGGTTGTTATTTTCTTTTATATGAAATGTTCACTGCCAGTAGTTATGTAATTGTGCGTTAAGCCTCGAAAAGGGAAAGAAAATTCCTTAAAAATTATTAAAAATGTCTGTGAAACTAGTAGTATAGCCGAAAAATGTCGGACAGCAATGGATCAATTTGAAAATTTTCCCCCCTCACCGTCCTTCATGGCGGTCCCTCCTTTATGAGGTGTTCTTCATGGTCCTTCATGGTCCTTCAAAAAAAAAAAAAAAGGGGAAAAAAGGAAAAAAAAAGAGGGGAAAAAAAGGGGGGGGGGGAATATAAAATAAATTTAAAAATAAATTTAAAAAATAAATTTAAAAAATTAAATTTAAAAAATTAAGTTTTAAAAATGATTCGTCTTCACCTTCCTTCAAAAAAATTTAAGAAAGGATTGAGCCTCGCCTTCCTTCTTGAAAAAGTCCTTTCATGAGATAAACAAGAACAAACATGCAAAAACATACATACATTCGAGTACTTCCTGTTCAGGCAAATTCCGCCAGACAGTAGAAATGGAAACGAATATCTGAAAAGTTTTAATAAGCCTAACCACATTGCGCATCAACACATCCAATTTTCAAATGTTAACAAATTGCGAACAATACATAAATGAAAATCAGAGTGATCATATTTTAAACCGAATACAAGTTCTTTGTTTAAGATCTGCATTATGAAAAATAAAATGAATATTTATCATTTTAATTTAAATAAATTAATTTCTCTCTTTTTTAAGGGAAACTGGCTTATTTTCAAACGAGATGACCTTCAAATACAATATATACATATAGTACACGCATATTTGTTTATTTACTTTTAAATATGTAGTTTTCTGTTATTTACATCGCTATATACCATTACATTCACTTTCACATGCTATCTTCTGGTATATGAACTAATAATTTTACCGTTCATCAAATTTCGTTATAAAATTACATGTGTTAAAAAGAACATCAAGTTGCGTAACGATGCTTTAAACTAAATCACCAAAGTTGTTTTCCTCCTCTAAACATCCACTTAAATATTATTACTAATATTGATTTATTGTTATTATTACATATATATATATGTACACGTGTTAAGAGTATTTAAATTAAATATATTGATTTCAATTCCCTTCGTAATAAAAGCATCTGGCAACTATACCCCCAATCTTGCTATATATTTCTCTCAGTAATTGTTTTCAGGTTAGTTGTTAAGTTTAACTTTCTTCTAAAGACTATTAGTTGATACTAATCTTGCTATTATTATTATTATTATTATCATATATATATATATATATATATATATACACGTATAAAACAGCATCAATATTCCGTTAGAACAGGACAGTTGTCCAGTGCCCTTTTTGTCCATTTGTCAGAGTTAGCCCACTGTATTGATTGGAATAATGCTTCAGTTTTATTCCATTCAAGCAACATTGTTAATAGAAATATTCTTGAGTCTGCCATTATCCAACTTTCAAATAACTTCAACATAAGCAAAGGTCTTTTTCAACTCGATCCTGTTATTTTGAATTCCTTTAAAACAGATTTAGATAAGAAGGGTAAAACATTAAATCTTTGGTAAACTTGTCTTCTACTTTATTAACTTTTAATTTGCATTTTATTTTTTTATATATATCGAAACCTGACCATAGGCAGCAGTGTGTTAAAACCCGGGCAGAGTTCCAGTATAAATTTGTATTTTTATAATCCATTTGATCTAGTGCTAAAAATCGATTAACTTTTAATTTGCATTTTATTTTTTATATATATATATCGAAACCTGACCATAGGCAGCAGTGTGTTAAAACCCGGGCAGAGTTCCAGTATAAATTTGTATTTTTATAATCCATTTGATCTTGTGCTAAAAATCGATATTTTTCCTTACAAATCTGTACGCCTCACGGGTAATCCTTTAAGGTTTTAATTTTTAATTTTTTATTTTTACTTCTCTGTTTATTGTATATATATGTATGTATGTATGTATGTATGTATTTGTATATATAGATATGTATGTATATATATATATATATATATATGTGTGTGTGTATGTATGTTATTTATTTTTTCTTTTTTTCTTTCTGTAACCTATATATAGGCTTAACCTTTTTATGTACTTCAGTGTTCCTGAGGATGTCATTAGACGAAAGCGCTTGAGCACCATTTTGTGTTTCCTTTCCTTCGTGGTTTTATTCATCATATATATATATATAACATCCAAATAAGTAGGTTCGGGTAAAAAAATTTCTTATTAGATGCAATTAAAGAAAACGGGATGTCGAATTTGTGTGGGTTGTCATTTTTAAATAGATGCAGCGGGAAATAGGTACTGAAAGTTGAGAGATTTTTCATTAAGAACCTTTCTACTTGTAGTTATAGTTAGGACTATTCACATTACTTTAATTATCATTTCTCTAATTTAACGGCTGTTCACAATTCCTCATAATTCTCATAATAAACGTATTTGTTTTCACACCAGTCAGGCCACTGCTTACATCAATCACACAGAATGTTCATGCTTATTGTTTTTGTCATTAGCTGTACGAATCATGTCTTTACAGACTGAAGCCTACCGTTATACAACGTTTAAAATCTTATAATTTAATACTTTATGATATCAGATCTCGTATAAAAATTTATTAAAAACATCATTTTCTGTACAAATGGCCACAAAAATACTTTCAATCATAATAATGTACTCATAGAACGCACCATACGCTTTTCACTTGTATTAAAAACGTAAAACTGAAAGTTGTATCATCACGCGATATTCGATTCTGCAATGGCGTAAGCGAGCCCTAATATTTAATTTAAAATTATTTAACAGATCATTCGAGGGAACTGTACATCGATCTCATTATAACTTCTGACTCATAATAACCCGCTATGCATATTTACAAGAGTCGAATTTAAATAAATAAATAAATAAATAAATATATATATATATATATATATATATATATATATATATATATATATATATATATATATAAGGAGTTTGTATGTGGCATTCCAGCAGAAGGCAGGAAGTGCCTGAACCCTGTTTCTCCCATCACTGTCCTCTTCATCTGGCCTTTTTACATGTCACGTCTACCCTGTAAGCAGTCCAGCATACTCTCAAACACGCGCTTCTCACTATATCCCTTACTACACACGCATGCATCTTACACACTACACAGTCTTTTCAAAAAAGGTGTAATTTCAATAGTTTCGGAGATTCGCGATTGGCCCCTCCTTCCTGCCTGCATCGTATATAGTACCAAGCAAGTCTCTCCACAGTTTACAGGTTTCCTCATTGTCTAAAATTTATAAAGTTCTCTCTTATTGTTTTCCTTATTGTAACGGACATCACAACCGAATTTAAATAGTATTTAAGTATTATGACGAGCAACATAGCTAGATAACCCTGCCACAGCCTAGTTTCTTTGCATAATCATGAAACATGAAACAAGATTATATATATATATATATATATATATATATATATATATATATATATATATATAATTTATATACACACGGCAAAAGTAGTTTGAAGATTTATTCCACCACACGACTGATTATACTGTAATTATACACTTTAGAGGAGTTTGCAAATTGCATATACTTAGACAAAAAGTATTAGATCTTATGATGATTTCATGTCATTATCAGCATGCTTCAATGTCCTTTCAGTCATTGTGACCGTAGAACGTACCAGAACTATGGTCTTGACAAACCACAATGTGTTAAATTTAAATATTGACTTATTGTTATTATTACATATATATGTACACGTGTTAAGAGTATTTAAATTAAATGTATTGATTTAAATACATTTCGTAATAAGAGCATCTGGTAACTCTACTCCAATTTTGCTATATGAAAATGAAAATGAAAAGGTTTATTGGCAGACTATAGTCCATATGGCAAATATTATTAATACAATGACAGTTCATACACTAAGGGTAGAAATATATACAATTGATTAGAAATAATACTGCACTGTCGAAGTTAAGTGGAGCTACAGACAGACAGACGTTTTCGTACCAAGAAGTCCATAGCTTAGGCCTTAGAGGATAAATGGCAGGACTCATGGATAGCTTGGATGATCGGGTTGGTTGATTTTTTAATTCTTTGCATTAGAATGTGTTGAGCACGTCTTGTTACCTCCGGGAAGCTCGGGACATTGCGGGTAGCAAACATTTGCGAAGCTGAGCATCTCGAGGGTAATTTATGTAAGAGTCTAAAAGAACTGTTGTACAGCAAATTTAGGGTACTGCCAGAACCTTTTTTATAATTCACCCAGAGCTGCAGACCGTATATATTACTGCAGAAAGTACGAAAGAGTGTGTCTTTAGCTTCACTTGTACAGAAACGAAAGCTCCTTATGGTCATATTCGCTTTAGCATACAGGCTTCGAGACTGTTTTCTTATATCCGAGTCATCACTCAAGGAGCTGGTAATAGTTTGACCCAATTACTTAAACTCTTGTACTTCCTCAATTACTTCACCATTCATTTTAAACCTTATGTGAAAAATGCGCTGTATCAATTGGTCCACAATTAACTCACCCCTTATATCCACAGTCTAACTATAGAGTAGATTAAGTCTAGCCTTGTAGGGGTCAGCCTAGAGATTCCGGAAATGGTCCAGAGCGGGCAGATAAATTGAGGGGCACAGTAGGATTCCTCACCAAATTAGGTTAGGGCAATCTACCTTCACCTTTGTTACGCTATGAGTTGATGCTAGGTCTTAGGCCACAATGTAGGCCTAATTTGTCTGACCCAGCTTAATTTACTGCGTTTACTTCTAACTGGGTTAAAAACACAATTAGTCACTTACTACTAGTTATTAGAGACCCTTTTCCCCTTTTGTTTAATTGTTGAGAGCGTACTTGCTGGTGGGGATCTTTTTTCCGTTGTTTGTTCTTTCCCCTTCCCTCGTTCCGTCTTGTAGCCCCGTTCCTCGTTTTCGTTCCCCCTTGTCCACCTTTTCGCTGGGCTTTTTCCACCAGCGACCTCTTGGTTTTTTTGGTTGGTTGATCGGTAATGTATATCTATTACCGAGCACGCTCTTGTCACACAGTATATAAATACTATTGTGGAGAATAACTCTGGTGAGCAACCAATTGTTTTCATCCACCCAGTTATTGACATAAAAGGAATTTAATAATTGTTCGATTAACTACCTACCTACTCAGTGAACCATTTTCGTTACATCCCAACTACCCACACATCAGTTTTCCATATACTGGGGGCCCCGGGAGATAAAAATTTTGGTGTCAATGTCACCAATTTTTATGTCTGAGTATAGACTAGCTAACTAATTGACTGTAAATGCCTGTTAATCTGATTAACAGTGACTATCCTCACCATCTCATGGAGAAGATGTAGCATTTAATTAGAAGAGAAAATATACATCCATAAGATGAAACTGTCTATGGTCTTACCATAAGAAAAGGAAAAGTGAAAGTTAAAAGATAAAATTACAATTCCCCAGCATCTATTTTTTGTTGTAAAACTAGTCGCGCCTTTAATGCTGTTTGTCGCTGAGGTCATGTGTCTGTCAATGTTGTAGTAGGATGCGTTACCACTCCTACTGTCAAAGGAATAGTTACTGGAAGTTCAGTGTCTCCAGTTGTTACTGGCGGTGGAGAAGGTTCTCCAAAGTCCATTGTTTTGGGTCCAGGCTCTAAGGGGTACAAAAGAGAAATGTCTCTTGTTGTGTCACCCGTTGAAGTCCTTAATTTGACCACTCTTGTTACCCCGTCTGCCCCTGGTCTGAGTTCTAAAACTCTAGCCAGAGGCCAGTATTGTCTTGGAGTACTGTCATGTATGAGAACAAGGTCCCCTACCTTAATTGTGTCAGACCAATCCTTCTTAGTCATTTGGTTATGTCTCTCCCTTAGACCCATCAAGTACTCAGTTTTCCGCTGTTTAATGAAATGAGCTTTAACTCTAGTTAAATGTTGTAACTTAGTCTGGAGCTCATCATGTCGTTGAGTCCAGTTTGGGTCTTCTGAAGAGTCTATATAGTAGTCCGGCAGGAGACTAACTTGTTCTCCCCGAATCAAATGATTTGGAGTTAATGGTTCCGGGATCATTAATGTTGTCACTTACATAAGTGAGTGGTCTATTGTTAATGATGTTCTCAATCTCAGCCAGGAGAGTGAGCAACTCAAACAAGTGTATCTGTTTTTTACCATTTGCTTTCTTCAAGCAGTTCTTTACTGCTTGTATATTCCTCTCCCAGATAGAACCATACCAAGGAGAGGCAACCGGAATATACTTCCACTTTATGTTTGAATTTTGTATATATAATTGTGTGAATTCATTGCTTAACAAATCGTGGATGACTTGTTCACCAGCCTTGAAATATGTAGCATTGTCAGTCCAAACTGTCTTGGGTACTAAATGTCGTGCACAGAATCTCTTAAAGACAGCAACAAAAGACTCTGCTGTAAGGTCCTCCCCTTGGCAAAAGCAAAGGGGGGGGTGGGGGAATGCTGTAGGTGCAACAAGGAAACTTAGAGGCGGCGTTATCCCCCAAGAGAAAGGAGAGAAAGGAGGAGAGGTGTTCACTTGGCTCCTCAGGTTAGATAAATATGCCGTACAAAGTGCCATTTCAAGGCAATTTTGAGAATAAATCTAAAAAATGAATATGACAAGAACCAACTTAGGTTCTTATGGTTCAGGGATCCATTTGATTTGAATAAAGGGCTCATAACCTATAGATTTAATGTTGTGTTGTTTGGAGCCAATTGCTCACCTAGCCTATTAGCAATGACAATTAGACATCATTTGAACCACTTTAATAACTCTTTAACTCTTTAACAATGAATTTCCTCAAGGAACATTTTTACGTAGACAATCTAATAGGCTCAACAACAACAAAATCTGAATTATCTGAGGTCTATGAACACTCTCAAAACATTATGCAACAAGGTAACTTTGAACTTAGTGCGTGGATTTCAAATGATGAGGAATTAAAGAAAAAGATTTTAAAGGATAATAATGGTCTTACTGATCCATCAGACCGAGTTAAAACTTTAGGTATGAACTGTTATTTGGATGCATCTTCTATCAGTCATGATTCAATCTGTACTAAAGGTTTTAAACTTGATGAGAAAGTAAATATTAAAAGACAAATATTATCAGAGGCTTCAAAAAATTTTGACCCCATGGGTCTATTCCTGCCTTCAACAATAAAATCAAAGATTCTCCTCCAAGAAGTTTGGATGACAAATGTTGGGTGGGATGATCCAATAACAAATGGATAGCAAAAGTTTTGGAAGAAGTTAGCTGCTGATTTAACAAAAGTGCAGAACATTAAAATTCAAAGGTGCTGTGGGTTTAGGGATAAGCCACAGAGACTTCATGTGTTTGCTGATGCAAGCACACATGCTTATGGGTACTGTGCATACCTTGTAAGTCCTACAGAAAATCATCTAATTTTGCAAAAGGGAAAGTTGCACCCCTCAAACCTACCCGAACCATACCTCAACTGGAACTATTGGCTGCTGCGTTAGCCATTAAAACCAATTCATTGCTTAAGGATACTTACCATGTTGTGAACATAACTGATATCCACATCTGGCTTGACAGTCAGATTTGTCTTGCCTGGATACGGAATGCTAGCATTAATAGTAAGAATATCTTTGCAAGAAATAGGCTAAAAGAAATAGCTGAAGCTAATGAAAGACTACAAGTAAACTTTCACTATGTTCCAACTAAACAAAATCCAGCAGACTTTCTGACCAGAGGTTTATCCTACAAGTTGTTGAAGTCAAACAAAACTTGGTTCATGGAACCTAAGTGGCTCTGTAATACAGACCAATGGCCTGTGGAACAAGTTAACTTGACATTAAATTTAATCTTTTCAAATGAAAAGGTTGAACCAATCACTAATTATGAACATTATTCTGATTTCAGCAAACTTGTCAGGGTCACAGCTTACTGTTTGAGGTTTGCTCACAACTGTTTAACTACAATAAACAAACAGCTAAATAAAAACAATCATAATTATACAGAAGTTGCAACCAAGTACTGGATAGCGCATGCACGACAAAAGGAGTACAATAAAGAGTTAGAATTCTTGACTAATGGGAAACAAACAAAAGAACCTGTACCATCAGTAGTTGTGGATCTAAATTTGTTCAGAGATGAGGAATGCCATCTAAAGTGTAAAGGGAGATTAGACAAATCAAAACTGTCTTACAAAAGCAAACATCCAATCCTTTTACCTAGATTTAGCTATTTGACAACATTAATCATCAGGCAAACACACACAATGATGTACATCATATGTGGGGTACCACAGACACTAACTACATTAAGAAAAACTTATTGGATACCCAAGGGAAGGATCACTGTTAAAACAGTCCTGAGTGAGTGTATCACATGTAGGCGTATTCATGCTAGGCCTTATAGGATACCAAATCCTCCTGCTTTGCCAGAGGAGAGAGTTACTCTCAACAGACCCTTTGAGACTGTAGGCATTGACTATACAGGAGCATTGACTGTGGGGTTGGTTGACACTGAACAAAAAATGTACATTGTACTGTTTACATGTGCTGCCTCACGAGCTGTTTATCTGGATGTTGTGGAGGACCTTACAGCAGAGTCTTTTGTTGCTGTCTTTAAGAGATTCTGTGCACGACATTTAGTACCCAAGACAGTTTGGACTGACAATGCTACATATTTCAAGGCTGGTGAACAAGTCATCCACGATTTGTTAAGCAATGAATTCACACAATTATATATACAAAATTCAAACATAAAGTGGAAGTATATTCCGGTTGCCTCTCCTTGGTATGGTTCTATCTGGGAGAGGAATATACAAGCAGTAAAGAACTGCTTGAAGAAAGCAAATGGTAAAAAACAGATACACTTGTTTGAGTTGCTCACTCTCCTGGCTGAGATTGAGAACATCATTACAATAGACCACTCACTTATGTAAGTGACAACATTAATGATCCCGGAACCATTAACTCCAAATCATTTGATTCGGGGAGAACAAGTTAGTCTCCTGCCGGACTACTATATAGACTCTTCAGAAGACCCAAACTGGACTCAACGACATGATGAGCTCCAGACTAAGTTACAACATTTAACTAGAGTTAAAGCTCATTTCATTAAACAGCGGAAAACTGAGTACTTGATGGGTCTAAGGGAGAGACATAACCAAATGACTAAGAAGGATTGGTCTGACACAATTAAGGTAGGGGACCTTGTTCTCATACATGACAGTACTCCAAGACAATACTGGCCTCTGGCTAGAGTTTTAGAACTCAGACCAGGGGCAGACGGGGTAACAAGAGTGGTCAAATTAAGGACTTCAACGGGTGACACAACAAGAGACATTTCTCTTTTGTACCCCTTAGAGCCTGGACCCAAAACAATGGACTTTGGAGAACCTTCTCCACCGCCAGTAACAACTGGAGACACTGAACTTCCAGTAACTATTCCTTTGACAGTAGGAGTGGTAACGCATCCTAATACAACATTGACAGACACATGACCTCAGCGACAAACAGCATTAAAGGCGCGACTAGTTTTACAACAAAAAATAGATGCTGGGGAATTGTAATTTTATCTTCTAACTTTCACTTTTCCTTTTCTTATGGTAAAGACCATAGACAGTTTCATCTTATGGATGTATATTTTCTCTTCTAATTAAATGCTACATCTTCTCCATGAGATGGTGAGGATAGTCACTGTTAATCAGATTAACAGGCATTTACAGTCAATTAGTTAGCTAGTCTATACTCAGACATAAAAATTGGTGACATTGACACCAAAATTTTTATCTCCCGGGGCCCCCAGTATATGGAAAACTGATGTGTGGGTAGTTGGGATGTAACGAAAATGGTTCACTGAGTAGGTAGGTAGTTAATCGAACAATTATTAAATTCCTTTTATGTCAATAACTGGGTGGATGAAACCAATTGGTTGCTCACCAGAGTTATTCTCCACACTAGTATTTATATACTGTGTGACAAGAGCGTGCTCGGTAATAGATATACATTACCGATCAACCAACCAAAAAAACCAAGAGGTCGTTGGTGGAAAAAGCCCAGCGAAAAGGTGGACAAGGGGGAACGAAAACGAGGAACGGGGCTACAAGACGGAACGAGGGAAGGGGGAAGAACAAACAACGGAAAAAAGATCCCCACCAGCAAGTACGCTCTCAACAATTAAACAAAAGGGGAAAAGGGTCTCTAATAACTAGTAGTAACTTCAAGCAGAGCTGGGCACTTCCGCAAACACTTCCGAAAACCGCAAATTCCGCAATTGCGGAAGATGTTTTTCGTTTGCGGATTTGCGTTGCGGCAATTCATCGCAAATTAGTGAATTTGCGTTTGCGGAAGTGATTTTGAGTTTGCGGATTTGCAATCGCAAATCCGCAAACTCAAAATCACTTCCGGAAACGCAAATCCGCAAACGCAAATTCACTAATTTGCGATGACTTTGCCGCAAACGCAAATCCGCAAACGAAAAACATACTTCCGCAATTGCGGAATTTGCGGTTTGCGGAAGTGCCCAGCTCTGGTAGTAAGTGACTAATTGTGTTTTTAACCCAGTTAGAAGTAAACGCATTAAATTAAGCTGGGTCAGACAAATTAGGCCTACCTTGTGGCCTAAGACCTAGTATCAACTCATAGCGTAACAAAGGTGAAGGTAGATTGCCCTAACCTAATTTGGTGAGGAATCCTACTGTGGACCTCAATTTATCTGCCCGCTCTGGACCATTTCCGGAATCTCTAGGCTGACCCCTACAAGGCTAGACTTAATCTACTCTATAGTTAGACTGTGGATATAAGGGGTGGGTTAATTGTGGACCAATTGATACAGAGCATTTTTCACATAAGGTTTAAAATGAATGGTGAAGTAATTGAGGAAGTACAAGAGTTTAAGTAATTGGGTCAAACTATTACCAGCTCCTTGAGTGATGATTCGGATATAAAAAAACAGTCTCGAAGCCTGTATGCTAAAGCGAATATGACCATAAGGAGCTTTCGTTTCTGTACAAGTGAAGCTAAAGACACACTCTTTCGTACTTTCTGCAGTATATATACGGTCTGCAGCTCTGGGTGAATTATAAAAAGGTTCTGGCAGTACCCTAAATTTGCTGTACAACAGTTCTTTTAGACTCTTACATAAATTACCCCCGAGATGCTCAGCTTCGCAAATGTTTGCTACCCGCAATGTCCCGAGCTTCCGGAGGTAACAAGACGTGCTCAACACATTCTAATGCAAAGAATTAAAAAATCAACCAACCCGATCATCCAAGCTATCCATGAGTCCTGCCATTTATCCTCTAAGGCCTAAGCTATGGACTTCTTGGTACGAAAACGTCTGTCTGTCTGTAGCTCCACTTAACTTCGACAGTGCAGTATTATTTCTAATCATTTGTATATATTTCTACCCTTAGTGTATGAACTGTCATTGTATTAATAATATTTGCCATATGGACTATAGTCTGCCAATAAACCTTTTCATTTTCATTTTCATATAGCAAAATTGGGGTAGAGTTACCAGATGCTCTTATTACGAAATGTATTTTAAATCAATATATTTAATTTAAATACTCTTAACACGTGTACATATATATGTAATAATAACAATAAGTCAATATTTAAATTTAAGACATTGTGGTTTGTCAAGACCATAGTTTCTGGTACGTTCTACGGTCACAATGACTGAAAGGACAGTGAAGCATGCTGATAATGACATGAAATTATCATAAGATCTAATACTTTTTGTCTAAGTATATGCAATTTGCAAACTCCTCTAAAGTGTATAATTATAATCAGTCGTGTGGTGGAATAAATCTTCAAACTACTTTTGCCGTGTGTATATATATATATATATATATATATATATAATATATATATATATAATCTTGTTTCATGTTTCATGATTATGCAAAGAAACTAGGCTGTGGCAGGGTTATCTAGCTATGTTGCTCGACATAATACTTAAATACTATTTAAATTTGGTTGTGATGTCCGTTACAATAAGGAAAACAATAAGAGGAACTTTATAAATTTTAGACAATGAGGAAACCTGTAAACTGTGGAGAGACTTGCTTGGTACTATATACGATGCAGGCAGGAAGGAGGGGCCAATCGCGAATCTCCGAAACTATTGAAATTACACCTTTTTTGAAAAGACTGTGTAGTGTGTAAGATGCATGCGTGTGTAGTAAGGGATATAGTGAGAAGCGCGTGTTTGAGAGTATGCTGGACTGCTTACAGGGTAGACGTGACATGTAAAAAGGCCAGATGAAGAGGACAGCGATGCGAGAAACAGGGTTCAGGCACTTCCTGCCTTCTGCTGGAATGCCCACTACAACTCCTTATATATATATATATATATATATATATATGAATAGAAACGACGTAAATAAGGAGCGTCTCTGCACACGGGGAAGAGAAATAACGAATAAATGAAAAATGAGGCGAACCGCGCGGGAATTGAACCCAGGGCCTTCCAATTGCCGGTTGGATGCGCTACCATTACACCACGGACCTCATCAATCATAAATCGAAATTCTCCTACATAGGGCAGAAACCAATGCCCTGAGAGGGCACCCTCGCAAATCGTGAATATGTGCATTTAACTGCAATGACCACGCAGTATGTAAATGAATAGAAACGACGTAAATAAGGAGCGTCTCTGCACACGGGGAAGAGAAATAACGAATACATGAAAAATGAGGCGAACCGCCCGGGAATTGAACCCAGGGCCTTCCAATTGCCGGTTGGATGCGCTACCATTACACCACGGACCTCATCAATCATAAATCGAAATTCTCCTACATAGGGCAGAATCCAATGCCCTGAGAGGGCACCCTCGCAAATCGTGAATATGTGCATTTAACTGCAATGACCACGCAGGGCATTGGTTTCTGCCCTATGTAGGAGAATTTCGATTTATGATTGATGAGGTCCGTGTTGCAATGGTAGCGCATCCAACGGGCAATTGGAAGGCCCTGGGTTCAATTCCCGGGCGGTTCGCCTCATTTTTCATTTATTCGTTATTTCTCTTCCCCGTGTGCAGAGACGCTCCTTATTTACGTCGTTTCTATTCATTTATATACTGCGTGGTCATTGCAGTTAAATGCATATATATATATATATATATATATATATATATATATATATTTATTTATTTATTTATTTATTTAAATTCGACTCTTGTAAATATGCATAGCGGGTTATTATGAGTCAGAAGTTATAATGAGATCGATGTACAGTTCCCTCGAATGATCTGTTAAATAATTTTAAATTAAATATTAGGGCTCGCTTACGCCACTGCAGAATCGAATATCGCGTGATGATACAACTTTCAGTTTTACGTTTTTAATACAAGTGAAAAGCGTATGGTGCGTTCTATGAGTACATTATTATGATTGAAAGTATTTTTGTGGCCATTTGTACAGAAAATGATGTTTTTATACGAGATCTGATATCATAAAGTATTAAATTATAAGATTTTAAACGTTGTATAACGGTAGGCTTCAGTCTGTAAAGACATGATTCGTACAGCTAATGACAAAAACAATAAGCATGAACATTCTGTGTGATTGATGTAAGCAGTGGCCTGACTGGTGTGAAAACAAATACGTTTATTATGAGAATTATGAGGAATTGTGAACAGCCGTTAAATTAGAGAAATGATAATTAAAGTAATGTGAATAGTCCTAACTATAACTACAAGTAGAAAGGTTCTTAATGAAAAATCTCTCAACTTTCAGTACCTATTTCCCGCTGCATCTATTTAAAAATGACAACCCACACAAATTCGACATCCCGTTTTCTTTAATTGCATCTAATAAGAAAATTTTTTACCCGAACCTACTTATTTGGATGTTATATATATATAATATATATATATATATATATATATATAATGATAATAATAATAATAATAATAGCAAGATTAGTATCAACTAATAGTCTTTAGAAGAAAGTTAAACTTAACAACTAACCTGAAAACAATTACTGAGAGAAATATATAGCAAGATTGGGGGTATAGTTGCCAGATGCTTTTATTACGAAGGGAATTGAAATCAATATATTTAATTTAAATACTCTTAACACGTGTACACATATATATATAGTAATAATAACAATAAATCAATATTAGTAATATTTAAGTGGATGTTTAGAGGAGGAAAACAACTTTGGTGATTTAGTTTAAAGCATCGTTACGCAACTTGATGTTCTTTTTAACACATGTAATTTTATAACGAAATTTGATGAACGGTAAAATTATTAGTTCATATACCAGAAGATAGCATGTGAAAGTGAATGTAATGGTATATAGCGATGTAAATAACAGAAAACTACATATTTAAAAGTAAATAAACAAATATGCGTGTACTATATGTATATACTGTATTGTATTTGAAGGTCATCTCGTTTGAAAATAAGCCAGTTTCCCTTAAAAAAGAGAGAAATTAATTTATTTAAATTAAAATGATAAATATTCATTTTATTTTTCATAATGCAGATCTTAAACAAAGAACTTGTATTCGGTTTAAAATATGATCACTCTGATTTTCATTTATGTATTGTTCGCAATTTGTTAACATTTGAAAATTGGATGTGTTGATGCGCAATGTGGTTAGGCTTATTAAAACCTTTCAGATATTCGTTTCCATTTCTACTGTCTGGCGGAATTTGCCTGAACAGGAAGTACTCGAATGTATGTATGTTTTTGCATGTTTGTTCTTGTTTATCTCATGAAAGGACTTTTTCAAGAAGGAAGGCGAGGCTCAATCCTTTCTTAACTTTTTTTGGAGGAAGGTGAAGACGAATCATTTTTAAAATTTAATTTTTTAAATTTAATTTTTTAAATTTATTTTTTAAATTTATTTTTAAATTTATTTTATATTTTTTTCACCCTTTTTTTCCCCTCTTTTTTTTCCCTTTTTTCCCCCTTTTTTTTTTTTTTTTTGAAGGACCATGAAGGACCATGAAGAACACCTCATAAAGGAGGGACCGCCATGAAGGACGGTGGAGGACCTCCATGAAGGACGGTGAGGGGGGGAAATGTTCAAATTGATCCATTGCTGTCCGACATTTTGCGGCTATACTACTACATACCCGAAACTTATTGAGAAATTAAACCTTAGAAGAGAGGAAAAAATGGGACTTAAACTCAGTGAACGAGTTCAGACCTAAAACTATTTTTGAAAGAAAGATTGAAATGAGGTTTGCATGTTTCATGAGAACAAAGATTTGATCGGTAAGTATAAAAGACGTCTCACACATACATATATACATGCATACATACATACATACGTACATTTATTGCTACATTTTATGAGATACACCTTATAAATGTTCAAAATGTCCTCCTCGGTTTTCAATGCACAGCCTTGCTTGTTCCAAATAAGAGTTCATTGCCCATTGAATCATTTCGGGGTGTTCTTGTATGTAAGCAGCGGCATCCATAATCCGACGCAAGAGTTCCTCTCTCGTTTGTACTTTGGTCTTGTAGACCATCTCTTTCAAAAGACCCCATAAAAAGAAATCTAACAGGGTTAGGTTCGGAGATTGCGGGAGCCACGATATTGGACCAGCACGACCAATAAATAGGACCTACATCAGATTAATACTCTCGTTTATTTTTTCCGTGCACTTCAAAACGTCCCTAGCTCCGCAGTGGTTGGAAATAGCACCTATGTTGTATTAACTGTTTTACTCGATATCAATCCCACCCACCCCACAGTATGTCAAACCGGTTGTGAAACACCTGTATATATATATATATATATATATATATATATGTATAGAAACGACGTAAGTATAGAGGAGTTAATATACTGCGTGGTCATTGCAGTTAAATGTGTATATATATATATATATATGTATATATATATATATATATGTGTGTGTGTATATATATACTTATTCCCATCTGGGGGTCTCCAGGTTGGGTCCTGTGCGATGCGTTTCCCCCGTCGGTAATCTCGCCATTGCGCCCCGTCTCTGGCTAGATCCATTCTCTGGCGCCAGGTTAAACCCGGATTCTCTCTTTCTACCGTCTTGAGCCACGTCGTCTCTGGGCGTCCCTGGGGCCTCGATCCCATTATTCTTCCGTACATCAGCCTTCTCGGAAGTCGGTCCTCCCCCATCCTCTCCACATGGCCGTACCATCTCCTCTGCGCATCCACCACTCTGTTCACTTTGATGAATTCAACACCAGTCAATTCCTTTATAAGGGGTTCCAAAAAACCTTAGCCCCCCCATTTGCAGCTCACATGTTTACTTATATCGAAATAGTTTTTAGTGATTATAAAAATATATAAAATTCTTTATTTATTGCAGGTATTAAAATTACTCTAGCTGATAAAGTGATAATATAATGTATAATGGCTTCTCAATTAATTGGTGATTCGGAGAGGTAACGTGTGATAGATCGCATACGAGCAATAACATTTCGGGAAGCTCGTGATGCTGGAGCCACCTTTATAATTGTTTACGTAACACGTCGGCCTAACTAGCAAAATGATAGAGTGTGGGCCACAACACCAGATGAAATTGATGACAATGAACATTATCGCGAATTATTAAAAAGTCCAGATTGTGTTGGTGTGTTTGTTTTGTTCACTGCAAAGAAGCTCATGTGGGTACTGAAGCCAAATTGTCAGAGTTGGGATGGACAGTATTTTCGTGATATTATTCTATCCCAGCATGTCATTCCTTTTCTAAGAAACCCAAACAATGTTATGGATGTCGATCAGGTCACACTTCTGCACGATAAGGCCCCCTGCTTTAAGGCATTAGCCACTCAACAGTTGCTGCGGAACCATGAGATCGATTTCTTTGGAAATGAAGAATGGCCAGGAAATTCTCCTGAACTGAACGTCTGTGAACACATTGGACCAGTTATAAAGGACAAGGTTGAATGTCTCTTGTTTCAAGAACCTGCAGCAAGTCGATTTTCGAAGGATACAATGACGCAACACATTGAAACTGTTTTAGCAAATTTGCGTAACGATCAAGATCTATTCACGTCACTTTTGGCAAGCTACCCAAAGCGAATTCAGGCTGTCTTGGAAGCCAATGGCGGGAACACCAAGTTTTAATTGTTTCTCATTAAATGCAGAATTAAATTCTCTTTTGTAAGGTATGTTTAGTTTTACTGTACCTCTAATGGTTTAGGCCATGGGCGGGGGGGGGCTAAGGTATATTGGAGCTCCGTATATTCATTTGTTCGTCTGTGGTACCAGCGGATGTTACAAATTCGGCGCAGACAATACATTTCCAACGATAATAACTTCTTTTCTTTTAACTTCATCGTCCAGCACTCTGAACTAAATAAAACTGTTGGTACCACCATTGCCTGGTATAATCTAATCTTTAGCGCTCTGCTGACATTGTCGTCTTTCCATATCTTGGTGAATCTATTCATCGCCACATACCCCAGTTTAATTCTCTCTTGCACCACTTTAAAGTCATCTCTATTTTGCGTGAACCACATTCCTAAATATTTAAACTCTTCTACCTGCTCTATTATTCCCGACGCCAGTGCCACCGCCATCGGTTCTCTCGTCCTTCATATATATATATATATATATATATATATATATTATATATATATATATATATAAAACACACTTTCCAGATTTGAGACTGAATGATACACCTTTTCTCCGATATGAATTCATATTCCCTAGATCCCACATCTAGAATTCCCACTTCGAGCATCCTCACTTGTCGTTCCGCTAATAATAATAATAATAATAATAATAATTTATTATCTTGTTACATATATAAGATAATAAGACATACAATACAATAGGTTGACAAAGTAACATATACTGACGCGCGCGCACACACACCACACACACACACACACACATATATAGCACTATCATATGCATATGATAGAGCGACAGTTAATGCATTCCTAAGCATTCGTTGAGTAGTAGAATAAACAATATGAAACAATGGTAACACAACAACAACAACAATAATAATAATTATATCAATATTACAATTTATTATTGTATTTATTAGTGGTGTATCGATTAATCGGCATCCACAGCCGCAGAATCAGCTAGTTTTTGGTATCGGCATCGGTATCGGCCAGATTTAGCTGATTCCCCAACTGATTCTTTGAGATATTACAAATTTTTAATACAAAACAAATCTATATTTATAGGAAAATGAACATACAAAAACATTTTTTATGCTCATTTCTACTAATTTCAAGTATAACTGTATAAAATGCATTTTCCATTCACTAAAAGGCAAAGTTCAATAAGTTCAGTTATCCATAAATTTACATTTCCTCTAACTAGCTAATCTCTAAATATTATAAACTATCGTAATCTACTCTATCTCAATAATAATTCTATATTAAGTTGTACTTTGTAATTTTTATATTAAACCATACTTATTATGTTGACTTTATTTTAAGGAAACTTGGTTAACCTTGGTTTTGCCTCTGCCCGAATTGTTCATTCTGAAGAAGGTCAAGCTTGTTACTCCACATTAGACCTGCAGTTTAATGTTGAATCCTAACCACGTCCCACCAGCAGTCCAACGTCTTAACCACTAGGCTACCCAGGGTACCCATTTATCTGCCAACCAATTTCTTTATCGTGTGGAAGGATGAACAGCTGGGATTTGCTGAACGCGGCCTGCCGTCAGCGGGTCTCGATCCTGGGGCGGATGGATTCGTAGTCAGCGACGCTGACCACTATACCACCGAGGCACAGTATTTTAATAATTTTAATAATTTTAAAATTTTAATAATTTATTTTAATAATTAT
Source organism: Bathynomus jamesi (assembly GCA_023014485.1). NCBI lineage: Eukaryota > Metazoa > Arthropoda > Malacostraca > Isopoda > Cirolanidae > Bathynomus > Bathynomus jamesi. The sequence continues at coordinate 947,328 of JAJOZX010000058.1, forward strand.
TTTAATAATTTTAATGATATTTATTAGTATTTTAATACTTTTATAAACCCAAACTGTATATCCATTTCTTTTATTCAAACTGACCACCAGGGACTTGAAATTTTAATGAAAATTTTTTTTGTTTATATTGTTGAAAAATAAAAATAAAGAAAAGCAATTAGTTTAAATATTGGTATTCAATTTATGAAACTAAAATAAAATTATTTTATCATTTTACTGAGTAATAAAACTTTTTAACGTCATTTTAGCTACGGTATATGAGTAACAAATTCTGGTGCTGTGTATTGTGGAGTGAGCTAATGCAAAGCATTTAAACAAATATGAAATGTAAAAATATGAAAATTGAAAGTTTTCACATTAGTTTATTAAAATTTATGGAGGGAATTGATTTTTTTAAATCAAGGCAAAGAATCGGCAATAGCATTGGCACCGGCATCGGCTAAATTTTGGAATCGGTACATCACTAGCATTTATACATGTTGGTGATACACATCAGTTGCTGCAAGAAGCATACATTCATACACATACATGTGACACACACACACACACACACACACACACACATATAATATATATATATATAGACACATAGACATACAGTACATACGTACATATACATGCAGACGCGCACACATATGCATGTGCATACATGTATACTCATAAATACGACCCGCATACATATATACATACATGTAAAAGTGAGTAATTCTGACATTCATTTTTGCATATAAAATCCAAATTCGCATGACATGCTACTGTACAGTGCTTACAAGAAGTCTCACGCCTCTGTCTCGTCCCAAGCTAGTCTGTTAGGTATAAAATGTGCGGTCCTTATGGCAGCGGAGGTGTGTTCGGATTGGTGCACATAACTGCTCTAACCCAATCAATGACGTCCATTATTATGTCACTTCTGCTACATTTTAGTGTTTTAAATACGAATGATTAAGAAGCAGAATGAGCAAGTTTCGGGATGTTGGGATGGTTATGGAGCAATCCTAGTCATCATAATATTAGCTGGGCATTACATTATACCGTCTCAATATATACTGTAGACTATAGAGAACGACTAATTCGGCAAATATCCCAAATCATGGCATGATACCTAAGTTATTTTGACGCAGGTCTAAATTATTTGCTCAAATGCAATTATTGATATTAAGTAATTGTTGGGAATTGTTGTCAATATTGTTGTTTGTGATACATATCCTACGTGAAGAATCTAATGACCAAATTCCTCAGTGAACCTCTCACGCGCTCGCATTTCGAGGAAGTCACGGTCGTCTCACTAATAGATAGTTTATCCATTGTTTTAAGTGGTAACCTATTAAGCGAACTATGTTAAACCTATTCCATCTTATGAAAGTCATTAGTCTAAAGCCTGGTGGGCCGTGAATCAGAGAAATTTGCATTTGATGTGTTCATCGTCATTAGATTCTTCACGTAGGATATGTATCACAAACAACAATATTGACAAGAATTCCTATTCCATCTTATGAAAGTCATTAGTCTAAAGCAAGACTGGTGGGCCGTGAATCAGAGAAATTTGCATTTGATGTGTTCATCGTAATTATTACGTAATATAGTATACTGTATATAATAATAGTATATAAGAGTTTATTGGTAGCATATCATATGACAATTCCTATAAACATGTGATGACCTCGATGTTGCCAGTTTTTATTTTTTTCCTGAAACTATTACCTTTTCATAGTTTGTTTCAACAATGCATATATTATCATCTCCACGAGCGTAGACATTGCAAGAAAAGATTCTAACTAAGGATAAGTAAAGCTCTTTCATGGTCACAATATGTACTTTTTATAGATGTCAAACATAAAAATATAATAAAATTCTATATTAACATAAATATATATTCGATACACATTTACGTCATGGCTTTAACGTCAGTATTTCGTATAGCTTCCTCCAGCATCAATAATTTCTTGCAATCGTTGCGGCATAGAAGAGGCCAGATTGTAGGGAATGTTTGGTGTTCGGCGTAAGCTCTCCCAACTATTCCTCGTGTGAGCTAAAAGTGCTTCAAATGTTCTTTCATTGCGTTGCTCCCATTCGTTAATCATTATTGCCCAAAGGTTTTCAATCGGATTCAAATCAGGAGAACGTGGTGGCAGAATTAGATTAATAATCTCTGGGTGATCTTCGTACCACGCTCTCACAACGTTACTCCTATGAATGGGAGTTATCTTCCATTAAGTAAAATGGTTCCGGTGCTGGAACCAGATACGCACGAACACTGGGTAGCAGCACCTCTTCCAGTATCTGGCAATATTGCTGTCCAGTAAAGCGTCCATCTACTTGAGTCAATTCTCCGACACCATAGCCAGACATCCAGCCCCACACACCGAGATTGATGTGACCACTACGTTTTCTCGGGAAAACATTTCCTTCTTCATAGCGTTTTCCGCGCTGCCTCCAACAATGCAGGGAACCATGACTATCTGTTGAAAATGTTTTTCCGTCACAGTACACAACTTTTCTCCAGAATTCTTCCTCCTGCGGCAAGTATTGCAAGGCAAATCCCATCCGTGCCTCTTTATGCTCAATCGTCAATGCAGGTTTTATAGCTGGACGGCGAGAAAAATACCCTGCCTCGTGAAGTCTGTTGTTCACTGTATTTGCGCTACAACGAAGGTTCAGGTCTCTGTAAATATGCGTCGCTGGAACAAACGGATGCTCTCTGGCATGATTAACAATCGCAGCATCTTCCTCTTGAGATGTTGAACGCGGAGGACCAGACCTCGGCAAAGTAGCGATTGAGTTTTCTGCTTCATACCGATGAATCCACCGTTCCACAGTGCTTCGATGAACGTCTAGTCGTCTTGATATTTCTCTTATTGGCACATCATATTCATGCAATGTCACCATTGCTCCCCGCATTGCCTGGGTCATCTCGTGGTGCACAGATGGCCTTTCCATCTTTGTGTAAATGGCTTATGTGAAGCGTGCTGGGACGATAAAGGAAATGAGGATACCATGCACCTTGTCGGATTGGCATTAAGTGAGAATAAGTTTCTGTAATCTACCCTGTCTATTCCATTTATCATCTTGAAGACTTGAATAAGCTGATCCCGAAACCTCCTCGTCTCTAAGGTAAACAGATTTAGGCGCTCCAATCTCCGTTGGTAGCTTTGCATTCTCATTGAAGGGATCAATTTTGTAGCCCTTGCTTGTACTCTTTCTAACCTTTCTATGTCCTTCCTGAGGAATGGAGACCAAAACTGCGCACAGTATTCCAGTTGAGGTCTGACTAGTGAATTATAAAGAGACATTACAGTCTCCTTCTTCCGAAACTGGAACTGTCTTTTAATATAACCTAATATTTTTAAGGCCCTCTTTTCGACTTCTGCACAGTGCTTCGATGGTTTCAGATCGTTGCTGATATAGACTCCTAAGTCTTTCTCTAGATCGGTCTCAGTCAAGTTCCTTCCCAAGAGAGTAATCGGCCTTCGGGTTTTTATAACCTATGTGCATTACCTTACATTTTTCCAAGTTGAATGGCATCTGCCAAGTAGCAGACCATTCGCCCAACCTGTCAAAATCGTTCTGAAGCGTTCTTACGCCCTCCTCAGTACCTACACTACTTCCTAATTTCATATCGTCTGCAAATTTGGAGACTGCACTTAGAAGCCCGAAGTCTATATCGTTAATATAGATGATAAAAAGTAAAGGACCCAGAACGGAACCCTGTGGGACACCACTGGTGACGGGCGCCCACTCCGAAGCCACTCCATTTATTACCACTCTCTGCTTTCTATCTTTTAACCAATCCTCAATCCAGTTGGAAACGAGCCCGGTGATTCCTAGCCCTTTGACTTTAGCCATCAATCTCGCTTGAGGGACTTTGTCAAAGGCTTTTTAAAAGTCGAGATACACTATATCTATTGCCCTACTTGCATCGTACAGTGTATACATATTATGGAAAAACGCTAACAGGTTTGTCAGACAGGATCTATGTCGCCTAAATCCATGTTGAAAATAAAAAATTAGATTGTTAGATTCAAGGTGATACACAATACGTTTTGTAATGATGGATTCCAACAGTTTGCCGACAACTGATGTTAAAATGATCGGGCGATAATTACAAGGATTTTCCCTATCACCCTTTTTAAAGATTGGTGTTACGTTTGCTAACTTCCAGTCAGTTGGAACTTTCCCTAACTCGATTGATTGTTTGAATATGGTTACTAAGTCGTCAACAACATTGTGGCTAACCTCTTCTTTTAATACCCTTGGAAGAAATAAGTCGGGGCTAGGTGATTTGTATTTGTTCATCTTATCAATTAATTGCTGTACCTCATTTCTCGTAAAACTTATGGTCTCTACGGGATGGTCACCGTCATATGTAATCCGAGGACTTGGCACTTCTATTGTGTCTTCCTCCGTGAAGACTGTAACGAAGAACTCTTTTAACATATTAGCTATATCTTTATCACCGAATTTCAGTACGCCATTTCTATCTTTTAAGGGGCCTACAGAATTTTTAATTGGCTTTCTGCTATTAACATGGGCAAAAAATTCTTTAGGGTTAACTTTACAGAGTGAGGCAACTCTAGCTTCTTCATCACGTTTGGCTGATCTAATTAAGGACTTAACCCTCCTACGTAGGTTTATATAGTTTTCTGAATTAGTCTGGTTGAAATGCGACTTAAGTAGTTTTAAGGCTCTATTTCTTCCCGTAATAGCACTGCTAATTTCGTTGTTAAACCATTTCAGTGACTTTGTTGACAAGGAAACCATTTTAGTGGGTATAAAAGTGTTCTGTAATATTCTAAATTGATCCCATATGAACTCCAGGTGACATTGACATCCTCACTTATTAGAACTTCAAGTGTGTCTAAACTACTTCGGAAGCTTTCAAAATTTGCTCTCGAGAAATCCAGTCTTTCACGAGTCTTTTCGCGTGTATTAACTGGAACCCTGAGGTCAAACCTAATCAAATTATGATCGCTGTTACTTAAATTTTCACCAATAGTCAGGTTAGAGACTAGGTCATCTTCGTTCGTGAATATGAGGTCTAGTTTATTATTACCCCTTGTAGGACCGTCAACCCATTGACTTAATAAGTTATCATCGGCAAATTCCAACAGTCTTGAGCCCTCTGCATCAGCTGTTTTGTTTTCCCAATTTACATTACCACAATTAAAATCACCAAAAATCACACTGATCTTATTATTCACTATTCTGCTTAATTGGTTATACAAGTTTATATCCTTATCAACGGGGTAGTGCGGTGGCCTATATACTAGAAGTAGCTGCACTACTTTATTATTTAAGTTCAGATCAATTCCCAACATTTCATGAGCAGATACGATATTACTGTTTACCGGGTGCAGGAAGTCCCGAGCATACAAAAGTACACCGCCGTCTTCCCTTCCGTTCCTATCTTTGTGAAACATTTTGTAACCTACCATTTCAAATTCTCCTACAAAATCTCTTGATTCAGAATGAATCCAGGATTCCGTTATTCCTATGATATCAAAGTTCTCAGTTTTGACAAGCGCTATAAATTCCATTAGTTTGTTTCTAATTGACCTAGCATTGAAGAGAGAGAGAGAGAGAGAGAGAGAGAGAGAGAGAGAGAGAGAGAGAGAGAGAGAGAGTTACAAGGAGTTACAAGGAAAAGAAGTACCTCAAAAGGTCTTGCGGCCCATACCGAGGAGGTACCAATGGCAACGGGTGCCATGGAAAATTTTGTACACACTCAAATAGTGTGCAAGATTTGGTCTAACCTTTTTTGAAATGATCCACAGAGGAACTGTTCACAACAACTGAAGGTAAACTGTTCCATGCATCACAGATCTTATATGTAAAGTAATTCCCACACACACTAGTCCTAAACCGTTTCAAATCCAACTTCTAACCATTGTTGCGAGTTGGGTTATCATTTAAACTAAACATGCTTCTAAAATCAACATCGTTGAACCCGCGTAAGAGCTTGAAAACCTCGATCAGTTGACCGCGCAGCCTCCGAGTTTCCAGCGAAAACAAGTTCAGGGCGCGTAAGCGTCGATTGTAGCCCATATGCCTAACGGAAGGGATTAACTTTGTGGCCCTCGCCTGCACTCGCTCCAGCCTCTCGATATCTTTCCTGAGGGTGGGCGACCAGAACTGCACAGCATACTCCAGGTGCGGCCGAACCAGGGAATTGTACAGAGAGAGCACAATCTCTTTGTTCCGAAACTGAAATTGTCTCCTGATATAACCCAACAACTTCTGGGCTTTCTTTTCCACCTCTACACACTGTTTGGTAAACTTAAGGTCGCTGCTAATTAGCACACCCAAGTCCTTTTCCAAATCAGTCGCCTCGAGAGAGAGAGAGAGAGAGAGAGAGAGCTTTTAAATCACACCTTTTAAATGGTTTGTGGGTAAGGGCTTCACGTATGTTATTTTAGTCCAGGGTAGTTTATGTGGAGGTGTTAACGTAACTTGCACTTGGGACTGTTAATTGTAAGACAACTACCATAGCTGGGACTGAGACACGTTATCCCCTACATACTCTATATATATCTATATACAGTATGTCTCTATATATAAAGAGATAGAGTGATCAACACAAAGATAGATGTGGACGCCATTGATGGGGTTAGAGCAATTATGTGCACGAATCCGAACACACCTCCGCTGCCATAAGGACCGCCCATTTTATACCTAACAGACTAGCTTGGGACGAGACAGAGGCGTGAGACTTCTTGTAAGCACTGTACATAATATTCATGCAGAGTTTGGAAAAATAAAAAAATAAAATTTTAAAATTTCTTTCTGTTTTATTTTTGCTAAGTATTTGATGAATTATTTCTTTTTTAAATTACTTAATAATTTTTTAGATTAAGCTTAATCATGTAATCATGTTAAATTCTGCAATGTTAATTTTTTTTATACATTCTTTCTTAGTCGTAAAAGATGAAGTCATATATTGCCGAAACTCTAAATTAACACTTAATTTTAAATTTTAAGCATTTAATTTTGGTTCATATGCATGTTTAATTTTAATTCATAATAAAATGCATATTTCAATTTCCATTTTTAGTTAACCCGGCAAATCATGACATCAGATCTGTCAATATGCTGTTTAAGAGAAAAATGTGCCTTCATCTTCAAATATCTTCCTTATCTGTCAATATGCTGTTACAGCAAAAATTTGCTTTTATCTTCAAATATTTTGCAAAAGAATTCAGCCTACTGAGAATAAAAAAAACAGGTCAACATTAAATAATAATGACGTCACCAATTCAAAACATAAAAGTTCTTGTAATCTTCCAAATTATTATTCTGTTTTGTCTAATCAGACCTAGAGGCTGAAAGCATTACCTGTAATATCTAGAAACAGTAAAAGTCAGTAAAAAATATTTTTACTTCACCGTATTTTCATAGAGTATTGTTAAAATAACAGCATTTTCAAGAAGCAGTAAAGTTAGAAATCAGTCAGTCTTAAGTCTGAGACCAGTTTTGCCTCTCCAACTTCTCCGATACGCTACAAGAAGAATCGGGGAACCGTCAGATAATTTAGTAAGTTTTCACAGAATCCTCCGATCCGCTACAAGAAGAAATCTGAGTGTAGTGTAAAAGAAATTACTCCGACTCCTTACACGGTACCAGCTACCCAGAGTGAGAAATCCGTTGCTGCCACCTAACCAGAACCTCCATTAACCTTGAACCATCCGAGGCCATAGACGGAGAGTTAAAATACTTATATGCCCATTATACATTCAGATAAAATGAACAGTAATGCCTTCATATAACTGCAGAGCCAAAAAAACACTTCGGGGTTTTGTATGATTAATTACTAAAATTATTAATGTATTCTTTTCTTCTTTGTAGATCAAAGAGAGAATACCTGGAAAAATCTTTTAGACAAGTTTTGGAGACAAAGTGTTGTGACGGTAAATTTGCATGCTTAAATCTCATATCAAAATGTAAATAAAAACTGGTAGAAAGAAAGAATGAAGTGATTTTGAAATCGATTTAATTTCGCGTGAAAATTTAAACATTTTAAAATGAAAATATACAAAAGTAAAGTGGTCCCATACCCAAGGAAGAGCCGAAGGGCTAAGTGCGTTATCAGAAAGAAATTATTGTTTGACATCCCCGGATAGATTTATGGTCGAGTAATTAATCTACAAAGGGGAAAATATAGCTTAACAAGGTTGTTTTTCATTATTGAAGATTGTAAAGGTTTGGGTTTGTTTATTCTTTGGTCTCGCCTAAAGGAAACCTTCGAGAGAAAATTTTAAATTTTAATTTTGAATTTTAAATTTTAACTTTAAATTTTAAATTTTAATTTGAAAATTTCTTTAAGAAAGGCGGAGCGTAGAATTTAACGAAGTTGAGATTAGAGCCAATGGAAGATCAGTAATTTTTGTACGAATGATGTCATGTAATGAAAATAGTTTTGATAAGCCCTTTAGTCACTGAAGAGAGTTCTTCTAATCTTAAGGTGTAACTTAGAGTTATAAAACAGTTATAGTTCTGCCCTGTAAAGTTGAAGTGGCTTAGAGAATCTTTAAGCCCTGTGGCATGAATTAAAATTTCTAAGTTGATTTAAAACTGTCTCACATTGTTCTAAAATCTGGATTTCCTTTGTTTTACGCGAACTTGGTTGTAAGAGCTTATTGTTAGTCCACAGAAAAGAACTTTGTGAAAATTTATTTGATTTAATTGACGGACTTTTTCCTGAAAAAGTCTGCGGAACTCGCGCAGAACTTTTGAGAGTAAATTTCCCAAATTTTTTAAATAACTGTACACTGTATTAAAGAATTTGAATTTAGTTCTATTTCTAGAGTTACATACAAATAAAAAAAACATTCTGTATAAAGGCTTTTCGAGACTTGAATAATTGCAAACATTTTCTTTAAATTGAAAATGTGTTTTTTTGGAACAAAATTTGTAATCGTACATCTGTATATTTCTTTTCAATTTATGCCCTATTTAGAGTGAAACAAAATAAACTTTATACGAGGAAGGGTGTTGTTTTGTGCTACCTTGCAATAGGCCTCTCTCGTAAGCTGAGGGTAATTAACATTGAAAGTTTGAAATTCAAAGTGGACTTCAAGTAAGCCGAGAAAACTACGAGTATAAAATTGAAAGGCCATCCGAGTGGATAGGCAGAGTCATCCTGAAACAAACGAACGCGCGCGCGCAATAAGTGCAACCGCGAAAAAGGAGTTGCACCACAAAAGGACTAAAGATGGTGTTGACAACTGAGGAAATGATTAAAGTGGTAGTATTTTACTTGAAATGCAAGTCAATGGTGGAGACGCAAAGCCGATACCGCTGCCATTTTAATGTGCGATTTGTACCAACTGATAAGACTATCCACAGTATTTTTAAGAAGTTCAAGGACAAAGGAACAGTTTTAAATCAATAAAGGAAAGCATCGGAAAGACCACGAACCAGCCGCACAAAGCCGAACATTGAATCCATCCGGCACTCTGTGATGCGGAGCCCCAAGAAACCCCCTCCGCAGGCGGTCACAAGAGCTGGGTTTGAAACCCACATCTTTAAGGAGGATCATACTGAACCCACTGAGACCGAAAATTAAGTCCCCGGCGTCGTCGCAGTGTGGTGTAAAATTTTCTAACCTCTTGGTAACGCTCCTTGTTGAGAGTCAGTGTTTGTTGATTGTCATCTTCAAACCACAGAGGACTAATAATTCCCTTTGTACTAAGAGCGCACCACGCCGTGCACTTCGCACTGTGGAGGGGTTTCTCTACAAATTTATCAGGTGGTTCAGTTCCCCAATACCTATAGTTTTGCGAGTTCACCACACTATTCAAATGAAAGCGCGCTTCGTCTTTAGACCATAAGTTCTTGATCCATTCAACATCCTGCTCCATCCTTTCGTTGAACTTGGTGCACATTTCTAACACCTTAAAGATGTGGGTTTCAAACCCAACTCCTATGACCGCCTGCGGAGGGCTTTCCTGGAGCTCCGCATCACAGATTGCGGGACGGATTCAATGTTCGACTTTGTGCGACTGGTTTGTGGCCTTCCCGATGCTTCCCTATATTGATTTAGAACTGTTCCCTTGTCCTTGAACTTCTTAACAATGCTGTGGATAGTCTTATCAGTTGATGCAATTCGCATATCAAAATGGCAGCGGTATCGGTTTTGCGTCTCCACCATTGTCTTGCAGTTCAATAAAATACTACTTCTTTTATCCTTTCCTTAGTTGTCAACACCATCCTTAGTCCTTTGTCTCCAAATCTTGGTATTCTCTCTTTAATCGACAAAGAAGAAAAGAATACATTAATAATTTTAGTAATTATGCACAGTTCAAAACCCAGGAGTGTTTTTGGCTCTCCCTGTACTTACATAGCATAGAACTGCCATTAACAAGAAAATTTTATGTTTTATTGGCAGAATGGAGTTATATGGTAAATCTTATTAGATAACACAGTATAACAAAAAATTGTTTATGTTGAGTTTTCAATGCTTCTGTGGTTATCTGGGTATGATGATTTTAATTATGGCATTCGTTTTTCTCTACTGTCACTAGGTTTTTATAGAAATACAAATTTTGAATTTTCATGCATTTTGCATATATTAAATATACTTTTCTTTTGTTATTGTATGTATATTTCAATGTTTTAATAATAATTTTTAACTCTTATTGAATTTTTTCAGATTTTCATGGTTAACACTAGGGCTTGTAAGCTCTGTCCAGGCTCATTTTGCTACGTTTGGGGATATTACACTGGCCCAAACCAGGTCAAGCACAAGATTGTTGTCGGCATAAGTGTTACTTAGCATATGAAACTTATTCTGGAATGCCTATGGGTGACCAAGACAAATCATGGATACCTCACTTCTGCTGTGGTAGCTGCCGATCAACATTGGAAGGATGGTTACGTGGTAGTCGCAAGTCTATGCCATTTGCAATTCCTCGAGTTTGAAGAGAGCCCACTAACCACCATGATGACTGCTACTTTTGCATGGTTGACATCGCAAAGTACAAGAAAGCTAAAGATCGAAAAAATATAATATACCCAAGCATACCATCTTCCATTGCCCCAGTTCCACACAGTGAAGCATTATCAATTCCTAATCCACCTTCCTTGGAAGTAACTTCAGAAGTAGAATCATCTAGTGAGCAGGATGACGAGGTTGACTTCAAAGGAGCATCAAGTAAGTCTCCACACTTCCCAAATCAACAAGAATTAAATGACTTAGTAAGAGACCTAGGTCTTGCTAAATCCAATGCAGAGCTGTTAACATCACGTCTCCAAGAATGGCATTTATTAGATATTAGCTGCAAGGCTTTAAGGTACAGGAAAATGCATCTGACTCTTGCATTTTTCTACGCAGTTCATGAGTGTTTGTGCTATTGTTCTGATGTGGCTGGTCTTTTTGAGGAAATGGGTGTAGAACTAAATCGAACAGAGTGGAGACTGTTCATAGACTCTTCAACAAGAAGTTTGAAGGCTGTTTTGCTACACAATGGCAATAAATATCCATCAATTCCTGTAGCTCACTCAGTTTACCTAGAAGAAGACTATGAAAATGTTAAGCATTTATTGGAGAAGGTCAACTATGAAAGATACAAGTGGGATATCTGTGGAGACTTGAAAATGCTGGGTTTCCTACTTGGATTGCTTCTTTTGTTTATGGGACAGCAGAGGAACAGGCCAGCACTATTTGAGAAGAGAATGGCCTGCCAGATAGCATTTAAACCCTGGTACTTGCTGTCACCTTTACATATTAAACTAGAGCTTGTGAAACAACTTGTGAAAGCTTTGGATACTCATCGTGAAGCCCTCCAGTATATACGATCAATGTTCCCAAAACTGTCTGAAGCCAAAGTCAAAGGTGGGATATTTGTTAAACCACAAGTAAAGCAGAGGCCAGCAAGCAAAAAGTTAGAATACAAAATTACTGTTTTTGAAAAGAATGCAAAGCAAGCATTTCAGGTTGTAGTACATGGGTTTCTGGGAAATACTGAAAGTGAAAACTACAAAGAGCTTGTTGAAAGTTTGATTGCAAATTTTGAAAGACCAGGCTGTAAAATGTCAGTGAAGCTTCACTATTTACATTCTCACTTGGACTTCTTCAGAGCAAATGTAGGTGATGTGAGTGAAGAACATGGTGAATGGTTCATCAGGACATTAAACTATGGATAAAAGGTATCATGGAAGGTGAGATACAGCCATAATGGATGAGTACATCTGGTGTTTGCTTCAAAGTAATGATGGTGATCACAAAAGAAAAAGCCGATCAAAAAATCATTTCTAAATGACCCAAGTAATATGTTCTAATACATGGAACATGCTGTATGAATTAAATAATTGCTGTTCTGAGATATATTGACTAAATTTGATAAAGGGATTTGTTTTCTTTCTGTTTATCATGCTAAAACTTTCATAATAAATTAAAATATAGCATAAGTAGTATATTTACATGCAAAATCTCATTTTTGGTTTTGTGAAAAAACAAGAGATGCAACAAAGAAACCAATATCGTTTTCTAATCAGCTTACCCAAATTCATAAAGAAACACTTAAAAAAAAAAAAAAAAGAGATAAATAGAAAATTTCCAAATTTTTGTTTGTTACACATTGTAATGCAAATTAGTGAAGTTATGTACAGTTGCCCGCATATGTAATGTTCCTCGCCTCACAGACGACTCCGGACATGTGGCAACACCGCAGTGATAGTCAAGGTACCCCACCTGGGGGAAGGTGGGGTTGAGGGGGGATAACCGAGTCCAACAACATATAACACAGACATATATATTATCTAAAGGACAATTGAATGTACATTCATTGACATACAGGTGATTATATTGTAATGTCTGTGTTCATAAAGATAAACAATTAATATGATCATATGCAGAGTATATAAAAAGTTGTATTGTGGTACCTGTTCATATAGACTTGCAGTAATCATAATGGAACCTTATTTATACTAATAATTGTGACGGTCGAACTGCCTGCGAACTTTCTTTCTTTGTTTCTTATGGCCGGCTAAACCACTGGCCAGATTTGGATGAGATTTGGGGGATAGGAGTAACTGAGGCCTGGAAAGAACATAGGCTATGTGGTGTCGGCCTCCGAGGTCATATATATATATATACCTTACCTTACAACCTTACAAAGGTTCCGCGCGATGATTTCTCATTTCGCGAAGGTCAAGCTTGTCGCTCCTCCTCTCGAGTTGGCCTGGTGAAGTAGTGAGTTGGATTCTTGCGCTCTCCACCTCACATAGCCAGGTACGCCCGGCTCATCGGGGATTGTTCTGAGCCAGGCGTCTAGTCTCTTTGAAGATTTCCACTGCAACTCCCTTCGTGTTTCTTAGGTCTTTGGGCAACTGATTAAACAGTTTTGGTCCTCTCACTACAAAACTATTTTCTTTCAGGGTTAAGGATGTTTCCCTGTCTCGCCTTCAATTTGGGAATACGACACAGTCTACCGCTTCTACTTTCCATTGTTGTTTGGGGAGTTATGGGATTCAGAGTAAGATTAGGGACTAGTTTCTCCATTATTTTCCAAGTGTAAATAATGGTGTATCTCTCTCTTCTCCTTCCAGTGAATATAGGTCTAGTTCTCGTAACCTTTCCCAGTAATTTAGTTCTTTGCACCCATTGATCTTGGCTGTGAAGCTTCTTTGGATCCCCTCCAGCTGTCTAATGTCTTCTTTTTTATATGGGGAAGTTAGGACCGAGCAGTATTCTAATTTGGGTATATATATATATATATACGGTATATATATAGGCTATGTGGCGTCGGCCTCCGAGGTCATATATATATATATATATATATCGAAACCTACGGTAAAATTATTGAATGCCCGGTTAGGTTAACTGTACGCCCTTGACGAATGGTTTGGTTAAGCCGGTCGTGATATTTTCGTTAAGCTAATGAAAATATCGCGACTTAACCTAACTAATCGTCAAGGGCGTACAATTAACCTGACCTGGCATTCAGTTAACCTAACCGGGCATTCAAATACTCTAATTGGACATTCAGCTGACCTAACCTGGCATTCATTTGACGTAACCGGGCATTTAATTAACCTAAACGGACATATATATATATATATATATAAATATATATGTATATACACACACACACACATATATATATATATATATATATATATATATATATATATATATATATATATATATATATATATATATAGAGAGAGAGAGAGAGAGAGAGAGAGAGAGAGAGAGAGAGAGAGAGAGAAGAGAGCGTGTTCAACTTTCACCCGGGCAACGCCGGGTTGCTCCGCTAGTTATTGTATAAGACTAGTAAACTGCATGGAGTTCAACTGCTGTTCACGATCATATTAATTGTTTATCTTTATGAACACAGACATTACATTATAATTACCTGTATGTCAATGACTGCACATTTAATTGTCCTTTAGATATACAGTATATGTTTGTGTTATATGTTGTTGGACTTGGTTGTCCCCCCTCCACACCACCTTCCCCCCAATTGGTGTACCTTGACTATCACTGCAGTGTTTTCCACATGTACGGAGTCGTCTGTGAGGCGAGGAACATTACATATGCGCGCAACTGTACAGTAGTTTTAAAGATATAGAAACAGAGAGAGAAAAGGTACAGAGAGATTATCTGTTGTAAGTTACAAATATACAGTATGTTTATAAATAAATACAGTTGCATACAGTTAGGATATTCAGCTAACATTACACATTCACATAATTAATTATTACACGTAATTACATATAGGTATTCAGCTATGATTATACCTTCGTATTTATTGGGATATTAGACGCTAAAATATAATTAAATATCAAATAATTATAGAATTACCTACAGAATATTAATTACCTTGCGAACAGAGTACCTTAACAATAATAAATACTTATGAGTTGCACATATTTGGTTTTATTTTATCATTTATTATTATATTTTTGTTTTGCTATATAGAAATGTAGATTAATTTATTATTATAGAAATAAGAGTGTATGGGAATATAGTTGACGTTTTTGTTATGGAAACAAGACAGGATACAGCGTTATGGCTTGTATGATTTGGTGAATTTGTCTTTCAGTTTTCTTTGAAAGATTTTTAATGTTCTAGATTGTTTTATCTCTTGATCAAGTGTGTTCCAAAGGTTTGGTCCTGTGGAGGAAAAGGATCTAGTGGCACAATCTAGAGTATAATTCCGTTTTCTGATGTACACTCCCCTGCAATAGTTGCGCTCCACCCCTGTATAGCCCTCTCCGAGATGTGGAAGAAACGCAGTCCCTCTCCCCCCCCACCCTCACTCCTTCCCTCTCGTCCTCCCCCTCTCTTTCGTTATCATCACCTCCTCTCTCTCTCTCTCTCTCTCTCTCTCTCTCTCTCTCTCTCTCTCTCTCTCTCCCTTCCTACCTCCTTGTTATTTTCTTTCAGTTTGATTTGTGATACCTTCATTCTTATTTTCTTTTTTCCTTCCCTTTACCTCATACTAATATATGACCCTTCTCTTCCACCCCTCTGCTCCCCGATTATTACCTCCTCCATGGCTCTTATTCCTCCCACCCTATCAACTACTGTCATTCCTGTTTTTGCTTCTTTCGTTTTTTACCTTCCCCTCCTAATCCATTCTCTTTACATAATAACTGACTCACTCATCCACTCACGCATTTAATTTTTAATAAAACTTCCTCTATAGATACTCAAAAATATATTAACAGCTTCCGAAAATGTTCGTGTATATCAATAATCTTGTTTCTCTTTTAAATAATACACCAAAAACGACGTTATTACGAGATCAAACCGTCTACATGGAATCGCACAATAGCTGAAATTAATCATCATAATGTATAGGAATACAATACTTATTTGTAAGTGTTAATATCGAATCATGATATGACAAAAAGTATTGCATCACGAATGATCCCAAAATTCGAAGGACACTGTAATTCGGCGTGTCAGATTACGATTCGAAGAGCATCTAATTTTAACTAGCGACGAAATATATTATATATGTAAGGTAAAAAAAAATATGGGGAAAACTCCTTAATTGGCGTTTCGTTTTGACGATCTTTTTCCAGCCCATGTGTAACAGACAATATCAAAACACCAGATTAAATGTGTGTGTTCCGCAGGAACCCACAAGTCATCTACAATCACGTGACATCTGCTCCAAATAGGCTACGAGAGGTCATCAATAATAATGGAGGATGGCCCAAGTATTGAGTAATTGTGTATAATAATGTTATGGTTGTGATGTAGTAAATATATATTTATTTACTTGAACAATTGTCAGTTCCTTATAATTTGAACATTATGTTTTGTATGTACATAAGAAAATCCCTATTTTTAATTTTGTAATAAAAAATTGAACTATGTTATTATTATCTCTCCATGGATAGACCTTTTCCTGGAAAATCATTTGTTGGTGATGCATGGACTTTTAAACAGATGTGTTTTTGCCTGGAGGAAAAGTCGATGCTACAACTTATCTTACACTTTAACATCAAAATCCTATGATTGAAAGTTTTTAAAGTATCCCACATTTGTGAAATAACGTAACTACTCTATTCCTTAAATTTAGGAATAATGCATGAATAAAATACATAGTCTTCCTAGCATTACCACCAAAACTACAGTGAACAACATATTTACTAGTCATTAGTTTTCAAAAAATAAAAGTATTACTATGACAACACCTGAAAGGGGGAGGAGGACAGAGAGGGAGTTAGGGTGGGGGACTGGGGTTTAAGAGGGACTGCGTTGCTACCACATCTCGGAGAGGGCTATACAGGAATGGAGCGCGACTATTGCATGGGACTGTACGTGTTTTATTGTCTTCTGCTAAAACGGTGCCGTGTTTGGGAAGCTAATATTTTGTTTTGGATGATTTCTGGTGCGGTATTAAGGACGATTTGATACATACAGTATATGAGGTAATGTTTAGTTTGTAGATTTCTACTAGTTTGAGGATTTTTAACTCGTGGAACATTTAATCAGTACTTTCATTATGCTTGTTCGATTTACTGAATTTCCTAATTTTTTTTTTTTGCATTACTACCAATGGCTGTAGCTATCAATGGCTGTACCAATAGCTGTAGCTGTGCTCCGTAAGCACTAATGCAGTATTGTAGGTGTGGGTACGCCACAGTGAAGTAAATAGATCTAAGAATTTGTTTTGCGAGTGCTGCACCTGTTTTCCTAATTAGGAATGAAACCTTGGCTAATTTGTTGCATACTGTAGATCTTCAGTCTGCTCTTTGAATGAGAGGTTTGAATCGATGGTAATTCAAAGAAATTTGGCCGATTGCACTCGCTCAACAGGAATTAAATTTACGTATAGGTTTAGAGGGGGCAACAATTTATTTTTTTGTGATGACTATATAAAGCTGTTTTTTTTAATAGGATAGTTTGTTGGCATTAAGCTGTGTGTGTATATATATATATATATATATATATATATAATATATATATATATATATATATATATATATATCCTTTGGGATTAATTGTTGGTGGTTGTTTGGAGTGGTAGTAAGTCTTCATGTGGGGTTATGATTGAAGTTTTATCTGCATATTGATAACAGGGAGAATTATTTAGTGACACGTGCTAATCGTTTATATAATGGAGGCACAGGATAGGTACCAGAATGCTCCCTTGGTGTACCCCGTGGGAGGTGTGTCTTGTATGTGAGAAGCAATCAGTAACCTAATCAATAACCTAACCAAATTTAATCTAATCTACATTAAATTGTCGGTTTTATGTCACGTCGATCAGATGTTGTTAGTTTGTTTTGTGTATCAATTGTATAGACATTGATTTTGTATCTTCACCCTATTCGAACTGTTTTTTTCTCTCTCATCCACGATGCTGAATTCCAAAAGATTCACATAAAACTTGAAAATATTAATTACAGGAAGAATACATGTTACATTACATATAAATATATTATATGTGTATAGAAATAATTGGTTATTATTTTAATACGTACATTTTAAACATGGGAATAATACGCGTGAGCTATTCAGTGTGTCTGTCTGAACTTACCAGAAGGAAACATGAGAACTTTTTAATTCCGAATTCATGTCATTTATTATTATACAGGGTGGTCCAAAAGTCCCTATCTATTTTGTTGAAATAATATTATTTTAGGATAAAAATGTAGTAACACAATTATATGTGAATTTATTTATCAAGCTTAGGTCTAAAATTTGACGTGAGCACCATCAGTGTCCCTGCAAATCTCACATCCGTCCACTGCATTGCGGAACACATTCTCAAGCATCTCTGGGGTTATTTGAGCGACTGCCGCGACAATGCGGGTTCGCAGATCCTGCAGGTCTGTAACTCTTGTTTTGTAAACTTCAGACTTTATAAAACCCCACGCAAAGAAATCTAAGAGTGTTAAATCCGGAGATCGTGCTGCCCACGACCTGTTTCCACCACGTCCAATCCAGCGATTTGGTAAGAGCTCATCAAGGTACGCCCGAACGATGTTTGCATAGTGACATGGAGCTCCATCTTTTTGAAAGACAACAGTGTCGAGAATGCCATCTGAACGAAGCTGGGGTTCAAGAAACTGCTGAAGCATGTCAAGATAAATTGACCCTGGTACTGTAGTTTCTGCAAAGAAAAAAGGTCCGTAAATCTTCGATCTTGTCATACCCAACCAGAAATTAACTTTAGGAGAATCTCTCTCCCATTCGTAGATAGTTTCACTAGCCCAGATACGACAATTATGTCGATTAACCTTTCCCCCATTTGTGGAATGTCGCCTCATCGCTGAAGAGAATATGGTTTAATAAGTTTTCGGTATGATTTTTTTTCAATTAACTCTGTGCACATAGCGGCTTGCATTGGATAATCCTCTTCGTGTAATTCATGTAGCACTTGAATATGGTGACTTTTCTTTTTTAATGTTGATTTTAAAATCCTTATAACAGTCGTTTTTGGTATGCTCAGTCTACGTGATGATGTGCGAGTTGATATTCTAGGATTTGTCTCGGAGGCATCTCTTACCAATTCAACATTTTCTTGAGAAGTACTTGGACGTCCAGATCTTGCCTCATCATAATCAGATCCTGTTCTTTTAAATTTATTGACCAGCTCGCGAATTGCTTTGTCTGTAGGTCCTGGTTTGTGAAATCTTCTTTCAAATTTCTCTTGAATTTCTTTGCTCTTCTTCCCTTGGATATGTAGTGTTACTACCATCACACGTTCTTGTACATCCATTATTATCTATGGCCTGTAGAAAATAAATAGAAATATCATTATTTCAGCAAAATACCACCCTGTATAATAAAAGTGAAAAGAACTGTGAATATAAAAATAAATAAATATAAAATTAAAAGAAATAATATATAAATATAAAATGAAGCAATAATGGCGTATTAGAATTAAAATGTTTAATTTTTTTTATTCGTAACCTCATTTGGGATAACTCTCACTGAAGTTAATAAAAACATGGAGAAATTGGTAAAATATATATATATATATATATATATATATATATATATATATATATGCTACGATGCTTATTCTACCTTATTCTACGTTCACGATTAATTTTAACATATGAGTACGTATACTGCGGCATTTTATTAAATATCTGACGAAATGCTTCTTCAGTAACTGCAACTTGCGAGATAGATTTAATAACGAAGTACGCAACATTTTAGGATATTGCATTCCATACTCCTCCAAAAGATATAAGGCAATTCTCCTAATCTCTCTTGCAGCAGTTCTAAACATAGGGGTCGCTACGAAATTCTCTTGGGGTTACCGGGGCATACAGTACCCAACATAGTTATTTTCCATGAAAAACTTTAATAAATTATTTACTATTTCATTGATAATTTCAGTGCATATTTAATCTTTTAAGGGTGTTTTTAGTTTTTAATTTTGTAATTATTTACGAGTGCTGAATATATATTCAGTGTTTAATTCTAATCACGCTGCAAGTATTTTTTCTTTGATTTAGGTAAGTTATGTTAGGTTTTAGGTAGTAAAGTTGTGGACGTTGGGAGGATTGTGAAATATGCCACGCATACTTAAAATGTTGAGAAACGCTATTTTATTGTACTATACAGGATGGCCGAAAAGTCAGGACACATAGGGGAAATTGATTATATTAATACTGTGAGACATGGATAGGAAGTTAACGAAAGATGAGCAAGTGAAGTTGGTCTTCATGTTCGCAAGAGAAGGAAGCATGTACCGAAGTACTAAGATGATGTGACTACGATAATAGTACTGGATAATTTGTTCAACAGCCCTAAGAAGTCAACCCTAAGGTTATCCAGAGAGACGGGCGTGTCGAGGACGTCTTGTCAGCGAATTCTGAAGGCAAATCACTTCTCTACAAGGTATGCCTGACGCGAGAAATACATGGCGACGATACAGACTGATGCCTAGAGTTCTGTGAGAAGTGGGTGACAAGCCAATATAACATTACTCGTCATATCATTTTCACTGATGAGGGAATGTTTTATCTTAGTGGGCTTATCCGCCATAACGCTTGCTACTGGTCAGATGAAAACCCTCACTATACCGACAACAGTCATGTTTAAAATGCTCTACGTGTTATGGTATGGGCAGGTGTGTTTGGTGATACCTTAATAGGACCTGTTTTCATGGAGGACCAGTGCACAGATGAGACATACCTTCAGATGCTTCAAACAATCGTTGAACCTTTCATTGACAACCTTCCGCTGAATCAACAGGACGGCGCTCCACCACAATTCGCACTCAGAGTACGTCATTACCTGAATGAATTATTTGGGCAGCGCTGGATTGGTCGACGAGATCCTGTTGAATGGTCTCCTTGGACACCAGATCTAACGGCTGAATGTTCCAAGATTTCTCTTGTTATGTTGAGACGTGTGAGGATGCCACTCAGAAAAAGAAACGGGAAATGTATCGAGGTTAATGGGTCTCAGTTTCAGCATTTATTATGAATAAACCAACATAATGCGTGAAACAGATTATTTCCCATATCTGTTCTGACTTTTAGGTTACCCTGTGGGCCTGTATAATCATGTTTTTAATTCGGTATGACTGCTCTGTTAATGTTAATGGGAAGTCATATTTTGCCTTTGATATTCTGGATGTAACTTCTGGTCCTGAAATTTTCATGCATCCAAATTTAATTCCAAAAGTTGTAATTTTATTTATTCTTAACTTTGTCTTAAGTTTATGGTTCAGGATTTCGGAGAGGTGAACGTAAACCGTGGCACAACTGTCACATAGAGAAGAGATTGTTGTTTGGTGCATATGAGAAACCTTCAGAATATATACAGAAGCGAGACAAAAGTTTTGAATTGATAATAAAAGTCAATAAATAATAAATTTATATAATCAATATATTTAGGATTGTGTTGCTTAAAAATGTTCGTACCTATATGAACAAAATGTCGTAAAACTAAGAATACAGCAAGATCAAAGAGACAGAATAAAACTATATATACACACACACCTTGGTTAACCTTGGTTTTGCTTCCGCCCGAATTGTTCATTCGGACGAAAGTCAAGCTTGTCACTCCACTTTAGACCTACAGTTTAACGTGGAATTTATGGGCAACAGCTCTGAGTGACTTATCAAAAATGTTCGGGTAAAACCAAATTTGTTTTACATCAGATTTTTTAGCCTCCTACATAAGTTAACCTTGAGATGTTAAGCTTTGCAAATGTCTGTTAACCACAATGTCTTGAGCTTCCCGGGGGTAACAATACGTGCTCGATATATTTAATACAAAGAGTTAAAAATCAACCAACCCAATTATCCAAGCGATTCATCAATCCTGTCATATGTCTTCCAAGCTATGGAGTTCACAGTATGAAAACGTTTGTCTGTAGCTCCATTTAACCTCGATATTTCTCATTAGATGTTTTTCTATTGTTAACATGTCAATTCACAAGTTATAATTGTGCTTATGGCTCTAATTTAAAAATGTCAATGTACATTGTACACAGGTTTCGAGTCTAGTCAAACGATTACATATATATTCAAGTTCTAGCAATAGAAATACATTTAATGAAAAATTCAAAACTCAAAATTGAAAATTCTTTATTCAGGAAAGAATAAAAGCGACAGTTTTACAATTTTTAGATATTTCATATGACATTAATATATTCACGGTAATCTAATCTAAATATGCCGTTGGAAGTATGAAAGCTTTATAAGCAGAATTAATGGCAATTAGTTTATTTATTACTTACAAAAGTGAAAGTGGGAAGTAATTGTAACAGTGATAAAAAATAATAATAATAATAATAACAATAATATAAAATAAATACAGTACAAAGTTTACAAAATGTTACATAATTTGAAATTAAATGATTCATTGTATATTTTGTATAAAATAAATGATGCTTAATAAAAAATACATAAAAAGAATAAATTATGAAATTAAAATTACTTAATGAAATTAGAAGAGTATAGACACCAATCGACCAGGGAAGTACTTTGGGGGGAAAGCGTTAGACGGAAGACAGGGAGTGCTAGAACTGAACTCCCGTTTCTCCTGTCACTCTCCTCCTTAGCTGATCATTTATGGTTTCTCATCTAACCTGTGAGCAGTTCAGCATGCTCTCAAACACACACTTCTCTCAATATTCTTCACTACATATACTGTACATGCATCTTACATACTACATAATTATTCCAAAATAAAAAAACAATGACAGCAACTTCAAGAGCCTCGGAGTCTCCTAGGTAGGGGGCCATAAATGTTCCCACTTCTGGCTCCTCCGCTGCCAATACCGGGAATGCAGACCCGGGCAGCGGGGCTGGGCCTGCTACTGCCCATTCGAGATGTTCTGGGCCTCTGCCTGATTCACTTTTCATAAACTTCTGCAACATTCATGGCCTTTCCTCAAATTTTCAATCTGTTGAACACCACCTCTCCTCCTCTAAGCCTCACATTCTGTTCTTCACTGAAACTCAGGTGTCTGGGACGAATGACAACCACCCCTTTTCCGTACCCTCTTTCTTTCTCTTACTCAATTTCACTACAAAGGTGTATGTTGTGTATGTGTACGCAATGACCAAACTTGTTCTCGTATTCCCGAACTCGAATCTTTCGAATTCTATACCCTCTGGCTACGGCTTACATGCCAATCTCAAACTAAATACATCTACGCTTTCTACCTTTCTTTTAATTTTACTGACTATCCAAAATTCTTTGACTACCTCACTTCCAAAGTGGAATACATTCTATCACACTCTCCTTTTGCTGGAATCTCTATTTTAGGAGATTTCAATGTTCACCACCACCTTTGGCTTTTCTCCCATTTCACTAGCATCTCTGGTGAACTAGCTTACAACTTCTCTATCCTGAATGACCTAGAGCAGATTGTACAGCACCCTACTTGTATCTCCGATCGCCTTGGAGATAGGCCCAACATTCTGGATTTATTTCTCACCTCTCATCCTTCTTGTTATTCTGTAAAACTTTTTTCTCCGTTGGGCTCCCCCCAACAGAAGCTTATATCTGTTTCCTTTCCTTTCGCTCCAATTCGGCCTTTGGATCCTCCCAAGAGTAGACGCCTTTAGCGCCGCTGAGTGGGAGGCTCGTGAGCAGTACTTCTCTGATTTTCCTTAGAATAATTACTGTTTCCTTGGCTGGGATCCCTCCGAGTGGACTGAGCGTATCACGGAGGTGATTCTTTCGGGCATGGAGGCGTATATTCCATATTCTATTCCTACAACTAATGCAACAATGTTCTATGGTTATCCGCAACAGAGAGGTAGCTTTCAGAAGGTACCGTCGCCATCCAACTTCTGACTGTCAATTAGTTTATATACTTGCACGGAATCGTGCAAAATTTGTTCTTCGACTCTTCAAAACTTCCCTCATCAGACAAAAATGTGAAAATCTATCCAATTCTAATTCTTCTCGCTCTTTCTACGATCTAGCCAAGAACCTCTCTAACAACTTTGCTTCTTCTTTCCCTCTTCTTTTCCATTCTGATTGCTCAGCTCGTCAGTATGAGTTCCGCAATGGACGTTCTACTGGCGATATTCTTGCATATCTCTCTGACAATATCTTACACGCGCGGTGACAATATCTTAGACGCGGTGATGACGAACGACGATAATATAGTCGAAGGTTTGGAAGTAGGTGAGAGTTTGGGATGTAGTGATCACCAAATTATTAGGTTTAAACTATTGATAGAAAACAGTAAGGATTAACGTAATAGAAGTCCCCGATTTTCGTAGGGCTAATTTTGATAGTTTTGCGGACACGATGAGAGTAGTGGACTGGGATAATTTATTATGGGTAATGACGCAAATTTTCATTGGGAGGCGTTTAAAGAAAGTTTTATGAATATCGAAAGGGAGTTTATTCCTCGTAGGCCCAAGCGCGCTAGAAATCATGATAGGCCCAAGTGGTGGACTAGGGAAATAGGCGAGTTCATAAACGAGCGTAACAGAGCGTGTAGACTTAATAAGCGCAATGACACGGTAGCTAACTTTAATAGATATATCGAGCTCAGAAGTCAGGTTAAAAGATCTGTTAGGAATGCTAAGCGTAATTTAGAGATACTTATAGCTGCTGATAGTAAACATAATCCAAAAAAAATTTTAAGCCGATAAAAGATAACATATGCCCTCTAGTGGACGCTAACGGCGCTTTGGCTTCCGACGCTCAGGCGATGGCGGGTATTTTTAACAACTTTTTTCCGACAGTTTTTACCGTAGAAGACATAAATAATGTCCCCGACGTTGACGATATCGTTCCATTTAGTAGCGAGACCATTTTGAATGATATAACTGTTTACGAGGGTGAGATTGCGCATTATATCGATAAGCTAAAAGTTAACAAGGCTCCAGGCCCTGACGCGCTTTATCCTAGACATTTGAAAGTTTTGAAAGACGTTACAGTAGGCCCCTTAACAAAAATTTTTAATACGTCACTGGAAGCGGGGATTATTCCTGAAGACTTCAAATTAGCTAACGTTACGCCCATTTTTTAAAAAGGCGACCGCACAGTAGCTAGCAATTATAGACCTATTAACTTAACGTCAATTGTCGGTAAACTTTTGGAATCCGTAGTTAGGGACCGTATCGTCGATCACTTAGAAAGTCGCGATTTGATTAATAGTAGTCAGCATGGGTTTCGACGCCATAGATCTTGTTTAACTAATTTGTTAGAATTTTATAACGAAATAGTGAGCGAATACGATAGGCATAGAGCGGTTGACGTTATTTATTTAGACTTTAAAAAAGCGTTCGATACAGTTCCGCATAAAAGATTAATTGCGAAGGTTAAAGCGCACGGTATACACGGTCAGTAGCTAACTAGTCAGAGGAATGGCTTCGTGCTAGGAAACAGAGGGTGGTTGTTAATGGTAGGGAGTCGGGGTGGTTGGATGTAGGTAGCGGTGTCCCTCAGGGTTCAGTGTTAGGCCCATTGCTATTTATAATCTACATTAACGATATAGATGTGGACTTGACCAGTACCGTGTCAAAATTCGCGGACAGTACTAAAATAGGCGGTAAAGTTCTTAACGTGGACGATAGAAATAGGCTACAAGACGATATAAATAGGATTATGGAGTGGACGATAAGTGGCAGATGCAATTTAACGTAGACAAATGTAAAGTTTTGCATATAGGTTCTCGTAACAATAATTACACGTAACACGATGAACAATAGACAGTGAGCGAGCGTTGACGAGGAAATAGATTTAGGCGTACGTGTATCTAAGGATTTAAAAGTTAGGAACCAGTGCCTGGAGTCTTGCACAAAAGCTAATAGGATGTTAGGCTTCATATCGCGTAATTTCGAACTTCAATCGAAGAATATTATAGTGCCCCTTTACAAGTCCCTAGTCAGCCTCATTTAGAATATGCCTTTCAGTTTTGGTGCCCGTATTTGCGTGAGGATATTGAGAGGTTGGAAAGGGTTCAGCGTTGCGCCACGAAAGTAATTCCGTCATTGCGCAACAAGTCTTACAAAGAGTGGATTAAAGAGTTAGACTTGCATTCACTCGGAACTAGGAGATTAAAGGGGGAGCTTACTGAAGTTTTCAAAATCGTTAATAAAATCGATAACGTAAATTTTGACAAATTGTTCACGTTCGATAATAGCAATACTCGTAATAACGGATTTAAGTTGCGTGGCAGACGTTTCATTACTAACATCGCTAAAAACATTTTGCGTTTAAAGTAATTGATAAATGGAATAATCTTCCCTCGTCCGTCGTGAACTCTACCAGCGTTAATATGTTTAAAAACCGTTTAGATAGGCATTTTAAAAATATTAACGTTGTTTAAAATAATAAAACAATTAGCAACAGGAGCTCTGGAGGTAATGGTCGAGATTGAGTCGGTTGACGATTAATGCCAGCTTGTGACATGCCAGCGTGTGATGTACCAGCAATAAAAAAAAATTAGACTAACACGAACTTAGATGTAGCTCGTAGCGTAAACTAACTCACTTTTTGTTATACTCTTCCTACTTTTTTTTTCTTATCCTCTCTTTACTTGCATGTCTGTAGACTGTAGTTTGCATGGTATGACAGTGTTTGAGTTAAGACTATGTTTGCATGGTTTGTAAGCGTTCTTATTTTACTTCTTTTCATCTTTCACCCCTTTCCTATTCTCTTCGACTATTTTTCCGAATTGTCGGCAGTGGCCGGCGGATGATGGTGGTGAGTCTTTCTCTCTCTTTTTCTGAATGAATGTTAACCCACGACTGATAGGTTTTGCTACTTACTTAACCCCTTATTCTCTTCTTTTATACCCCTACCCTCTCCTTTCTCTCGGGCTAACCTTAGAGTGAATCTTAGGGTCTTTGTTAGCCTTAGCTTCTGTAGATCTGTAGATCCTCCTTTCGGGATTTCGGTTGAAACCTTTGCTATTGTGCTAGATATATCAAAAGTTTTTCATAGAATCTGGTACAAATCCTTAATTTCCAAACTGCCCTCTTTCGATTTATGTCTCTCTGTCTGTGCCTTCGTCTCTGATTTCCTTTGTGTCCGAGCTATAACTGCGGTTGTAGATGTTCACTGTTCTTCTCTTAAAGCTATTAATAGTGGTGTTCCTCAGGGCTCTGTCCTATGACCCACTTTTTTAAATTTATTTATCAATGATCTACTAAGTCGCACTTCGTATCCTATCCAATCCTATGCTGATGATTCCACTCTTCACCTCTCCACCCGTATTTTATTCGCTTTGGATTCCTCGATCCACTGACGGATTGAAAGAGCTTATCAGAAATTAAAATTTTGTTCTTTTCCTTCTCATTACCTTCTTTTCCTCTCTGTTACTTCCTCTCGTTCCCAATCAGTTGCACTTCCCTCACTGGCACAAACTCTGGTAACTAATTTGGCACTGTGCGCCTAATACTAAACCTAATTTCGTTTAACTTTGCTGATCATGCATGAAGCGGTGTAATGGCATGCCCACGACGTAGACCAGCGAGAACAGTGCTTAATGATGAGTTTGCACTTATTTATTTATTAATAAAGGAGACATCGTCATGTTCAGCAACACATTTATTTCGATAAGTCAACTTGTAAGCAGTTAATATCTCTTCATTTGATTTATCAAGTTTATATCATGATGAGAAAAGTACCGTACGTGGACAAATCTCTTTTGATCCAGACTAGTGCTTCCTTTTTCATAAGAAACTACACCACACGTACTTTACGCCAAAAGATAGAGGACGTCGCCGCGAATAATTTGGTGCAAACATCGAACAAATTCGTTATATACAGTATTTGTCTTTCCCTGAATAGTAGCTCTTGTAGTAGCTCTTGTAGTGTTTCTATGGAATACGCACTATTTCATAAAGAAACACTACTATTCTGGGCTGGAAAAGTATCGTATCTGGTTAAGAATATAAACCTCCTTTATAATATTCTTCAAAGTACTTTATTTAAATCTGGTAACGCTAAAATAAAGAAGTAAACGCATGGAGTGTCAGGAAATGAGGCATACACTGTCGTTATTGAATTGTTCAGGAATTTCGTGATTAGAATTATAGTTTTATTTCCTATTAATTTATATATTTTTTGGTGTTGTAATAACTTCAGAAATTTTATTTTTCATTTTCTTTTTGTTGCTACAGTACCACTTCTTAGTATCAAATAAGAAAACATGGATTTGGTTTGGTTTCTGGGAAATATTGTTCACAATGACTGTATTGAAGATGAATATACTATACTATACTATACTATACATATTCTCTTGATGTCAATATTTGAAAAGAAATTAAATTTAAAAAAAATTACTATATATCTGTGGGATAAGTGTACTGTACACAGGGTACGATGTTTTTCCTCAAAAACAAATGCTAAAGCTCATCATTGGAATGGCAGAACGCGAGTCAGCTTTACATAACGCAGAGGAGAAAGCAAAACATTTCTAAATTAGGGCTGGGTGATAACACTTTTAATGGCCCACGATAAATAATAATGTCTAATTACACTAAAATTTATATAGTAATATAATATATTGGAATTGTATATACCGTAGAGACGTCATTTATATATCTGCATTGTGAATTTATCAGTATATATTACAAAATTCTAAATGTAAGTGTTAATATGTATTAGTTTTATATTTATTTACTATTTATTATTAGCTTCCTATAATAGTGATACGCGGAAACAAAATCTAACGGTTCTGAGTCCCAATCTGGCGGTTTCTGAAAATTAATTTTTAATGAAAAGTGTCGTGCTCCCGATTAATTATCACGATCGATACCTAAAATGACTGACGATAATCGCCATTTTTATACTTGGCGATCGATTATCGTGATTCTCACGATCCTCACTCAGCCCTATTCTAAATATAGTGATTCAAAAAATCTATTATTATTTATTGACTTTTATGGAAAAACCCGAAGGCGTCTATTTACTTTTGTCAAACCTCTGTATATAAGTTTCCGTCCTGCGTGATAAAGGATACGGGGTTGGCTTTTTCTATGAATTGATTAATCCCTCCAAAGTTAATTGGATCTAAATTTGTCTCGTTAATGATGGCATTAATTCCAAGAATTCTCTCGCAACCCGGTTTCAGTGATAACATTTTTTCTTAATATAAAGCGAGCATGTTAAACGAGCATATGGTTTCACTGTGTCATAATGATCTGGGATGCTCGATAACTGGATGAACTCAATTTCATAGAAAATTTCTTGAGAAGTTTTGTCGGGAAACGTTTAACTCGATAATGTTAAACCAACATTTAATTAACAGTACTGAAGAGAAGAGAGACCAGTGCATGGAACTTATGAGGTTAATGAGGTATATATATATATATATATATATATATATATATATATATATATATATATATATATATGCAAATAGGTCTAGGCAGTTTCTCAGTTCTGAGGTGAGTATTGTTGATGAGATTATTAGAGCAAAATCCATCCCCCGTAGCTCAGTGGAGAACACCGTTTCCTTACAAATGAAAAACGAAATGAAGACACTGAGGTCGGTGGTTCGACTCCCGATGGTGCCGATAACAGTAACAACGCAGGAGTTAGCGCAGTAGGCCCCATTACCGTGGCATGTTCACTGTGCTATTTTCTGGCACTCCTGACTGAATTATTAGTAGAGCAAAATTAATTTTCTTTTTTTTTAAATTAAAAGGTAATATCAACCGCATGGATTTTAATTGCAGAAGCAAAAATTTCACATTGTTTACACCGTTATCCTTAAGACGGACATGGAAAATACTCTCCCAGAAATGATAGCATTAAATAAAACTGCTTAAATATATAGATTTTTATTATATGAGTTAGGTTATCACAGGAAATAAATAGAATGAGTACAAAAAATATCATAGTTTAAAAACATTCATATTTACATTGGCACATTTAGTTTTATATTAACTCTACTTGGACTTTGAAATATATATATATTATATATATATATATATATATATATATATATATACGTGAAGTTAAGCAAGTAAAAAAGAATTTATTAAAATTTGAATAAAATCCAAACAAAATTTACTTAAACTAATGATGCTTATGATGACGTAGAAAAGATCTTAAATTAAGACATGTACATAAAATATACATAAAAATCAAATTTCCATCCAAACAACGGTCATTCAACGAACGTTTCTACAACGTTCCTATATATATATATATATATATATATACAGTGTATACAGACGCTTTAGAAACGTTGATGATGAATGTTTCGTAAACGTTTAGTAAACGTAGCTTTGTGTCTCGGGAAGAAGAGACTGACACATTTTTATGATAAAACATAAACTTTTCAGTAATGAATGTGTTCTTTGAAGTAGTTATTGTCGGTAATAATCGTAACTTTTATTACAACATCGAGTGAATATGGTATGAAGTCCATTTGGGATGCCAAAAACAAATAATGCGTTTGCGATGTTTACACCATAATCATTTTCATTACTTGATGTATTTTATATAATGAATAAATGAAAGCTTTTTCAATCGTCTGTAAAGCGCCGCAATTTCTCTAAACCGGACTGATGAAAAATATATAATAATACTGAAATCTTTATTGTGAATTTTTAATAAACAAAACCCAATTTTATCAAAGACGATGGCCAGAAACTGGCACATCGCTCAAGCCAGACCAATTCGGTCCATCGCGCTAACTCCGGAACCAACACCATCGGAGTTCGAACCCCTCGACCTCAGTGTCTTCACTTCGTTTAGAAGTAAACGCTGTTACTCACTGGGCTATGGGTGTTGGCAGCTCAGCAATAACTTTAGATGTGAAACGAAGAGTACGGTAAATAGTGTGAAGTAAATTTTTTTTAAATTTCTATATAATTTTTCGTTCAGTTTAAAATTTTATTTAATATCTTAAAAATAGTCAAATCCAGAATTGTTGCATTGTTAATCATTAACATGCACACTATTTCATACAGTTTCGTACAAAGAAAGACGAGTTTAGCTAAAAAAAAAAGTTTGTTTTATTACTTTCTATTATATTGCATTTATAGAATTTACAATGATTGTTTTATTTGTACGCTCTCTTACTGTTCAAGTGTCTTTGTTAACATTAACATCGTTAAATATTTCTTTCGCTCATCTTAACAATTAACAGGTAACACTGGCAAGAATAAACACTCTGTAAAAGATATATATATATATATTATATATATATATATATATATATATATATATATATATATTGCTTTCTATTTACCACATAGACATTTGAAATAATATTTTAATCCAGACGATCATTGAAAAAAAATGATAAAATATATCTACCAGATGGTTTTGTCGCGCCAAACGATCTGTTCACGAGCATTTTAATAACAGTTATTACAGAAGTTATTAAAACACTTCTGAACAGGTCGTTTGGTGAGGTAAAACCGTCGAACAGATTTTTTTTATCTTTTATCATTTATCTTGTGGAATAAACTATCCTCCAGAGAGGGTTGACGAAAGTAAATAAACACTTTCGTTTTCCTATACAGTTTTATTTAATAATAAAAGTCAATAAATAATAACAGATTTAGTGAATCATTATATTTCGAATTGTGTTGCTTTCCATTTTCCATTTTGTAAAGCTGACACACGTTCTGGTATTCCATTAATGAGCTTTGCCATTTGTTGTTGACAACAATTCATCGCGCTGTCTATTTACTTTTGTGAACCCTCTGCGTATATATATGTAGTATACATATATCCCAAGAAACTTGATTAATATAGGTTTGACATATTTTGTGCAATTTTATTTTACGTATCATGGTGACTCTGAAGTAGCAATTTTAACCAAGTTTTGTAAAAAATACTTCTAAATTTACATGTTAATACATTTAAGTATTGTTTACTGCCAAACAACTCGGTTTTCCTCAAGAAATGTTTTGATTACATACAAATCAAATATTTTCCATATACTTTGAAGTAATATACGACCCTAATGATGCAAATTGCATCATTTACACACTCGTAAGTTATTTTACAAAGGAAGAGATTGAACATTGCTATATATTATTTGCAGTAGTTCTGGGAATGGATACACGGATATAACGTTTACAAAAGAACTGTTAGCTCTTCAGTAGAAAGTTATTTAGACTACACATTAATTTTTAAAAGCTAGCAGTATAACGTTTATATTCTACATCAGTCTATCCACATATTAAATTAAATTTGCATGAAAAGAGTAGAAATGATGGTTGTAGACGAATTATTTTCAGTGGATTTCTAAACTTTTCGGGTTTTTAAGTAGCTTTCATAGAACACATTGATCAAATGAAATTCAAGGGTATAATGATACTTAGTTATGAGGGACAGAAATTGGAACAGCGCTTAAGCCAAATTAATGCGGCCCATTGCACTAATTCCTGTATTATTATTATTACCGACACCATCGGGAGTCGAACCCTTGATCTCAATGCCTTGATCTCAGTGCTTTCACTGTGCTTCTTTGTACACCCAAGTTAGAAGTTTAGCTGGATCGGGATTGCATGAGTAGAAATTATACTGTAGGCTAGGTTAGATTCAGTGAGATAGGTACATTATTTTGAGTGGTTTAATAGGAGTCGAAAGAATTTATGTAAACTTCGATACTTTGGTAACACTTGAAATGAATGGAAGAAATTTGACCTCGTCGAACAATGAATATTGAAAGGAATATAATGAATGTAAGATGTTTATGATTCATTTATAGGTTTTGTGAATCGCAAATGCGTATAAAATAAAAGAAAAGACAGTAATGTATCATGGACTAATAAAGAATAAAATATTACCCGATAATATTCCTTCCAAGAGTGTGTTTTCTTCTGTTTTAAAAGATATTTATATTGCAAAGGGATTCTTAAAACAAACATGAAGTGATTGCTAAACATTGTACACATAAAAATTACACATTTAAACTATTATTGAAAACATTCATAAAATATCTTTCAGTTGTGAATTATTTAACATTCAAATGCATTACATAAAAAAAGGGATCACGGTATATATTTACATAAAATTGAAAAAGTCAGTTAGCTTTGTTGGAATACGTACATAATTACTTCTTTTTGATGTAAAAACATGCTTCTAACGTATGCTTCACACGCTCGTTTATTTGCTAATGACGCAGTTAGGAGAGTTTCGATCTGATCTGGATGCAGTACGAAAAAGACACGCACGAGAGCCTCAAAAGATACGAATTCAAGTCTCTTTATATGCAACAGGACGTCTTAAAATTTTTGGGGATCATAAGTAAATGTAACTAAATGTGCGTTCTGCTTGAAAGTTGGTTGCTGGAAAACCAACCCCTCTTCATCTTCTAAGTTATGTATTTATACAGTGCGTTCGAAAAGTCTCCCACAGTCAACCAACACTTTAAAAAAAAAGTGTTTGACAACAAGTGTAGACGAGTTGCTCTGTGCCTGCAAAATGGTGGAAAACACTTTCAACACATGCTGTAAAATCAAAAGGTTATGTAATAAAATCACTAAATCATGGTTGAATGAAAACATTGTAGTTTTTCGATTTCCTACGCGTTTAACATAGCATTGCGGAGAGACTTTTCGAACGCACTGTATATGCAGGCAAATCACACAGTAAATATTTTCGCTGCACCCACTTCTATTCACTCTTTCGCGGAGTTTTTAAAAGGTGTCTGAAGACAAATTTAATAAAATGGTGTGTCGCCTTCATCCTAAAATAAACGGTATAAAAGAAGTGAGATGAGAAAAACCTTCCTTACTGGATGTTATAAGTACCCAAAGCATTATTAATTAAAAAAGTGTCGAATAATAGGCTCTTGCATTAAAAATTAATAAACTGAGTAATTTGTAAGCAAAATCATGCTTAAATTTTAATTTACAAATTACTGAATCTTTCCTCTGCATAATTTAAAAACCAATAAAATGTCTCTGGGTAATTACTAAAATTAAATTAATATTTTATATATTATTACACGTTTCATGGCATTATCGTACAAAAATATTAAAAAGAAAAACTATCGATTTCTCTATATACAAGTGGTTCCACAAGATATTCGATTTAAAAAAATATAGAATTATCGGAAAACAGGACAAAGCCATATATTCTATATACTATATATATATATATATATATATATATGTTTTTGTTTGTGTGTGTGTGTGTGTGTGTGTGTGTGTGTGTGTGTGTGTGTGTGTGTGTGCAAATTTCAGACTGTAATTTACTAACGTACTTTGAGATGTATTTTGCCTTTTCTCTTTTGTTTTTCTTATGGTAAATTAAGTCCCCAAAACATACAAAGAACTTTTTGAAGTTCTAAAACAATACTAGAATGACTTCCTCTTATAAGACTTTCTTTATCGACATTACAGAATGTGAAGTCATTAAAAAGTTAAAAAGTACCATCGATTACCGAAGTCAGTATATACAATATATTAGCCCAGTATGTATCTGGACTTTTGTAATCGACTGTACACTTAAGAAATGAGGTGTAAATGAATCAAGACTATTTATAAAAATAAATTCTTTATATATATTAAACTTTTGGTACTTGCGTTACAATTAATGTATTTATAAAAATGTTATTCGTGTTCAGTTTCTGTGAAAGATTATTATCTGCCATTCCACGTCATTAGCATTCCCATTCCCGGTCCGCAAGTGTTTCTTCATTTGAAAAAGAATGTCACTCCCATTCATATTCGTGGTATATAGGCGCCAAATGAGAGTCTCTAATATTTCCTAACCTAATTGAACTTAACCTAACCTAACTTAAAATTAGCCTAACCTAACCTAAACTTTAACCTAATCTAACCTGGACCAAAGTGGGAAATCCGTGGATGAGAATGAGAATGTCCTGAAATGAGAATAGATCGATTTGAGAATTGCCTCCGTTTATGATATTTTCACTCGCGGATTTCCCATTCTTGGCCATGGAATGAAATGGGAATCGCATTGAATGTGGTATAACACACACTTTGTGTGGACGACCATTAATGCCATATGATCCGAATAGGTCTTCCCAAAAATATTTATGTAAGAAGTTATTTCTGCGAACAAGTTTTTGGATCACTCTGTATATTAAGATGTATAATAAAATATTATAAATTTTCTTCTTTAATGTTATTCACAACCGAAGATTTTAGACTTTCTTGAAAATTATGGTGGTTTGGTTCTCTGACTGAAAGGTGCCTGCTTGAGATATTGACCGGAGTTAGAACTTTATCATCTATTACTAGATTCTTCTCTTTGGCACTCTGAGTAAAACGAGACCTTGTTAGTTTGTCAATTTTGGACGCTTTCCTCAGAATTCCTTTCGCTCCACTGGAATTGTCCTTTTGATTCTCGTCAAAATTACTGGACTGGAACTTCTCAGGAGACTTCGAAGTTCTGTCTTTCTTAATTGTTGTGTTACCTGTATTCAAAAGATTCATTCATACAGTCATCTTTAATAAAATAGAATTAGTTTAAATTTATGTACATCCTCAAAAACTCTTTAATTTGAAGAAAAACTTTGTTTTAATAACAAAGAACTGCGTTCAAAATAATCAGGACCAGTTTTGTTAAAAGTGAACTAAATAAATGGTGCTACCTGAAAATAAATTTGGTTTACATTAAACACATATAAGGTATAAGATTATACACGGTGAACCAAAAGTAGGTGGACAGTAGGTTGAATACGGTTTGTGTTATATTATATTATAACTATGGTGTTCATTATAACTATGGTGTTTGTGTTTTATTATATTAAATATTATAACTAAATTTATTTAAATTTTAATTTGTATTATAGTATACAAAAAAATTAAATATGTATTCTCAAAATAAACGTTATCATTTACTGTCCACCTACATTTGGTTCACCCTATATATATTTGGAATTGGTCTTGATTCGATGTGGGAAATTTGAAATTTATTAATTCCAAATAAATATAATCTTATTTGTGTTTAATCTAAACCAAATTTATTTTCAAGTAACATCATTTATTTCGTTCAATTTTAGCAAAACTCAGCCTCAAAATTTTTACCGCAGTACTTTGTTAGTCTAGAATACAGATAAAGTCTTTATTTAAATTAAATACAGTGTGTAGTGTAAATACAGTGTATAGATTAGTGTAGAATCGTTAATACGGGTGTTATCTAGATTATTACTTGTATTTTCTTTTATTTGTGCTCCAATAATTATTAAAATTTATATTACATTTACTTCATATTTTGTAGACCATAATGTTATGCGTATGTGCAACTGTGTGTAGGCCTATTATTTGATTTGTATGACGCAAAATCAAAAGTGCATATAACACTGAAACTAAAGAGTTACGTCGTGTTCACGTTGCAACATCGCTTTCCGATGGATCAGAGAGGTTAAGTGAAGATGTGTCTGTTCAGTAGTTGGATGGGTGCCCCTCCTCCGCGTTCAGATGATGTAGCGATCCGTAGATGGTTCAGATCCCACGTGGGTTCACGTATATTAAGGGTTAAACGACCCCAATCATTATTATTATTATTGAAACTTAACAATAAGGGTTCGTACTTCTTTTGATGGTTGTCTGCCTCTTCCTCGCTTGCACCATGCCGTGAACCACGGCGAACAAAGTACTTTGAGAAGAAGGATAACGCGTTACACCCAACTTGTCAGGATGCCTTCTACCCGTGACGAAATACGTGTCAAGTTCTCCTTTGCCCTTCACAGCCACTTTCCCTCTGTGCTGAACTAGGAACCCTTTGAACTTAAGAATCTGAAAAACAGCAATAATAAGGTTTTTTTTACGTAAAGACATTCCAAAGTTATTCAGAAATACAGAGTGATCAATTTAATGGTGTGCGCTGCAAAGTTTGTTATATACTCTGCAGTGCACAATTTTAAGGTGATCCGTAGATTTATTTAAAAAGCACAAGACATGACACTTAAATATCTAAGTTATTTACTTTCAGCTTAATTCATTTTTGTAATACTGACAATTTAGTTACACGCTAAAAAATTTACAGATACATATGACATTTTACTTAAGTTTTCTCTTTGATATTTACAGATTTAAGCATATCAGGCGTGACGTATAATATTCATTTCAATTCTCATTTGGTGTTATTCTCGTTGACATTTACTGTCCGAAAAATGAGATTGTAACATGGAAACTATGCAGAATCTGACATTTTACCATAGAGACATTGTGGTTTAGAATTATCCAAGGATTTCAACCTCCAATTTAATGTACTCTTTGCTGAATCACCCTGTATATATATATATATATATATATATATATATATATATATATATATATATATATATATATATATATATATTACAGACGTTACAGGCTACCAAAGACGCGAGGATCCATTTTAGGGCAGCCAAATAGGAAAGTAAAGTAGGAAAAATAAAGAAGTGGACACCAGATGACCAGAATGAAACAATTTAAGTACACTTTCCTAATACTGATGTTAACTATAATCACATCCTATTCATAGAGATAATCTTTCAGTGGCCTACATAATTTAGATCTTATTTCAATAACAAATGGATTATGATTGATAAAATTGCTTTCATGAATTTACATCACTTTCTGGTTGATGAAGCTCAGATGATCGAAAAGAACTTCACAGCCCCTGAACAAACCCTCCAAATCTGCAATAAGGGATCACTGCCACCTCCACAACCACCCGTTACTTTCCTCCAATTTCAAAATTATCAACTCAGCCAACCAACTAATCGACCTCCGCATACTTGAGTCCCTTTACATCCTTAGTATCCAGCCAACCCTCAACGATTACAGTTCCGCTTTCAATTTAAACATTGCCAAATAAACTTTCAAAAGAAATCCACTATCACTCCGCCCGACTCCATCGTCCCAATGGAATTCTTTCAACAGGCAACCATTCCCAACCTTCTGTATAATTAGTCATTACAATCTGGTAAGAAATTTTACAATTGTGTTTCCTTAAACCATTTTATATTTACTTTTCATCCATACTTTTATACTTTATATCATTTAACTTTTAATCTTTTAATTTAATACATATTGCAACTTGCTTTTAATTTTCGCTAATTGTAAGTAATTTTACAATTCTGTTCTACCTAAACCATTTTATATTTTACTTATTATCCATACTTTTATTCTTTATATCATTTAACTTTTAATCTTTTAATCTAATATACATTGTAACTTGTTTTTGATTCCCGCTAATTGTTGCGCCATTTTAATTTGTTGTTCGTTTATTTATTATACTTATTTATTTTTACTTGTTTTAAAATTTTTAGCACTGATGATGGAAATAGAATTTTTCCGAAACGTCTGTCAATAAACATGTACCATCTTTTCGTCCTCCTATTCCTCGCTATATATATACATATATACACATGTGTGTGTGTGTGTGTGTGTAAAATGCGAATTTGTTACCTGTGCGGTTTCTTTTGGAATTTGAATTTTATCCAACTCTCCTGTTGTATCCATTCTGGACGAAAGATTAACAGTATCTCCCCAGACATCAAATACTGGTTTTTTAGCTCCAATTACACCACCAACCAAAGGACCGTGACTCATTCCTAAAGAAGAAAAACTTTTATAACTGTTCATTTTTCAATGATTTTTTTCTTATAGCGTTCCGCTATATGACATTTGATATATATAATATATTCCAGGGGTTCCCAACTTATTTTCTTCTGTACCACCATACGTAATTTTAGTGTGCAGTGATAACCGATATGCGCAGTAATAACTTCAATTTGTGCAGTGATGAATTAAAAAACTGTGCAGTGATAAATTAGGTTATATATCCGATATAGAAGTTAATTTATCACTGCACAGATTTTCAATGTATCACTGCACAAATTGAAATTATTACTGCGCATATTGGTTATCACTGCACACTAAAATTAGGTATGTGTACCACCTACATAAAAAAAAATTACCTTTTTTTTCACTTCAGACACCTATACATTACCATTATTTTTAATTCCCCAAGCTACAGACTTTTACTTTATCTTTGTTTTTAACTTTCACTGAGATTTAATTTTAATATATTTACGTACTGCCAAGCAGGACAACGTCCGTAGCTCAGTAGATAATAATACAGTACCCTTTCCCTATAAGTGAAGTGAAGACACTGAGGTCAGGGGTTCGAACCCCGATGATACTGGTAATAATAATACAGGAGGTAGAGCAATGGTTCGCATTAAGTGGTCTGAGCGCTCTGACAGTTTCTGACCGGCCTTCTTACTCATTATTATTATTATTATTATTATTACCACCAAGCAGTTGCTCGCGCACCACAGTTTCGGGACCGCTGAAGTATATTTAATATACTCGATATTATATATACAATATATATATATATATATATAGAGAGAGAGAGAGAGCATTATATGAGATACAGTATTTTCTGAGTGTATATGCCATGGTAACAGATGGTTTCCTCCTTTTCTCAACTTTATTTTAACGTTCGCAGTGTTAGTTATACCTATTCGCAGCTTAAATGAATTGAAAGAGTGGACGTTGATGTCCTCCAAACGGGCTTTCATTTCCAACGTAAAGTCCACGAGAGCTTTTAGATGACCGTGAGGGTCTTCGGGATCCTGCAAACATACAAGACTCTTTAATTTACTGAAATTAAAGGTTCTTTGAAAATAAAGTAATTCTCCATTATGATTTCAGTCAGTTTTCAGTAAGGCTAAAGTGAAATAAATATTAGTTATTTCTCACTCGATTTCATTCAAATTCCCATTCCTAGTCCGCGAATGAGAATGCGCAAAGTGAGGAATCCAAGTTAAAGAAAAGAATTTTTTGATTTGAGGAAGATTGTCACTCCCTTTCACATTTGAGTTAAAGGCGCCAAATGAGAGTAGTTCATATTTCCTAACCCAAATGAACTTAACCTAACATTAACCTAACCTTACTCGGAGCAGAGTGGGAAATCCTTTGATGAGAATGAGAATGTCATGAAATGGGAATAGATCGATTTGAGAATTTCCTCCTTTTTTTTTTTTTTTTTTTTTTAGATTTTCAATCGCGTATTTCTCATTCTTGGAGGCGGAATGAAGTGGGAATGACATTTAGAGGGATGATACCAATATCATTTATTAAATTTAAGTTATACGATATAAATATTTTTTAAACTAATTCAAAATTTATGTATTTCATACATCAGACAAGTTTAAAATAACTTTGACAAGTTCTTGACAATGCCATATTATAAACACTAACGCTTGTAATCCCTGTATACCAAAATTTGGCCAACAGCTTCGTCGGGTCCGTGGAACAGTTACAAGATGTAATCATCATTTCTTTTTTTATATATCTTACATCCACTTTGTGACATGGTAAATGGTAAAATATACACATGTTAATCAGTTACAAGGGTGCTTATATATATATATATATATATATATATATATATATATATATCCACATCAGCCTGAGTCCACATACAATAATTAATTATGACCAAAGAGGCGAACACCAAAAAAAAAAGAATAAAAAATCGCTTAAATTCTGGTTTAAGGCCTAACTTAGACTATAGAATACAACGGGTAACGGAACAAAGTCGATCTGCACAATGTGTACATGCATAATGTCGATACTAAAATGTTAGTTTAAATTAAATCAGGTTAGGTTAAGTTGGGTTAGGTTAGATTACATTATGCCCGATTAGGTTACACTAGTTTAGGTCTGGTTAGGTTAGGTTAGTAATTTTCATTGAAAATCTGAAATGTAGTTTGAAATCTGAACTCCGTATAGTTGCATAAGGTCGAATGTTGATATTATGAAATTTGATTGTGTTCATGTAACGCCTCTCAGATGTAAAACCATCATTCGTGCTCGAGATCACACTAAATATTAAATATTGGCATGGCTTTTTGTAGGATTACTTGCATAAGGTCGATTTTCATAATGTCAACGTTCGACCTTAGGCAAGTACATAGAGTTCAGATTTCAAATATACATTTCAGATTTTCAAGGAAAATTACTAACCTTACCTAACTAGATTTAATCTAACCAATCGTAACCTAACCTAACCCAAGTTAACCCAACCTAACCTAATTTAAACTAACTTTATAATATTGACCTTATGCATGTCGACATTGTGCAGATCGACTTTGTTTCGCTACCCGAACGAGAGCCTTTAGCTTTTCTTAGGAACTGGTTTCCAATTTGAATGGATAATACGACAGAGGTCCTGCAGGATAGTTGGCTTCAATTTTAAGTTGTTTTCACAAATGCTCAATACGGTTTAGATCAGGACTTTGTGGTGGAAACTTCAGCACTTGAACACTCCCACTCTGCCCCTATCTCTCAAGTATATTTCATAGAGTATTGCAACATATTTTTGACATGCTGGGAGATGAATGCACTTCCATTTAAATGAGCTTCACTCGGCAAATGAGCTTCACTCGGCAGTACATGCTCAACCAAAATTCTGTGGTAGAGCGTCTTATTCGTATTCCCATCGATTTTAACGAGATTACCCACTCCAAATGAAATGAAGCAACTCCACAACACAATAGAACCATCATTTCTTAGTCTTACTGATACATATCGATTGAAACTGTTCATATCTACGTCGTCTCACAAACCAACACTTTTTCTTTAAATAAAATCAGTACTCTACAGAACATTCTTTCATGCATCAATCTAGTTGTAATGTTGTTCCCTTCTTTTTCTTATTAAAATCAATAACATACGCCTTTCTGACGGCAACTTTTCTTTGCAGCCCACATTCTTCAGACCTTCTTTTCACAGTAGACGTACTCACAGAAGTTCCATGGTCCTCTTCAATAGTTTCAGATATTTCTGGAGCTATCTTAGAGGGATTGTTAAGAAGGATCTTTGAATAGTGGGATTCTTTCCTGCAGTAGTTATTCTAGGGCGACCTTGTCTGCCACGAGTACCCAAACTACCATTTTCCTGTAACGTTCTTTGAACGGCTTCTTTGGCTATTTTGAACTCCATTGCAGTTTCTCTTTGGCTGTAAACGTGTTTATGAAGAGCAAGTATTTAGGCTCTCCATTCACGTGTTGACTCTATTTACAGTACTTTGCGGAGTAAAGGATTATTGAAGATTTTCTAACAGTATCTGATGAAGATAGAAAGACCACAAATCAATTGATGCTTTATTATCACTTTGCATACTTGGCCGGCAACGTATGAGTATTAAAAGAACCAAGCGGGAATATGGATCCTACCAAACTTACGCCATTGTTGAAACTATAGGATGTACAAGAGAGACTTCACCAGAATGTTCCTCATCGATATGAGTGTTAATGCAGATGTTACTAGTTCTGTGAGACATAAAAGATTTTTGCTCAAAAGATAAGCAAACTGTATCTAATTTATCTTATATTCCGTTGGTTTGCTCAATTTGTTTCGGTTATGTAGGTTTTTATGCATGAAAAAGTGACTGGACTCAGACTTATGATTGGCTTTTTATATATATATATATATATATATATATATATATATATATATATATATATATATATATATATAACGTAAAGAACGACGCTTGTATAGGAGAACATTCCGCGCAAGATGAGGAGAGAGAACGAACAAATGAAAAAATGAGGTAACCACCGGGAATCGAACCCGGGATCTTCCGTAGTGCCGTTCATATCTGAACACAACCGGAAGATCCCGGGTTCGATTCCCGAGTGGTTACCTCATTTTTTCATTGTTCGTTCTCTCCTCATCTTGCGCGGAATGTTCTCCTATACAAGCGTCGTTCTTTACGTTATATATAATATATATATATAATATATATATATATATATATATATATATATATATATATATAATACACACAGACCGTGCATGAAACAAGGAACAAGGAACCCCTGGATCCTGTCCTAAAGCTGGATCTTATCTGCTTTGCAGATAGCTGGTGAGGGAAGCTATATTTTTGGGGTCTCTTTGCGAGGCCCACGTTGGGCTAACATCATGAAAAAGAAAAAACTATCGTGTTTGTCATTTACCATTACTTATTCGGACTATAGTGGATTTAATTTTCCCAGAAGAGTTCCTTGTTCCATGCACGGTCTGTGTGTATCATGAAAAAACCTCAGGGGACTATTCTGAGTTCAATCCCATATATATATAATATATATATATATATACACACATTAGGGTGTTCTAAAATTACTTTGTAAACTTTTATATGTCTGTCGATCATTTGTCGGACGTTGTAAACACTGTGTTCAAGTTGAAGGAAGATACTTTGAACATCTAAAATAAACAATTATTGTTGCTGTATTTGAAATAAAAATGTTAAATATCGCATAATATATATAGCATTATCATACTTGAGTGTTTGGATTAAGACCAGAAGCAGCCATGTAAGTACTGCCAATTGTCTTGATTTTTTCCACGCAACGAAATCTTTCTTGGTTCAAAAGCTCGTCGAAGTCAGCTGAAAAAAATTATATGTACCTTATATATATAATAATAATAATAATAATAATATTAAAAATCATTAGAATGAATTACGTTCTTGGAAAGGTCTGGTTTTTTTTTACAGGCGCAGAACATGCTCAAAGCGTTCTACCCTTTGGGAAATTACGTGATAAATGTAGTTTGCTATCAAGATCGGCAGCTTTTGAAAGATATGGAACGAGTTCCACGTTCAATCATCCAAAATGTTTATTTCCGTATTCTCATAACCGTTTCTTATGGGATAAGACACTGATATGGACAAAGTTTGGTTTCAGCAGGACAGCCCATGACTTCGTACAGCGAATGTCGTTTTGGGGTCTTTGCGCAAAATTTTGGTTTCGAGATTCCTGTTATAGCAGGTATCCCCACCTTGATGACTGTGGTCTTGCATAGTTTCCTTTGTCACCTTACTTCAATCTCTGTAATTTCACTTATGAAGATATCTAAAGTAGAGGGTCTGCGAAAAAATCCAGGACATTGGAAGTTCTAAAACTAGCGATTGAACATGAACCCAGTTCCATTTCTACAGAAACGCAGCAGACCTTGATGGGAAAATACTGCCGAAATTTGTCACGTATTTCGCAAAGGGGAAGACACGCTTTGAGCATGTTTTGTGGCTGTAAAAAAAATCTCTCATCCTTGCCCAGTTTCCACAATAATCTTGTCAAGTTTCATGAAGTAATAACGTAATCCATTGGTTTGTAATATATTTTAAAGGTTATTATAAAATATATTATACGACAGATCTGTCTGTAAATATTGACTATCTAATGAAAAATATATCGATAATAATAATTTTGTTGAACATATATGAAACTTAGATAGAATAGAATAATAAATAAATATTATTTATTTAATTTAATTTAGCCCTTAAACTTTAGGCTTTACTGGGCTCTTATTAAAAATAAGCAGCTAGTTGTTATAAATTAATAATAATAAATAAATAAGTAAATAAATACTATTAATAGTTAAAACATGTATTACAATATTAAACAATATTAATGGACAATATTAAACAATATTAGTGGACATTAACGCATATTCTTACCTATAATTTCATTCAGCAATCTTATGCATTCTATTCCTCTGTTCACATCTTGAGAATAAAACTGAGTAAAATTTGGAATGGAGGCAAACAAGACACCGACATCGACG
Source organism: Bathynomus jamesi (assembly GCA_023014485.1). Taxonomy (NCBI): domain Eukaryota; kingdom Metazoa; phylum Arthropoda; class Malacostraca; order Isopoda; family Cirolanidae; genus Bathynomus; species Bathynomus jamesi. The sequence continues at coordinate 991,752 of JAJOZX010000058.1, forward strand.
TAAGCCTTAGCGAACAGACCCTTAAAATTTAGAAAGGTTATTTTTAACTTCAGCGTTTGTTAATATATTATTTGCTATCGGTTTGTTATGGATTCATACTAAACATTTCAACAAAAGGAAATTTTAATTTTAATTTACTGCATAACTAGAATAGCTCAATAGGTAAAACAGTTTTCTTATATAAGCGAGGTGAAGATGCTGAAGTCGGGAGTTCGATTCCCGATGATGATGTTATAATAATCTAGGAGTTATTAGTGCAACGGGCCGCAGGGTAGTGGAAAAAAGTCGATCTGCACAATGTCGACATGCATAATGTCACTATTATAAAGTTAGTTAAAATTAGGTTAGGTTAGGTTACATTATGCCAGGTTAGGTTACGATTAGTTAGGTTGGGTCTGGTTAGGTTAGGTTAGTCTGTTAGGTTTGGTTAGTTATTTTTACTGAAAATCTGAAATGTATATTTGAAACCTGAAATCCATATACTTGCACAAGGTCGAACGTCGACATTATGAAATTCGATTTTGTTCATGTAACGCGGGCCCCATTAGTCTGGCCTGAGCGCTGTGCCAGTTTCTAGCCCTGCGCACTGACTATTATTATACTACATAATTAAATATGTCGACTGATTTTTTATTCATGGCCATTATAATTGTATATAAAATATAAAATACGTGTTTCAAAATATGAATCATTTATTAAAATTACATCATCCGATTACAACATGTGATTGTACAAAGAGGAGACCATATTGGACATGTTTTGGCATCAAGTGTAAACTTCCCACGTTTGATAATAAGCTTAATAAATTATTCATGTTCCTGAAACACATTTTTTTACATTTTATACGCAACTGTAATGGTCAAATGAATAAAAAATTACCCGATATACGACACCTCCCAACAATGGTCGTTTACCAAACGTTTATAGAACCTTTATAAACGTTCATAAACGTTTAGTAAACGTATATTTATTTGTGGAACTGCTGTTTTTCCTTACTTCTCCTTTCCTCTCTTCCGATAGAAAATACCCGACCACGTGTTCAGGAAGGATATTTCTCAGGAGCTGAGTGTTGTATTGGCGACTCTCCTTCATTCCTTCGAGCTCCTCGAGCGCCGTTTGTTTCCACACGAAATCGAGCCTGGATGTTACCTCCACCAGACGACCATGATAAGACACCATGATCAGGAAAAGGATGAGTAGAATGCACATGTGAAGCCAAGGAGTGCCGTAAATTCTGTCACAGTGGAAAATTTAACTACTATTAGTAGAGGCAATTTCGCTTTATCTAAAGCAATTTCGTGTTCAGTTTTCCTCAATTCTAATTATATATTTTCAAATATATTTATCTACACACACTATATATATATATATATATATATATATATAATGTAATTCTAATCTTTTACAGAGTGGAATTACATTAGCTAATTTAAAATCCAAATCCCTGCAATAAAGCTGCATTAAAATTTTTAACTAAAGTACGTGCCATTTCATCTTTTAATTCTTTTAAATGCTCTGGGTAGAAAAAGGTCCGGACCCGGCGATTTATCTAACGTGTAATATTCTGGATAAACACTTATGTCAGTAAGCAATGAAACTCTATTTACGTTATTCAGCACGTGCCAGCCTCTGGAATTAAAGACGTATCCTGAGCAGTAAAGATCATTGTAAAACGTTATTTAAAATTACAACTATCTCCTTAGTTACTTTTTTTATGAAAGAAGAAAGGGTAAAGGGCGAATGCCGCCAAACACGCCGCCCTCCCATAGAAGAAGATTGCCAAAATCAAGGTTCAGGTTTTCGAGATGCCTGGACACTCTGCGTTTGAATGATTGGAGGTCATAGACAGGGGGAAAGATGGATTGAGGAAAATTGTTTCAGGGTTCACTGGTTGAGTAGATGAAAGATTGGAAATACAGATTAAATCTTGCGTTAGAGAGTTGGACAGAAAAGGAATGACAATGTGTCGAAAGTCTGGTGGTGCGTGCTCTCCTTAAAGGAGGAGGCACGCAGTTAGAGAGTTCAGAAGAGCAATGTCCTTTATAGTAGCGATAGTAAAGAGAGAGTGAGGCAACATTGCGGCGAAGAGAGAGAGAGATTGGAACATTAAGAGGCGGGAAATTGATGAGACAAAAAGCCTTTCATTCCATCCGGTCAAGTAGAGCTGTGTGGGTTGAACCACCACCCACCCAACGCGTGAGAATCATACTTTATAGAGGAGCGGATAAGACCCCTGTACAGAGAGAGGAACTGAGTTGGGACGAAGAAAGTGGGGAGCCTGTACAACACACCTAACCTCTTTGAAGCTGTTTTAGAGAGAGGGTATATGTGATCTTTGCAGGAAAGCTCACGAGAAAAGGAAACGCCATGTTGTTGAATGTTGAAGAATGTTGAGAGAAGAGGAAGGATTGAGTTGTGTATTGTTGAAGGTAAGGGGATAGTCGTGTGGAAGATTGTGATGAGTAGACAGATGAAGGAACTGAGCTTTTGAGGCAATGAAAGCCACAAGGTTTTCTCTGCCCCAATCGGAGATAGCAGATAGATCAGGGGTCAGGTGTACCATAACCGTCCTACGCAAAGCATTGAATGACTGTTGAGAGGGACGCTTTATGAAGTGAGTGTGAAGAGTGGAATCATTGGCATAGGAGTGGATAAGACAGGAAGTGCGACTTAATAGATCATTGATAAATCAAAGAAAAAGAGTGGGTGACAGGACAGAACCCTGAGGAACACAACTGTTAATAGCTTTAGGAGAAGAACAGTGACCATCTACAACCGCAGCTATAGATCGACCAGAAAGGAAATCAGAGACAAAGGCATAGATAAAAGGATAGAAACCAAAGAAGGGCAGTTTGGAAATTAAAGATTTGTGCTAGATTCTATCAAAAGCTTTTGATATATCTAGCGCAAGAGCAAAGGTTTCACCAAAATCCCGAAAGGAGGATGACAAGAGTCAGAGAGATATGCAAGAAGATCGCCAGTAGAGCGTCCCTTGAGGAACCCTTACTGACGATCTGAAAGGAGATTGTGAGAAGAGAGGTGTTTAACAATCTTCCTATTAACGCTAAATTTAAAAACTTTAGAAAGCCAAGAAATCAAAGCATTTGGACGACACAGTATTTGGAGGGTTGAGAGTGGCCACCCTTCTTTCGGACTGGCTGAATGAAAGCGAACTTCCAACAGGAAGAGAACGTACCAGATGAAACACAAAGACGAAAGAGTTTACCTAAGCAAGAGATGGAGGAACGGCACCGGAATCATCCAGAGTTGAGTTGGAGGCGAAAGTTTGAGTGAAGCGTTCAGTTTTGTCAGGAGAAGAGACGACAACTGAGCCGTTGGAATGGAAAAGGTGAGGGAAATGAGAAGATCTAAAGTTGTTGAAGTTCTCAGCTAGATGCCAGAAAGAGGTTCCTGCTTGAATCTACAAATGGCCCAGTACTGTTAATGTTGAAGTTGGCATAATGTGCCGCGTTCGTCTGGTCTGAGCGCTGTGCCAGTTTCTGGTCCTCTTCATTGATTATTATCAGTCACTGAGTGGAACAAATGAATAAATAATTTTATATTCGGCAGCATTTTTCACACAACACTTAACTGGTATGATATCCAACTAAAAATATGGATTGACTGTATTTACTGAAGGTGCTTCCATAAAACGAGCGATTAAGGTTCTTACGAAGAAAGTTAACACAACCCCAATTTTTTTTATTCAGGAAGGAGGGACCAAGAGCTAATGCCCCCCACCTCCATAGATGAAGAAGAGAGTCGAAATCAAGGTCCAAAGTTTTCGATTGTACCTCATAAAGATGGAAAAAGATGGATTGAGGAAGATTGTTCCACAGTTGACCGATTGGGTAGATGAAAGATTGAAAATACCGATTAACCGTTGCGTTAGAGCAGGGATCACCAACCTGGGCGGTAGCGCCCACTAGTGGGCTCACATTAAAGGTAATTAAACATTTATTTAATTATTTATTTTATCGATTATGTTGATTTATTCTTTTTGATCTAAGGTGGGCGATAAGCTTTTTGAATTTAAAAAAAATCGTAAACGTGGGCGGTGAACAAAAAAAAGGTTGGTGACCCCTGCGTTAGAGTGTTGGACAGAAAAGGAGTAAGAATGTGTTGAAAGTCTGGTATTGCGTGTTCTCCTTAAAGGAGGAGACATGCTGAGAAGAGCAGTGTCCGTTATAATAGTATCCGTTATAATATTATTATGCCATAAAAATAAATAAAAACTTTATCCTTTCATCAGAATTCAGTGGACTTTGATTATTTATCTAAGATGCCAAAAGTCGAAGAGATGCACCAGCATCATTCCACGATATGAGCCGAAATAAAAACGAATTAGTAATATACTGTATCTAATTAAAAGGTCTACGACCTGTTTCTTGAAGTGACTAAGGGTTTGCTTCGATCTTAAAAGGTTATTGCGTACATCGTAAGGTATATGAAGTTATCACGCTAATTTTTAATAAAACTTTCGTCTTTTTTTATAATAAAGCTAACGACTACTGCTGAGAAATTTTACTCTTCATCCTTGAATTAGAATTACTAGATCATGACTAACATACTCGTACAGGTAAAATGTATTAACATAGAGGAAATTTAATCTCAAAATACATTACAGAAATTCACAATACAATGAATTTTGATTATACCTTACATTTTGCCTTTATACCCAATTCGATAAGTTTTTTGTTATAAGTGTTTGAAACAAGAAAACCGTCAAGAGAGATTAGCCAACCGAGTTTGAACAGAAGTCTCATTCACCCTAATCCCTCCCTCCCTCTTCTCCCACAGAATGGGTGGGGAAAGCTTACAACGATGACGACGATGACGACAATGACGACGACGTAAAACTTGTCAGATGGCTCGTAATCGACCTTGGGTCGGTTTACAAAAATTGGACGTTTCACTAATTTTCAATTTTTAGAGGTGGGGTGATTGGGTCGGAAACTAATTTCAAATTTACAAAATCGACTTCTACAATAAATTTCACATTAACATTTTAACCACTTTTGCGTCAAAACGTGACGAAGATCCTTTACAATGGAGAAATGGACCTTAAATTACATGGTTGGAGGTGTCTACTTCATAAAATGTTCTAGGTTTTTCTCATAGTTTCTGATGCAAGGACATACTCAGCAGGGTCGGATTAACCACGGGGAATTTGGGGTACGTGCCCTAGGGCCAGAGATGGGCAAGATCACCAACTTTGGTGATCTTGAAGATCAAGATCAGATCACCAGAAAAATGTGATCTTGAAGATCCAGATCAAGATCGTGATCTTGAAGATCACTTTTCAAGATCACTTTTTAAGATCACTTTTATATGAATTGAAAAAAGTTGTACTCTTGAAGAGTAAACAAAAACAAATTATTTTGTTAATCACTCCTGAAAAGTATCACTCCTAATACTCCCCTGAGGGCTGAGGCAATACAAGCATCGCATCCTACCCATGTCACCTGATCTAAACCACGGGGATTGACGATTCCCCTTTCAGTTTTTCAGGTGGTAAACTTAAAACTTAGTATTATCATAACTTATCAGCAAAAAAAAAACTATTAAATGACCTACATATAGTTTTTAGTTCTATTTTTCTCAATTCTCATTTCACCAGGTCCATAACCCATATCAATGAATGGTCACCATATATAAGTAAACATTTTTTACATAGAATTTAATTTTACAGTTTTACTGCAGTACGCAATTACTGACAATATAAGGGTAAAAACCGCAAGTTAAGAGTGTTAATTTAATGTTCAACCGCTGTAAACATTTGCTTTCAGCAAAACCAATTGTTCAAAGTTACCATCCGAGAGACGACTTCGTTTGGGGCTATGAACCATGCCAGCAAACGAAAACAACCGTTCCACTGGTGCAGAGGAAGGTAGCGTGGTGTTATACCTCTTGAAGATCTTTATAGCAGGATACCTATCTAAAGAGTCGAGTGCCTTACTGGTGTCCTGCAAATAATTGAGGACTTCCAAGTCTTCCTTGTTGTTAGGAGCAGAGAATGAGCCGTCCATAGTTCTGAAGAAATCGTCTTCAGATGATGAGTGAGTTCACCGAACTATTACCACTGCTGTCAGAATTACAATTTCTTACAGCCATTTGCAGCTTGTCTTTTACTTGAGACTTGATTGCTTCATGATCGCCGAAATTAGGCCCTTGCAACAATGATATCCATCTAAGTTTGAAATACGGATGAGATACTGAGGCCAAAACGGCATCAGTTACCTCGGGGCTCAACGACAAAAAATGACCAAATCTGGCATTGAAGCCAGAGACGACTGCTGCCAGTAATGGCATGCAGTGTCTCAAGCGCAGGTCGTTTGGTTGGATAGGCTCCAATCTTGCGAGGGCATCTTGAGTCACTAGGACTGTTGGAAGAAGACAACCGTAGTAGCATTCTTTCTCTGCCTGTAATTTGTTGAGGGCTGCTGCAATTGGTTTTAGAACAGACAAATATTCTGAAATAAATTCCATTCATTGTCTTTGAGGATGGGTAGATTCAGTTCTTCAAGAGCTACATTCACGTCGTTCTTATGTATATATATTTGGCTTAATGAGTCGTACATTGAGTTCCATCGGGTGACGCATGGGTACCTAAATTGGACGCCAGTTATTTCCTGTATTTTTTCTGCTGACTTGGGTTTACCAGCAGCATTCCACAGCGCCGAACATTTTCCCATTGCAGAATGCTTTATCTTCTTTAGTCCAGGTGAATTCAGTCCTTTATCTGCATCAGTTGTTGCTACCAAGTTCAATGTGTGGGAGGCACATCGAATATGGGATGATAGTTTCACTGACTCCTCTCCATGCTCTCCTGAATGTTCAGGAAAGTTGCTGATGATAACCTCTTCATCTGAATCTTTTTCATCATCATCTTCATCTGCATCATCTTCATCAATGTCGTCAGTACGATTCTGAACACGAACACCGAACTCTTTAAAGCATTTCACCATGTTCGATGCATTGTCGGTGACTGTAGATACAACTTTTCTATAAGATAAACCATGCTCCGAGTTGATCCTGTCCAATATTCCAGCAATTTTATCAAAGCTATGTGTTCCACGAAATCTTCGGCATGCCAGTGCAGCTGATCCTCGCGACAAGTCATCATTGATCTGTAATGTAAGAATATAAAATCAATGTTTGTATGAACATTTTTTTAAGCTTAATTTAATAATATTGGTTAGACACGCACCAGCTAAACTGCGCCACCAAACATTGAAGAGAAGAACTATGTGATATAAAGGAGGCAATTCAGCGATGAGTCGCCTACCATACCACCACATCAGTGACCCATCCCATAAGAGCAAAATGTGGAAGAGTCCATATTCACAACCTGTGAATATGGACTCTTCCACATTTTGCTGTGAATCAGACACAATGACAGATGACAGAATCAGTGAATTAGTGTGAAATTACTGTGAATCACAGCAAAATGAAGACTCACCAAATTAATGAATGAGGAACACATGTCGAATAATTGAAAAGATTATACTATAAGTCTATCAGACTATCAGTCTATCACCAATGGTCAATTTATCAATTATATAAAAATAATACACTAAATCAATAGCATACCCAATGCGCAGTGACTCCCATGAAACTGCGGTGATTAGTTGACCATATGTCGCATGTAACACACACATGGTCAACTGCTGCCAGTTTTGCTTGTATGTCTTCCTTCATTGTACTGGTTGTTGTTGCAAGAGATCTAGCCAGGGTGCGTCTAGATGGCACCTGAACAGCCGGGTTGACGTCTGAAAAAAATATTTAAAAATTAAAACAAATACAATAGATTAGCTATGGAAAAAATATCAAAATATTTACTAGGCTAGCGATAGTCTAATGTTCATACAAATAATATGATTAATTATTTTAATCAGATATTAGCTATGGAAAAAATAGCAAAATATTTGAGTTATACTAACATGAAAGAAGATCCTTAAATTCATGTAGTTCAACTAGGCTCAATGGTAGGAGCCCATTAGCCACAAGCGAGAGAATCTTCTTTTCAAGGATATCCTTGCATATTGGTGGTCCTGGTTTTTGCTTGGAAATGTGGAACATGCTTAGTGTTGACTGCTTGGCAATTTTGGCAGTGCCAGCATTGCTGCCGCTGGCATCTTCTTCTTTAGCTGGACGCTTGCGAGATTTCTTCTCCGATTCATATTCACCCAAAAGATCCGAATGTAGTTTCTGCACAAGAAAATAAATTATTATCATGCGGAGAGACTTCTTGAACACCCTGTATAATATTTATCAGAGTATCAAACTTCTAGTTGAAATTAATACTTAACAAGATTCTAAAATTTTGTTATCTTTAACTAAAATTATTTTCACCATGATCAGTGCATTTTTATCCTATGTTAAATTGAAAGCCGAATTTCGTCCTTCAGTAACTACAGTAAATAGGAGAAATTACAGACATGGATCAGACAGAGAGAAAGACAGATACACCTGGCGTTTTATTATAGTTGGATATCGGCAGTTTTTAATGTAGTTACTAGTCCATAATCTATTAATATCTGAAGTGCACAATATATTCAAATGGACGTCTATGTAAATGTAGCATTAGTCTTGTATGGCACCAGTCACTTAAAATATGACTTGAACCATTATGTTAATGTTGCTACTTACTACTTAGTTACTAAGTAGTACTAACCCTGAGGTGCCTCAGAAGATTGCTTGTTGAGTCGAGGCCAGCAGACAGAATTGTAGTTTTCTTTGTACACTGCCTACAAATAACTTTGATACTGTTTCCAGTTTCTTCGACAATTTGAAAATATTTTCCGTTCAATAGCACAGATTGATCCTTATTACCAACATTGTTATCTAAATATATTGAATACTGTTCTGGTGACAACCTAGAATATTTGGTTCCCTTGGGAGCCTGTTGAAGTTGTAAAATTGCACTCATTATTAAAAAATTCAATCTGTAAATAAAATAGGTTTAGAATTAATTTATTATGAATACGGACCTATAGGCTATATTTTATGCCTATATAATAATATATTAATAGAACACTTTTAACATAATTGCACAGTAAATTACACTTTTTACGAGCCTAAATTCCACAGCAACTACACCTTCCATGAGCCCACGCATGACGCAAGTCACCCAACTAACAGAAAACATAAACAGTCGGTGTTGAACAAAGTTGCCACCAGATGTCGCTTGGACAAAAAACAAATGACATTCGCATAGCGGCATATTTAAGAATCTGAAATTAAAAGTGATCTTGAAGTCTAAAGTGATCTTCAAGATCAAGATCACAAGAAATAAAGTGATCTTAGATCAAGATCAAGATCACCATAATAAAAGTGATCTTCAAGATCAAGATCAGATCACGATCTTGATCTTCAAGATCACGATCTGATCTTGAAGATCAAGATCGTGCCCATCTCTGCCTAGGGCCACCCACATGGTCTATAATTTGTATTGTATTTTAACTTCATAAAGTTTTATTTATGCTCACCACTTTATTTCAGTATCATTTTACTCATAATACTCTCGTAACTGCGTGTAATAACAAATATACTCACAATTGTTATAATTTTTTCATAATTTACCAAGAGAATACATACCGTATATATATATATATATATATATATATATTATATATATAATATATATATATATACAGGGCGTCCCAAAAAAATGTATACACACTTTAAATACTTATAAAGGCAGTGTTTATTAAAATACATTTCATTTTCAAAATGTAATAGAATCTACAGACATTATTTAATTGTTTTGTCAACGCCTGTTTTCAAACTGACGTCCGTTCTGGTCCAGGCACTGCTGATAACGCGAAGCAATGGAATCGCAAACATCACGAAACATTTCGTTTGGTATTTGTGTGCATTCTCGTTCAATGGCTGCTCTCAATTCAGCGACTGTTGCAGGTTTTATAGCGTAGACTTTGTCTTTTAAGTATCCCCATAAAAAAAAGTCTAGTGGTGTGAGGTCTCTGGTGAACGCGGAGGGTATTCTACGAAACCCCTTCGTCCAATCCACATCCACATCGTGCCAAGTACCACTCGCAATACTCCACTCTTCGGTCCGGATCATCTTCATTAATAGCATGGACTAATCTTGGAATGTAACTTTTCCATTGACAGCGCTTCAAAATGCGTTGGACAGACGATTCTGAAATTCCTACCTCACGACTCGCTTGCCGCACAGATTTTCTTGGACTTTGGTGATACGTTTCCAGTACTCTTTCTTGCTTTGTGGGGCTTGTCGATGTCCGTGGTCTTCCGGAACGCTTCTTGTGGACATTCTGAACAGTTCCATCGGCTTCAAACTTATCTCTAATTCGAGTGATGGTAAGTCGCGTTGGTGGATCTGTTTGAAACTCCCTCCTAAACTGTCTTTGCACTTCAACTGCGTTTTCACACTTCCAGTAGCATTTTAGAATGAATTTCCTTTGTTCAAAGCTTAGTCTGACTGCCATTATTAATTCTAATGGGTTTAACTTGGAAAGAAAGAAACATCAATTGAGCTATCAGCTGTTAAAGTGTGTATACATTTTTTTGGGACGCCCTGTATATATATATTCAGTTTACCCATTTCGCCCTTATAAGTAGTGGTCTGGGGGAATAAACATTGAAAATTTGAGATGGACACCATATGAGGGGTCTCCCACTAGTTAAGTGCCGCAGGGCCCTGCAAAAGCATAATCCGGCCCTGATACTGAAGCATAAAACTACTGTAACTATATTATTAATTTTAAATAAAATATATATAAATTCTAATTATATCTGAGTTCTACTTTACCTGTTGCAGGAGAATGATGAAAGATCCTTGATGCTCAAGAGGAGAAAGCCGTAGCAGACAACCATGAACAGAAGGATCCAAATTTTGAACAAATAGTTCAGTTTGAGAAAAGAGGCCAGCGCAAACATACATAAAATCCAAGTGTAAATGAAGTAGTGAGGATAGCTACACACTGTGGGAACAGTTGTCATAGTCCCATTTTTGGAGCACATTAATTTTTCATTTACTGGATATGAAATGGTAAGAATGTCGTTGATAAACAGTCCTTTGCTTTCATTTTGGGTATTATCAATATGTATTTTTGATTCTGTGATATTAAAAGATATTTTGTTCACTGAATTCCGGACAACAAACTTAGAATTATTTTTCTTATAATCACTGTATTTATCATTTATTTTATTTTTAACAGAGTTACGATCTCCTATTAAACTTGTTTCGAAAGATAAGTCGTGTCTTTTCAGTCTATTTCTATTTACACTCGAAGGTTTATGAAGAAATGTTTTATCTGTTTTCCATTTACCGACTTGGTTTATCAATGATATATTTAAAGTATTGAATTTAAAACGATGTCCACTCATTCTATTAACAGTTTTCTTTACATCACGAGAATACTTCGTAGGGTACTTATTATTGCTACCTTCAAAAGTATTTTGATTTAAGTTCAATTCAGCATGTTTATGATGTAATTTTGACACATTATAACGATATTTAAAAATAAAATAGTTATTTAGAATATTTGTAACAGTTTCATTTTCTTTGAGGTTTATATCGTTTTCTGTGTTGCGTTTTTTGCGGTAACTTGCGTAAAATTTATTTTCGATAGAATTCTGGGAAACATTATTAAGATGATCGCTTAGGTCGTCGTAGCTACGTAATAAACGTTTGCAGTCTTCTCTGATAAAAACCTAAATAAAACAAAAATTTACAAAGTTGTTTTGTATCTTTAGGCCAACACTAGAATCTGTAAATCACGGAATAGGATAAATAACTAAAAAAAAAAAATTCCAGAAGGATCTAAAAAGAAGTCCCTAGGGGCTAGCCTTAATAATGATCCCAAAGTATTTACAGAAATATCTCTACAAAAGTACGTGAAATAAATAATAAAATAATATAATTTCTTACCCAGGAGATAGCAGCTGAAGCAGAAACGAAAATTATCAAGAGGGAAATGAAAATCCTCCTTGGCAATATTGATTTTGATAGTATGGAAGAAAGTTTTTTGAATCTCTTTGGCCAAGATCGAAACTCTTCTGCTACAACCAATAAAAACGCGACCAAGACACCTAATGATGCCCCACATGAGCTTATTACGACCTTTGCGTCTCTGAAATAGAATTTCCATTTTATATTACCTATAATAACGTAATATAGAGACATCTCTCATGTCAACTATAAGTTTATTTGTATGTCCTGAAACATTACCCTACATAACTATAAGCCGTGGGTTATCTTATGTAATCATAGTCATAATGTAATCATAGTCATAATTAATCATTACATAATCATAACTACGAAGTTTCTTTTATGTTATAATTAATCGTAATATTTATACTACCAAATGGTAAGTGCCTATATATGAAATGCTTCAGCTTATAATTAACCTGAGAGCCCAGTAAAGCCTAAACCTTAAGGGCCAAACTACACAGAAAGATTAAATAAATAGTATGTTCTGTTAAAAATTATTGTAATATTTATTTTTACCAATAAATATTAAATTATTATTATTATTATTATTATTATTATATTATTATTATATTAATAAAAGGAGACCAAAGAAATAGAAACAAATAAGATACTAAAAAATCACAGAACAGAATTCAATCTACAGAAAATAACCTTTAATTTCATTGATAAAAATGAATATTACAATGATTACAATGATTACATTATTGCAGTTATTACAATATTACAATAATTTCAACATACAATTGCTAGTTGGATTATTGATATTTATTTTTCCTCTTTAATTTGTCCCTTAAGCTTTAGGCTTTACTGGGCTCTCAGATTAATGATAAGAAAACAAACACTTCATAGGTAGTGACGATTATGTACGAGGGTGGGCTGAAAAGTAATGCCTCCACTTGAATAATTTTGGATTGTGTAGAGGTAGCCAGTTAAAACCTGTTTTGTGTCGTAATATCCCCACCCCATTGCAGCCGTAATTGAATTTTTGACCGCGGAAAGTGTTGCTCTCATAGATATTCATCGGCGAATGCAAGCTGTGTACGGCAAACTGTGTTGATGTGAGTAGTACAGTTCGACGTTGGACGAGGCAATGTAAAGAAGGAGAAGCAGGGCAAGAAGATTTGCGAGACAAACTGTGAAGCGGAAGGCCTGTAATGGCAACCGACGAGTTTCATCGGAACTACGTTGACGAACTGATTCGTGGAAATCGTCGCATTAAACAAAATGAAATTGCTGCAGTGCTCCATATCTCCAAAGAGCGAGTGGGACACATTATCAGTATTCTCGGTTACCGAAAGGTCCGTGCCAGATGGGTGCCTCGCATGTTCACTGCAGAGATGAAAACTGAGAGACTACGCATTTGCCAAGAAAATCTGCAGTGCTTCGAAAATGAAGGTGAATTTCTGCATAGCATTGTGACAGGAGACGAGACGTGGGTCCACCATTATGACCCTGAAAATAAACGGCAATCCATGGAATATCGGCACAAAAATTCACCGCAACCAAAAAAATTCAAAGTTAAAAAATCGACAGGAAAAGTGATGATGACTGTTTTTTGGGGATATCAATGGTGTTCTCGAAGACTTTACAGAGAGGGGGACAGCAATCAACTCCGCACGTTATACAATAACTCTGAAGAAGTTGAAAAAACGGATCAGGAGGGTTCGCACCCACAAAAACGCAGTCATTGTTCACCATGACAACGCACAGCCTCGCACCAGTGTTCAAACGCGAGAAGCAATTGAAGATCTGCAATTCACCGTCTTGCCGCATCCACCATATAGCCCCGATTTAGCACCATGCAATTTTCACCTCTTTCCTAAACTTAAGGAACAGCTCCGTGGAAATTGCTACGAGTCTGACGAAGAAGTTAAGGCCGCTGTGAAATTTTGGTTTCGTAGTCAAAGCTCCGAGTTTTATCGGGATGGATTTCAAACTCATTTATTGGTGCGTAAATGTATTGAGGTAGAGGGTGATTTTATAGAAAAGTAAATATATCGTTTTAAAGAATAAACTTTAAAGTACATATCTGCTTTTGTTTCGATAAAATCCTTCAACCCGTTTAAAATTTATTTGAGTGGAGGCATTACTTTTGAGCCCACCCTCGTAATATATAAATATTATAATTAATTATTATGCATATGAGATAAATGTGCGGTACTCTGCATTAATTAAACGAACAGACTGGGAAAACTACTCCATAGAAATTATTGTCTTAGTTTATCAGAATATTTTTTAAAATCTTCATAAAAGAAATAAAATAATTATTTAATTTTTATTTTTGTAAATGTCTACTAATTAAAAACAAATTATTAATTGATCTACCTCTAATTTCATGCATTTTTGCTACAGCAATATATGCTTCATTTTGGTGCTATAACTGTGTATGACCAGCACCCACAGCTCAGTGAGTAGAATCAGTCAGAAAGGCCAGAAATTGGCACAGCGCTCAGACCAGACAAAAGCGGCCCATTACCATAACTTCTGCACTAATATTACCAGCACCATCGGGAGTCAAAACCCCGACCTCATTGTCTTCACTTCGCTTATAGGGAAACGGTGTTACCCACTGAACTACAGGCGCTGCGCTCGTTAGTTCAATGGGGAACATCGATTCGCTTTAAGCGAAGTAAAGACCCTGAGGTCGGACGCTCGACATCAGGTAGTGCTAGTTAATAATAACCCAGGAGTTAATGCAATGGGCTGTATTAGTCCGGCCTTAGCACTGTGCCAGTTTCTGGCCCTTTGCATTCATTATTAGGATTATTAAGACTATGTATAAAAGCAACTATAGTATACTGCTTCCATATTTAATTAACATTGTTATTTGTTAATAATGACTCATGTTTTACATTTTCATCAACATGTACAACTTATTGTCACTTTTTATAAGGAAAAAGTGATAATAAGTTGTCCATGTTGATAAAACTGTAAAGCATGAGTCATTATTAACAAATAACAATGTTAATTAAATACGGAAGCAATATATTATAGTTGATGTAAAAAACTTCACTTTTTTCTACGTGAAGGTCAAAATATGAAAATAAAAACCCACTCTAATAGACAGAGTTTATTTCCACAACAGTTTTGACGCCCACTGGCATCCTCCTCGGGTGGATACAGAAAAACGAATGAACCAAAACAAGAGGGAAAAACAATCCAGGGACCGACTATTAGAGTGGTTTTTATTTTCATATATTATAGTTGTTTATAAAACTGAATAAAAATATTTTTGATATTTGGTCGTTTTTTCATGTCCGATTAGATTCTCTTTTTTAGTTAGTTTTAGTAAAAAGGTGAGATGTTGTATGGGGCCCATAATAATACTTAATAATAATACTTTTTAGGGGAAAACTAGGGCAGGGGCAGCTAGGACCGTCTCAGGGTGAAGGCCCGGGTCAAACTGCCCATTTTGCTCTCCATCCCTCTTCGGGGCCCTGAGAATGACTAGTTTTTGTAATAAGGATGAACTATAATGAACATTGAAGTTCATTATTAAGTAAACTTACAATATTGAAAACCAAATTATGCGCAACTTTTTAACTTAAAAATTATACTATTTATATGCTATTATTTTGTTTTATGCTAAAAGAAACATACAGAACTCGATCGCATTAGAATTTGTTCAAATTAACAAAATATAACTTATTTGCTCACCAACTAAAAATAATTGCATACATAATCTTGGAATTCTTGGATCATTTTATACTTACCCAGACGTTATGATCAACTGGCAAGCAACAATGAAGATCCAGACTACGCACGTGCAAAAAACTTGACTCTTCAGCAAATCTGCTCTGATGTGACAATACGTCTGCTCCATATTTGGATCCTTGAAGCAAAGACTAACTGATTTCATGTAATCTGTTCTCATCCTTCTATTGGATTCAATTTCTATGTTATGGTCCATGAGGATATCAACCTAATTAAAAAGAAAACAGTCTAACAGAAATTACACAAACACACACACACGTTTGGCTACCTTACTAAACACCGACATTTTCAATTGTGGATGGTGACATTTAACCTAATCTAAATAAGTTAATGTAACCTTACTTAACCAAACCTAGTGTAACCTAACCTAACCTAGCCGGCTCTTTTTCGGTATTTCCCCACAATTTTTTTATTTTTTTGCTGTTCTATATATCTTTTTTTGGGTATTTCCCCGCTATTTTTCGGTATTTCCCAGTGAATACCCGGTTAGGGGAGCTATTGAAGAATAGGGACCACAGCCTTCTTTAGTTAGCTTTATAAGGCTAACTAACGAAAATATCATGACCTAACCTAACCAATCGTAAAGGGCGTACAGTTAACCTAACGATTGGTTAGGTTAGGTCGTGATATTTTCGTTAGTTAGCCTTATAAGCCTAAGTAAAGAAGGCTGCGGTCCCTATTCTTCAGTAGCTCCCGGTTAGGTTAATTGAATACTCGGTTAGGTCAACTGTACGCCCTTGAGTCCTTGACGATTGGTTAAGTTGTCGTGATATTTTCGTTAGTTTTAATGAAAATATCACGACTTAACCCAACCAATCGTCAAGGACGTACAGTTGACCTACGTCCTTGACAGTTGGTTTGGTTAAGTCGTGATATTTTCGTTAGTTTTAACGAAACTATCACGAATTAACCGGTAACTGGTGAACTCCAGGAGTCCGGGATCTCCTAGGGCAGGGGTGGCGAACCTTTTCACAGTCGCGTGCCAAAAAAAAACATGTAAACCATAAAAAAAATTTGCGTGCCCACCAAAGTTTATATATATATATTACACCAAATTATAAACATTAAGTCTATTATACTCATTTTTTGGATAACAATTTCTATGCTTAGGCGTGTCAGGCAAATTTGATCGCCTGGGAGGCCGGGTTCTAAAATGAGAGCGGGGAAATATCGAAAAAAAATGTATACAATAGCAGAAACATAAAAAAAAATTTGCTGGCAAATATCGAAAAAGAGCCGCCTAGCCTAACCTTCATTATAGCACTTGTTCGTGATATTAATGATTTTCAGAAGAAAAGATAAAAGATAAATTTGAAACTTTGGCGACAACTTTAATATTGCCACCCGCACGTTCGCGTCTCGAGGAGCTGTATGTATATGTGTGTGTGGGTGTGCGTGTGCTTGTGCGTATTTGTGTGTGTGCATGTGTATCCTAAGAATTGTCATGAGTTCGTAAGGTAGCCAAGAACACACACACACACACACACATATGTGTGTGTGTACACAGGGTTTTATACATGTTCTGTGTCCAACCTATACCTACTGTATATACGCACGCACTTTTTCTAGTCTAATGACGAGAATCCTATATGGAATATATGGAAGTTAGGGTAAATTGAGAGTAAAAGACGATAAATATATTATCAAAACCTAAAAATATCTAGTCGTTCCATGCTCGCATTATTATTATTATTGGCTCACCTGAAGATCAGGGCCCCCAGCCTTCGTTAGTTAGCCTTATAAGGCTAACTAACGAAAATATCACGACTTAACCTAACCAATCGTCAAGGGCGGGCAGTTGACCTAACGATTGGTAAGGTTTAAGTCGTGATATTTTCGTTGGTTAGCCTTAGAGGCTAACTAAAGAAGGCTGGGGCCCCTGATCTTCAGGTGATCCTTATTATTATTATTATTATAATTACTATTATTATAATATATAAATAATTTCATACAAACAATTTCGGAGCAAGTGTAGTTTACGTTCCCCTGTGGTGTCTAGTGTAGTTTACGTTCCCCTACATTATCCTAGTGTAGTTTACGTTCCCCTACATTATCCTAATGTACTTTGCGTCCCCAACTTTGTCTGCGTATATTACGACTTAACCTAACCAATCGTCAATTTATTTATTTATTTATTATATATATATATATAATATATATATATAATATATATATATTGACGATTGGTTAGGTTAAGTCGTAATATTTTCGTTAGTTTTAACGTTTTATTTGATGGATTCATTTGAAAAATGTCTCCTAAAGATCCTAGTGTAGTTTACGTTCCCCAACTTTGACCTAGTGTAGTTTGTGTCCCCTTTTGCGTCAGGGGGACGTAAACTACACTTGCTCCGTGAGACCTAACACTTACTTCAAGCTCACGAGCCTCTTAGATTTTGAATGCAGATTCACAAATTTGGTCTCGAAGGCTTTCGCGATGTGAATCTCAAAATTTTGATGGATGTGGTATTTTTATAAATTTATGGACTCACTGGCTTTTCCTTGATTTCTCAAACGAATAAGAAAATGTTGTACAAGCGTGGCTCGACCAAAGGTAAGCTTTGGCCTAACTAGATATAGGTAGGCTTTGATACTACATTCTAAGGTCGTTCTGTAAAATGAGAGAAAGACGGAAATTGGCATCATATTCCATGTCAAAAATGAGATTTACGAGGTATTTAGATCTCATCGTGGTAATTTTTTCCACAGTGAACACATGTTGGTCGTACGAACGTGGTCTGCTGGCATTGATACTGCTTTTCCTCATTCGGTGGGAGAAATCGAAACGGAATAATGGTGAAACTTTAACGAGAACTTAGTAATTTGGATCTTTTAAACTATTTCCCCCCCTCCTCAGCTTCAGAGAGGGGGGTCATAGTTTAAAAGGTCAATATTAGGGGGTTGATAATTTAACAGGTTTTACTGATCTTATTTACATAATAGAATTTTTAAGATATGTATATAAGATACAGTACATATCTTGAAAATTCTATTATATTCTATCATATTTCCAGTTTATAGAGAACCATTATTTACATAGGATAAAATTTGAATGCCCAGTTAGGTCAACTGTACGTCCTTGACGATTGGTTAGGTTTAGTCGTGATATTTTCGTTAGTTTTAACGAAAATATTACGACTAAACCTAACCAATCGTCAAGAGCGTACAGTTGACCTAACAGGGGCATTCAATGAACCTAACCGGGTATTCAGTTGACCTAACCTGGCATTCAGTTATTTTTGCTACCCTTCGTGCGGGTAGCAAAAATATCCGCGTTTTAACGAAAATATCACGACTTAACCGATCGTCAAGGGCGTACAGTTGACCTAACCCGGCATTCAATAATTTCACTGTAGGTTTCGATATTTAAATATATATATATGCCCGGTTAGGTTAATTGAATGCCCGGTTAGGTCAACTGAATGCCTGGTTAGGTTAACTGAATGCCTGGTTAGGTTCATTGAATGTCCGGTTAGGTCAACTCTAAGCCCTTGACGATTGGTTAGGTTTAGTCGTGATATTTTCGTTAAAACAAACGCAAATATCACGACTAATTCTAACCAGTCATCAAGGGCGTACAGTTGACCAAACCGGGCATTCAAATTTTATCCTATGTAAATAATGGTTCTCTATTTATTATATGTTTGCAATAAAAAAAAAATTGATTGTTATTGTTTTCTTATCTTATTTTGAATAATTTGCAGAGTTTAAAGTTTGGGGGGGGGGGGGTATAGTTGAAAAGATCAACATTGGGGTGGTAATTGTTGAAAAGAGTATGTTGTGGGGGGAAATAGTTTAAAAGATCCATATATATATATATATATAACAGAAAATACCAAAAAATAACTGCCTGGATCTGGTATTCACGAATAACACGAACTTGATTGCTGATATAAAAATAATCCCAACCATTATCTCAGACCACAACTTAATCGAGATATCAATAAATATGACGACAGCATTAAAAGACAATACACATATTGTGGAAAGAAGTAAATTCGGGGCCTTTAATTTAAACTCGAAGACTATAAATTGGGAAGCAATCAGATCGCACATGGCCCAAATAGAATGGAGAACAATTTTCGAGAATAAAACAACTGAAGAAATGCTAACAACCTTGGAAGAAAAAACGCTGAGAATTTTAGAAAAATATGCTCCGAAATCACAGCCAAAAGGAAAGAGGAGCTGCCTAGAGAGGCAAAAGAGGAGACTATTCCGCAAAAGAAAGAGAGTGGAGGCGAAGTTAGGTAACTGCGGAGATAATGACAGGAAAGCAATAAAAGAAAAACTGGAGGGTATCGATAGGGAAATACAAGCCCTGATTAAGGACCATACAGAGAGGGAAGAGGAAAAGGCGGTAGAAGCAATAAAGGAAAATCCAAAATACTTCTATAGCTAAGCAAAAAGGAAAACAAAAACGCGCGCCGCTATTGGGCCCTTAAGGACGGGAAATAATGAACTAACCAACGATCCAAAAGAAATATCTGATACATTGAGAGCTCAATATGAATCAGTTTTCAGTAACCCAAAAAGTGACAAAGCGATACCTGACATAAATGCATCCTTTGAAGAGGAATTGCAAGGAGAGTATATAACAGACTTTGATTTTACACCAGAAGATGTAGCGAGAGCTACAGGACAAATGAAACCACATTCAGCTGCGGGTCCGGACAATTGGAACGCATTATTTATACTGGATATGGAGAAGATCCCTAGACACTGGGGAAATACCGAGCATCTTGAAAAGAGCAAACATTGTCCCTATATATAAAGGAGGGGACAGATCTCAAGTGTCATTGACCAGTGTCATTGACGTCCCACCTCACCAAAGTATTTGAAAGAATAGTTAGAGAGAAAATTTATGATCTCCTGGAGACACGGGAAAGATTCAACGAAAATCAGCATGGATTCCGATCAGGTAGATCATGCCTATCACAACTAATAGAACACTACAACAATATCCTAGATGCATTGGAAGGCAATGACAACTACGATGTTATATACACAGATTTTGCTAAAGCTTTGATAAATGTGACCATGGTATAATAGCACATAAAATTAAATATATGGGAATAACAGGCAAAGTGGGAAAATGGATCTACAACTTCCTTAGAGATCGTCTGCAGGTCGTCAAAATTCAAGGTATATCATCATCAGAATCAGAAGTACGTAGCTCAGTACCACAAGGGACAGTACTGGCCCCACTCCTGTTCATTATCATGCTAACAGACATAGACAGCGGAGTAAACAGCAACAGTATAGTAACATCCTCTGCAGACGATACAAAGATCAGCAGAAAAATCAGCGATGTACATGACGTGGAGGCCTTGCAGAGGGACACGAACAAAATATACAAATGGTCAGAAGACAACAACATGTCATTCAACACCGAGAAATTTCAGCTCTTGAGATATGGTAGAAAAGAAGAACTTAAACAGACTGCATATTATACTCCAGATAGACAGGAAATTTAGAGAAGCACGAAAGCGATTGATCTCGGGATAATAATGACAGATGATGCGAAATTCGAAACACAAAATCAGATAGCGATAAATAAAGCAAAAAGAGTCGCCTGACAGGTACTAAGAACGTTCAAGAGAAGGGACAGGACAGTAATGATTCCCATGCTAAAAACACTGATTATACCAAAACTTGAATACTGCTCAGTTTTGACGTCCCCCATATAAAAAGGAAGAAATTAATAAACTAGAAGAAACGCAAAGGCATTTCACAGCCAAGATTGATGGCTGCAAAGAACTCAACTACTGGGAAAGACTACGTAAACCAAATCTGTACTCACTGGAAAGAAGAAGAGAGAGGTACATCATAATCTACATATGGAAAATGATCGAAAAACTGGTACCAAACCTAAAACTAAACCCAATTACCATTCAAACAACACTGGAAAATAGGAAAGGCAGAATGTGTAGTGTTCCCAAATTAAAGGCCCGACAAGGGACCTCCTCAACCCTGAAGGAAAATAGGTTGGTTGTCAGCGGGCCAAGACTTTTCAACCAGCTTCCTAAGGACCTCAGAAACGTAACGGGGGTCAAAGTTGAAGTCTTCAAGAAAAGACTGGATGCTTGGCTCAGGACAGTACCAGATGAGCCGGGCGTGCCTGGCTATGTACGGTGGAGAGCGCAAGAAAGCAACTCGCTCCTCCACCTGGCCAGACCTAGAGGCGGGGCCACCAGCTTGACCTCCGTGTGAAGAGAGACCAACGCACGAAACAACATAAGGTTCATAAGGTATATATATATATATATATATATATACATATATAGAGAGAGAGAGAGAGAGAGAGAGAGAGGAGAGAGAGAGAGAGAGAGAGAAATTACGAAGGGTTGACAAAAGTAAATAGACATCACAATGTCTATGGGGGCCATTCAAAAACCACGTGGTCCTTAAAAGGGGAAGGAAGTTCCTTATTTGACTACCAAAGGCCACATGGGGTAGGGGGGATCTTGACGTTTAACCACGTGGCCAATACTAAGCATTAAAATATCCTGTTTATAATATTGTTTATCATATTACGTACCTTTATTTTGGAAAATTCTAGAAGATTCCAATCTTTAACGTTCATGAAACACAAATTCGCCATACTTTTAATTTGATTATTTTTAATTTGCTTTATTTTAATTTGCACTTTAATATACATAAGATTAAGAAGGGAGGGGGTTGACATCAGAAGACCACGTGGTTTGGGAGGGGAAGGTTTAAGTCATTGGCCACAAATGACCACAAGGGGGGAGATGGGTTTGAAAACCACTCGAAAAATGACCATGTGGTTTTTGAATGACCCCTATTTAATGGAATGTGGGAACTTGTGTCGGCTTTATGTAATGTAAAGGGGAAAGCAGCACTATTCTAAATATAATTAATTCAATAAATCTGTTATTGTTTATCGACTTTTATTATAAAATAAAAAACCATGGAAAAACCGAAAGTGTCTATTTACTTTTGGCAATCTTATGTATATATTTGTATATCTCGTATCTCGTTCTGGTTTTCGTATAGATATTAATACATATTTTACTTCAAACCTTTCTTGGACACCCTGTATAATGCGTATAATATTGAAAGCGATTTGAACTATATGTAAGGAAATTTTAACGGGGTGAAATTTACTTCATGAGTGAAAGATTTATTTTGCCGACGCCTAGCCATTTTGCTTTTTTTCCTCTGGCCCTCTTCCTCTTCAAGGTCGGCAGTGTTGTCTTCCTCGTCCTCTTCGTTGAAATTATCAGTGGGAAAGTCGTCGTCGAGAAAATCCTCGTCGTCCCAGTCCATTTCGAGCTGATATTGAGGGAAATAGAGACTTTTATTAGGTAGAAAACGCGTTTCTTGGCGCCGTAAAGAAATCGAAATCGTTTTGCTTCGTTCCTTCATTACTTGAAAGGAGAACAACACGTAGTTTTATTTGTACTTCTAAATTAACCTCGTTTCTTCTCGGGGAAGAGAGTGGGCGAGAGAGAAATGAAGGTTTACTTAATTTATTTGTGAATCTCTTAAAACCTTATGCAGAAATTAAACTTGGATTATATATATATATATATATATATATATATATATATATATATATATATATATAGATATATATATATGGAATACAGATCAACATCCTCAGCTGTATTACCACATTTAAAAAGGAATAATAAATAAAAACTTTAAACCTTTACAATTAGAAGTTACCAGAAGTAATCATTTAGTTATTTCTGGTGTAAGTGGTTAAAACCACTGTTCAGTCAGTAATAACTTCAATGACCAATGACAAAAAATGCACGATTATATTCTTTCGAACCACAAACTTAGTGAATTACTACAAAGTTTTAGCATTAATGATCGTTCTTGTACTCATTAATATAACAGCATTGATATACTCGTATATCATACCAATGTTATCACTGATCGACAAAAGGGGGAAGCAGCAACTTTGCCGTACGAAGCGCCATAAATGTTGTGAGCTTTCTTTCGGAGGCTGGTTAAGGGTTTAATATATACTAGTAAAAATACCCGTCCTACGCTGGGGTTATTCTTTGATCGAGTTAGAGTTTAACATTTACAGTTAGCTCACGAATCACTTAAAATTTAAATGTAGCTTCACGGATTTTACTTAAAGTTCACGAAGCAGTTAAATTTCAAATACAACTTGTCACATTTTTTTACCTATCATGGCTTTCGATGCGTAGCTAAAAATTCTGATGGCTACATTCTTTTATAAATTTATTGACCAACTTCATTTTCTTCATTCCATGAAAGTGTATGAAACTCTGTAAAAGCGTGTTGGGACTTGGGTTTTTTAATAAAATTTTAGAAATCCAAATTTTGCAATTTAAGTGCGTCGTGTTTTAAGTTTAGCATATAAGTTTTATTTATGGGATAAATTCGAATATATTTTCTTTGGGACACCCGACCTAGAAAACATTCCAGAGATCCAACAGGGTGTTGCCACTAAGTTTCATGAAAATCGGTCCAGCAGTTTGGACCTTAAAAGGAGACAGACGGACAGACGGACATGCAGAAGAAGAAGAAGTAGAAGAAGAAGAATATATATATATATATATATATAATATATATATATATATAATATATATATATATACAGTGGCGGCTCGTCGGTAGACACTGCGGAACTGCAGCACCCCTAAATTTTTTATTTACAATTGAAATAATCAAGAACAATATAAGAATGAGCTCACTGAATAACTTTTTCAATAACTTTTGAAACTTTTATTCATTGCTCAATGCTCATCCTTTTATTTCAGTAATTATTTCAACCCATTCTTAGAGACAGCACCCCTAGAATTTTTAGTCACGAGCCGCCACTGTATAATATACATATATATAGTTTACTAACTAGTATAACCCAGCGTGTCACGCTTTGGCACGAGTGCCACAAGTTGCCGTGCCTTGACTTTAAGAGAAACAGGCCAAGTTGAGAAGTCATCATTCTGAAGTTATTCTTGGATGAAAGGCTTTCGTAATTGCGCTTAAAGTAGAACTTAAAATGCCTGTGCTCTGTGCAACTTTTTCGCTGAACAAAGCATTGGCCATATGAGTAGAACACTATTTTTATATTAGGCCACTATGAAAAAGCTCAAACAACAAAAAGAGCTTATAAGGGATGTTAAAGCATGTGAAACTAATTTTAAAAATCTTGGTAAAATATTTTAGAAATACATCAAAAATAAAACAAATTGTATATCTCCTCTTTCTTCAGTCGATGGTGTGTCAGAAGCTCAAATTATAGCAAGTCTGTGAAAATATCACTATTGTAATAACCTAAAGTGTCAGCAGAAAAAAATCTCAATTATTTACTCTCTTTAGATGTTATCGAAACTTTATTACCAAAAATTATTCATGAGCTGAAAACGGGGTCCTCTCCGGGTAAGATGGAGTGTCAAGTGAACATTTAAAATATCTCATAAATCTCTACAATTAAGGGGTGTTTCAAAAGTGGGGATACTATTTTCAAGATTTCAGGATTTTGGGCATTGGATATTGGGCAGACCATCGACATCGATTTTAGAATTATTGACCTGACGTTTAATGTTGCGAATTACATCAACAAACAAACGCAACCCACTACTCTAAAATGTCGAACAAGGGTTTGTTGAATATGTTAAATGATTATTTATTTATTTATTTGGTTTAAAACGGAATCATTTAATAGATTTAAGTATCTCTGTGTTAAAAGAAGTTGTAAATATGTTTATTGAAAACGTTTGAGTGATATAGTGTTGTTTTCTTGCAATAAGTAAGGCTCATGGTAGGGTTAATCATAGTATACAGTTTAGTAATCGGATGGAAACAAATGTTCCAAAGTGTACATTGAATTATCCAGTAAACTGTTATTCACAACAAATGTGTCCAGTCAAAATGGGAAATGTTTTCTCTGATTCTTTCAAATCTTCGTAAAGATAGAGATCTGGGAGGGACAACGTTTTTTGTTTGCTTGAGGGCCACTCTCTTTCACTCCCAGTAGTTGCCCCCGTTCTTGGAACATTTGTCAGAAAATTCCCGATAAATAAATAAACTATAAATAAATACTCAAAGTAAAATCTAAATTTAGAACTTATATCTTCTTTATGACGGTGCATTCGAAAGGAAGGTTTTCCTTCTTTTGGGTATCGAAGTTTCTTGTCAGATGATATAATTGCTTTTAATGATACAAAACTTCTTTAGATAGAAGAATTGGCCTTCAAATTTCTTTTAGGAGTGATTTGAAACAATAGAAGATAATATTTCTGTGTAGAGAAGGTTGCGGGAAGACTTTGTTTACTGTGAATTAAAGAAATTAAGGCAGGGAAAAGGTAATAAAATGTGAAATTAGAAGATAGTGGGACTCAAACCCGCGTTGCGTGGTTTCAGAGTTAGCGCTCCTATTCAGAACCCCAAAATGGTTCGTTCAAGCCAGGCTGTCCCACTAGCTCCTATCTAAGCTTACCACTTACTTACCTTTTTCCTTTATATCTTTCTTGCTTAAGTGAACACTTAAAACGCATTCAAATTAAGAAATGTTTTAACATTACTTGCACGATTACATTACAATGTAATAATAACAATTTGTTTAATTTTTTACAGCAATACGTTTTCTGAGTAATTATTAATTTCAATGAAAATTTGTTCATTCATATTTCATTATTTATATATATATATACATATATATATATATATATATATATATATATAGAGAGAGAGAGAGAGAGAGAGAGAGAGAGAGAGAGAGAGAGAGAGAGAGAGAGAGAGAGAGGCAGGCCCAGACTCTGGACCGCTTGATGCGAAAGGAAGAGGCCCTCAAACAAATTAAAATTAGCCATCCCTGATGTATATTTAGTTTTATTAGGCGTTAGTTATTGTTATCAGTGTATTTTATAGCTTATTATTATTATTATTATTATTAGTTATTATTATTATATAATTATTAGCATTTGGGCATATTATGCTTATTATGCAATGTACATTTTTGCCAGTAAAATTCATCATCACCATATATACTCGTGTATATAATATATAATATATATATATATATAATATATATATATATATAATATATATATATATATATATATATATATATATATATATATATAAATATAATTGTAGAAAAAGGGACCCGGCATTTAAGGATAAAAAAGATGATTAACCCCCAAGTCAACATTATCAGACGTTTCGGAAGAATAAAATAACACAATGAAACTGGTGAAAGACTAATGGGACGTGTACAGGATTAACTTAATTTAAAATACTTTCAACAGTACACCACCAACAATAAAATTACGATGACAACCGTAATCTCATGTTCAAATTAAGTCTAATATTTAGACAAAATTACGGTGAACCAAAAGTAGGTGGACAGTAGGTTGAATACGGTTTGTGTTATATTATATTATAACTATGGTGTTCATTATAACTATGGTGTTTGTGTTATATTATATTAAATATTATAACTAAATTTATTTAAATTTTATTTTGTATTATAGTATACAAAAAAATTAAATATGTATTCTCAAAATAAACGTTATCATTTACTGTCCACCTACATTTGGTTCACCCTATATATATATATATATATATATTATAATATATAATATATATATATATAATATAATATATATATATATTAACTTGCTATATTTAATTTATACGCTTTGAAGGTTTGCTCCGATTATTTTTTGGAGCAAGTGTAGTTTACGTCCCCCAACTTTATCGCGTATACCTAATCAAATAAAATGTTAAAACTGACGAAAATATTACGACTTAACCTAACCAATCGTCAATATATATATATATATATATATATATATATATATATATATATATATATTGACGATTGGTTAGGTTAAGTCGTAATATTTTCGTTAGCTTTAACGTTTTATTTGATGGATTCAATTAAAAAAATGTCTCCTACAGATCCTAGTGTAGTTTACGTTCCCCAACTTTGACCTAGTGTAGTTTGTGTCCCCTTTTGCGTCAGGGGGACATAAACTACACTAGGATCTTTAGGAGACGTGCCGAATCGCCGTGCAGTGTTGCCAACAATGATTAACGAATTCACCTGATACAAACATAATCAATGTAGGTCCTTTAGTTACAAAATTGTACGCCGTGTAAACTTATTTTCTGACTGCCCCTCGTATATATATATATATATATATATATATATATATATATAATATATATATATATAAACCACGAAGGAAAGGAAACACAGAATGGTGCTCAAGCGCTTTCGTCTAATGACATCCTGAGGATGTCATTAGACGAAAGCGCTTGAGCACCATTCTGTGTTTCCTTTCCTTCGTGGTTTTATTCATCATAAATATTTTTCACGTGTTACTTTCGTGAAATAATTTTCATATATATATATATATATATATATATTGACGATTGGTTAGGTTAAGTCGTAATATTTTCGTCAGTTTTAACGTTTTATTTGATTAGATATACGCGGACAAAGTTCGGGAACGTAAACTACACTAGGATAATGTAGGGGAACGTAAACTACACTTGCTCCATAATTTTAGTATTAGCTCCTTCTTTTATAAACTTAAAAAAGGATTGCCCGATGCTTTCGTCTCCAACCTAGTCTATACTGTTAACTGTGGTTGTAGCGTCACATATATTGGCAACTTCGTCCGCCAACTTCAGGTACGGGTCGATGAGCATCGTGGCATTAGTCGAAAGTAACAACCATCCATTTAATAACAATTTCTCAGTTTTAATCACTTTGCAAAACAGATCTGAGAATTATGGAGCCCTTATATATATATATATTTTTTTTTTTTAATTGGGTTGTTTAACCTCCTTCACAACATCTAAGGTCATATGAGGGAGGGGACCTACAGCTTTACGTGGGATCCGAAGAACGGGTCGCTACATAATCTGGGCGCAGAGGACGGTCTCCCATCCAACTACTACCCAGACCCAATGTCGCTTAACTTCGCTGATCTCCGGGAAGCGGAGTTACGACATCGGCCACGACGTAGCCCATATATATATATATTGATGATTGTTAAGTCGTAATATTTTCGTTAGTTTTAACATTTTATTTGATGGATTCATTTAAAAAATGTCTCCTAAAGATCCTAGTGTAGTTTGTGTCCCCTTTTGCGTCAGGGGATGTAAACTACACTTGCTCCAATCTATCGGCCCCGAGATCGAAATCCGGTGGCGGCAGCCGGCGCGCAGCAAAACCCAGCTGTTCATCTTCTTACACAATAAAGAAAGTGGTTGGTAGATAAATGGGTACCCTGGGTGGCCTAGTGGTTAAGACGCTGAGCTGCTGGTGGAGCGTGGTTCGGATTCCACGTTAAACTGTAGGTCTAAGGTGGAGTGAAAAGCTTGACCTTCGTCAGAATGAACAATTCGGGCGGAAGCAAACCAAAGGTTAATGAAAGGTGTGTGTATATATATATATATATATATATTTCAACTTCAAACAACACACAGTATAATTAACGTAAAGAACGACGCTTGTATAGAAGAACGTTCCGCGCAAGATGAGGAGGGAGAACGAACAAATGAAAAAATGAGGTAACCACCCGGGAATCGAACCCGGGATCTTCCGATTGCCGGTCAGATATTATAACCACTACACCATGGGCCTCACTCAATCAGAAGTCGTAATTCTCCTACATCCGAGCAGAAACCAATGTCCTGAGGGGGCACCTCCCGCATGCCGCACATATATACATTTCAACTGCAAACAACACACAGTATAATTAACGTAAAGAACGACGCTTGTATAGAAGAACGTTCCGCGCAAGATGAGGAGGGAGAACGAACAAATGAAAAAATGAGGTAACCACCCGGGAATCGAACCCGGGATCTTCCGATTGCCGGTCAGATATGATAACCACTACACCATGGGCCTCACTCAATCAGAAGTCGTAATTCTCCTACATACGAGCAGAAACCAATGCCCTGAGGGGGCACCTCCCGCATGCCGCACATATATACATTTCAACTGCAAACAACACACAGTATAATTAACGTAAAGAACGACGCTTGTATGTAGGAGAATTACGACTTCTGATTGAGTGAGGCCCATGGTGTAGTGGTTATCATATCTGACCGGCAATCGGAAGATCTCGGGTTCGATTCCCGGGTGGTTACCTCATTTTTTCATTTACTCGTTCTCCCTCCTCATCTTGCGCGGAACGTTCTTCTATACAAGCGTCGTTCTTTACGTTATATATATATATATTGTAATCTGCTTTAGTTTTGTGTTTTTAATTTTGTCTAAATATTAAACTTAATTTGAACATAAGATTACGGTTGTTATTGTAGTTTCATTAGACTATTAGACTATTGAAAGTCTTTTAAATTAAGTTAATCCTGTACACGTCAGACTTGTCTTCCACCCATTTTATTATGTTTTTATTTTATATTTTATTGTGTTTAGCCACTGATGATGGGAGTCTGACTTTCGAAACGTCTGATATTAAATCTTCATAATTGGGCGTTGATCACCCTTTTTATCCTTATATATATAATATATATACTGTATATATATATATATATATATATATAACGGGCTACGTAATGGTCGATGTCGTAACACCGCTTCTCGGAGATCAGCGAAGTTAAGCGACATTGGGTCTGGGTAGTAGTTGGATGGGAGACCGTCCTCTGCGCCCAGATTATGTAGCGACCCGTGGTTCGGATCCCACGTAAAGCAGTAGGTCCCCTCCGTCATATGACCTTAGATGTTGCGAAGGAGGTTAAACAACCCCAATTAAAAAAAAAAATATATATATATATATACATATATATATATATACACACATATATAGATGTAAACTTACGCTGACATTCTCGAAAGGAATCTCTGGCGTCCAGTCCGCCCCCATATCTTCTTCGACCCCGGCAGGAGACGTCCTTCTTTTGTTTCCTAAACCTTTCTTCGCGGAGCACTTCTCCCCGTGGCACTGTGCATCTCTGCTTTCGTACAAAGTAACGCCTTCTCCCGAGGAATCGCCAGTGACCCTTCCATTCGGCGGTGACATCCGATCGCTGCTGGAGGTCGTCGTAATTGACGACTGTCTCGGCGGGACCATGGTTGTGCGGGGATTTCCTCCCTTCTGCGTAGTTTCATCGAAGGATGACCTGTTTAGTTGGTTTGTCAATGTTTCTTTGTTTACTGATATGCCCGTAAGTTGGTGCGAGTCTTTCGGCCCCTGAGGATCCATTGTGCATGTAGTTAGTAAGTCATCAGGAACTTAGCACCTGTAACAATTAGCTCCCTTCCTCCGCAGGCAATAATGTATGTATATTATCTTTATTTGGGTTTCACTAACAAATAAAAAAAAAAGTATATTTTTTTGGGGACTTTGCCTGACCTGAGAACTGGCGGAGAACCTCCTTTCATCTTCCGACCAAAGTCGCGCCCTTGATAACCGATGCATCTGACGGCGCCGCACATGTAGTGGGTCTTCACGCTTGATTAAAAAGGTCTCTACATCGTGCTCCTGGAGAGAGAGAGAGAGAGAGGAGAGAGAGAGAATCAATAGGGATAAAACAAAAAAAATTCTTGGGAATATTTGTTGTTGAAGTGAATTGCAGAAATATATCTAAAAAATGTTAGCTCCCCACCAAAAAATGAAATAAAATAAAAGCAAAAAACGGTAAATTTTTTCAAAGGGAACGTGCATGAGAAATGACTTTCTGATTACAGAAACAATCGGTTATAAGATATACGAAGGGCTCTAAGATATATATATATATAATATATATAATATATATATATATATAATACACACACACATAGTCGGTGACAAAATTTTGTCCCTCCGAATATTATAAAATCCACTGATCCCATTTCTTCATTTCTTTACGAGTTTACAATATATTCAGTTCCTTTGGCTGCTGACAACCATTCGAGATCGAAATATTTGGTTTTCTCCTTTTTTTCTTTTTGTTTTGCGATTCTGAGGTGAGTTTGGCATTTGTGCACGACATAAAAAGGCAATAGTACCAACTTTAACTTTAGAATTCAGTGATATGAGGTACTTTAGCTGTAATAATTTATAAAAATCCATGGTAAAGCTTGTAAGTGGTTGAATGTAAAACCAATTTACTCTTTTTCGATTCTCTAGCTTTCTTTGGTTTTCAATCCGGGCTCAGTTGTTGGTCCCTCCTACCATACGACCTTTGACGTTGCAACAGATAAAAGATAATAACTATTAACTAACGTAGATTACCTCGTCTTAATATTTTCTACACGTGCGTAATCTGACATTTTCTTACATAATAATTCTAAAGTTGATATTATAAAGGGTGAGCGAAAAGTCCCTGTGTACCTGTCCACTTCTAACTCAGTGCAGGTACAAGTTCACTACACTTCTTGCAGGTGCACCAGAGACTTTTCGCTCACCCTGTATTAAACTGAAGGAAGTGGATGAGAAAAACATTATATTTAAAAAAAATAAAGCGATAAACAAAATCTGCTAAACAAGTGTTCCTTTCGATAGTTTTCTTGTAGATGTAATTAACACCTTTTGCTTCTAAAAAGTCTGCAATATGAATATTCGTTAACGTTGCTTAGATTAATCTATTTTCACAAATTCATTACGTGTGTGTGTGTAAATATTCGTGTTTTATTATAATTTATACAGTAAATTATAGGTTTTTATAAATTATTACAGCTAAAATACCTCCTATTACTGAATTCGAGACTGATATTCTAGCTGGTAATTCTAATTCTAGTTAGTACTATTGTTTTATACGTCATACACAAATGCCAAACTCACCGTCTCATCGCAGAAAAAAAACAAAACAAAAACAAATTTTTCGATTGCGAATGGTTTCCAGTTGCTATGGGAACTGAGAACATTGCAAAAGCAGTAAAAAAAATGGGGGTCTATATATTTTATAATATTCAGAGGGACAAAACGTTTGGCACCGACTGTGTAAAAATATATATATATATATATATACTGCTATATATATGATTTTTTTTTAAATTTGGCGCTTTAAAAGGTTTTATTTATTTTATTAACTTAAAGAAATTTAAATGAAATTTTTACTGTGTGCAAAGAGTTAGTTAATCAGCTGAGAGGACATCGTATCGATTTTACACTAGGGGACTAATTCCCCATGTGTAGAGAAGGTACAGTAAAATTTTCATGTTTTATTTCAATTAATAAAAAAATGCAAACCTTTTAAAGTGTCAGATGTTTAAAAAAAAATCATCCGATATATACAGGGTGTCCCAAAAAACTATATACTCTTTATAGCATCATATATTTTATAATTAAAAAAAAAAAAAACAATATATTGTTTTAGCAATTGCCAATGAAAGGTAAATTAGTAATCTAAGTGATCAAAATGTTATAGCGAGTTGTTTGCATATAAAATTTAATTAACTACGTCAAGTGCTCAAAATGTTCTCCGGCGGCATGAATGCACTTTTGAATGCGTCGACTAACTGATTCGCAGACATGGACTAATGTGGATGCTGTGATGGTCCCGCACTTTTCCCTAATTGCATCCTTAAGGTGTTCGAGTGTTGCAGGTCTTGTACCATAAACTGCATCCTTCAGGTAGCCCCACAAGTAAAAATCAAGTGGAGTCAAGTCCGGTGAACGTGGAGGATACTCAACGCTTCCTCTTCGTCCTATCCAACGGTTAGGCAACGTTTCATCGAGGTGCCTTCTGATATCACAATGATAATGAGGGGGGGGGCTCCATCTTGTTGAAAGTAAAAGTCGTCGTTTCCAAACAACTTCCGAACTGCAGGTATAATTTCTGTCCGCAGCATGTCGAGATATGTGGCACCGGTAACTGTCCCATTAAAGAAAAATGGTCCAACCAAACCCCTGGATGATAAACCACACCATGCTGTTAATCCTGGTAAATTAACATGTTTATCCACATAAACGTATGGATTATCAAGTGACCAGTACCTGCAGTTGTGTCGATTTACTGTGCCATTCAGCTTGAAGGTAGCTTCATCAGACCACACGATTTTGTTGGCAAACTGTACGTCTTCGGCTTCCATTGACTGAAACCATTCACAAAATTCGAGTCTGCGATCAGGGTCATCTTCAGTCATGGCGTGTAACAGACTTCGAATGTAGCTTTTCCATTTTGCCGACTTTAAAATCCGGTGAACACCTGATTTGCTGATTCCGGTCTCACGGGCGCATTGCCTAACTGATTTCTGTGGTGATCGATTAAATTTTTGCAACACTAAAACGGAGTTTTCATCACTCGCACTTGATTTGCGTCGTCCAGATCTTCGCTTGTGCATATCTTGAGCAGATCCCTCTGCCTCAAACTTGTCACGGATGCTTGTAATGGCGAGACGTGTCGGTGGCTTTGTACCAAATTCCCGGATCCATTGCCGCTGGACTTCGGGCACATTCTCAAATTTCCAATACCATTTCAGAACACTTTTTCGTTGCTCCAGTGTCAAACGTTTACGCAACATGGGTTCTTTTGCTGAACTGAATAAAGTTGAATGCTGTAGAGTTTGTATCGTGGAATGAGTGCGTAGGCTAAGTCCGAAGCAAGCTAGTGAGTGACTAGACTACGTTCGGTCCATAGGCTTCGCCATTACAAGCCCTTTGATAAAACAAGGCCAGGCTTAGTCGACGCATTCAAAAGTGCATTCATGCCGCCGGCGAACATTTTGAGCACTTGGCGTAGTTAATTAAATTTTATATGCAAACAACTCGCTATAACATTTTGATCACTTAGATTACTAATTTACCTTTCATTGGCAATTGCTATAACAATATATATATTTTTTTTTAATTATAAAATATATGATGCTATAAAGAGTATATAGTTTTTTTTGGGACACCCTGTATATATATATATATATATATATATATATATATATATATATGTGTGTGTGTGTGTGTGTGTGTATGTGTGCGTTCATCAGTAATATACTGTACAAGGTGTGACGAAAGTCCGTATCCATAGGATATTTACTTTATTGAATTTTACTTTGTTGATCTGACGCCATTAGATTTTTTTTCCTTTGGAGGTATCTGAAGTCAGTGGTTTAATCATCACAACACATCATTGAATTCGCGAGGAATGCGTCAAAATTAGTGAGAATGTGTTCTCCACTGTCTGATCTAGCATACTTACCAGAATTCACACGTGCAAGTAAATTTCTGGTATGTAATGCGAGCATTTAATTCAATAAAATAAATATCCTATGAGTACGAACTTTTGTTACACCCTGTATATAAAAAAAGGCTTTTGGGGAGTTTAAGAAATGATTATTATTATTTTATTATTATTATTATTATTTTTATTATTATTAATATTATAAAATGATGTATTCGTTACGTTATGTCGTTGCATCGTAACATTATGTACAGCGTACTGTACACATTAAACTGTAATTGTATAATGTTACAGTCTATTTATTAGGTTGCATTAAAAATCTCTCTCTCTCTTTAATATATATATATATATATATATAATATATATATATATATATATATAATATATAATAATATATATATATATACGGCGTATATACAGTATATAATAAATGTAAAGCACAAATGCAACAGTTTGCTTTTATTTAATAATTTAATAAGTAAAAATGATGATAACAATGGTTGGCATGTAAAAGATTGTCACAAAAGTAAACATTAGTGTAGAAAATCAACAAAATTATAGTTCCAAAATGCCAAAAACAAAGAACACTAAACGAAAATTGACCTTTCGACTGTAAAGAAAATAAAATGTGTTCAAAACATTTATATTCAAAATTGAAAATTTTTATTCAGAAAAGAATAAAAGTGAGAGAGTTTTACAATTTTTAGATATTTGATATGACTAATATATTCACAGTATTCTTATCTGAATATGCCGTTGGAAGCATGGAAGCTTTTTAGGCAAAATGAATGACATTTAGTTTTATTTATTAGATAAAAAAATGAAAGTGGCAAGTAATAGTAATAATAATAATATAAACTTTAGCAAATTTTACATAATTTTAAATTAAATTATTTATTGTGTATTTAGTAGAAAATAAATGAATGCTTTTTAATAAAAAATATAAAAGAATAAATTACAAAATTAAATGTGTTTAATGACATTAGCATACTTTAATTAGTTGATTATAAAAATGGGAACTTTGTTACTATGGTGAAACTGGGAGTAGTGAACTTATACATTAGTAGGAGCTAATGAGGTGCATTTCAGTGATTTGCGAAATATATTTAGCGATGAAGCCTGCCTGATATGCTTGGAAATTGCATTCCATACATCTGCTCTTTGGAAAGAGAGAGTGCATTTCCTGCAGTTTCTCTCGCATAGTTATGTTTGTGTAATGGTTTTCCCTAGCCAGTCTGGTGTTATAACGATGGTGTATTTGATGGAGATTGATTGCTCTTTGAATCGGTGATGTATGTTGATTTTTATTGATAACGTTGAACATATTGACTGCAACACTGAATTTGTATAAGTCATTTAGTTTTTAAATATTTAGCTCTTTAAATATTGGCGAAATGTAATTTTGTCTGCTGCCATTATTCGAGAGAGTTTGCAGACATTTTTAATGAATTACTTCCAAAGGATGTTTTTATATATTTCTTTGAGTGACCCCATGTTGTAATGCAATACAATAAATGTGGATGGATGAAGAAATAATATAGGGTAAGGAGTGCGTTTTGAGGAAGGGTCGTTTTTAGTTCAAAAAGTATGAAGAGAAATCTTGATATTTTGGATTTGATATGTTGTATGTTACTTTTAAAATTTAGTTTTTCGTCTAAATTAATGCCAAGTACTTTAACCACTGTATATATTAGGTTTGATATTTATAACTGCACTTTTTGTTTCAGATTTCCACAGCCGGTTACTCGACTTGAATTTTATGATTCTTTTGTCAGTGTCATTGTTATTTTTCCCGACTCGGTGTGCATCCTTAATGACATTTTCAGGAGTAGCTATATGGAGTTTCTCTTTGAAAGAGTTTCTGACAATTTCTCTGGAGTTTTCACCTGGGGAGTCTTGAGGAACTCCAGGTCCACCGATAAAATATAGGTTTTTGTGAGGTTCCTGTTTGAGGTCGCTGTTTAACCTCTCATTTTCTGTTGCTTGGTTTTGTAGTCGATCTTCTATCGTGGATACTGTCTCATTTAGAGCGTTTATACACTGTTTTAGTTTTTTGTTTTCTTCTTTTAATTTGTTTATTCTTTTATCCTTTTCTGTCAAGCACTTTAAGATAAAAGATAGGTACGATTCCAATTGAATTCGCTTTGAATTCCTCGATCCGCTGACGGAGGGAGATGTCTCCAGAGGCAGGGAAAGCAGCGCTTGATGCGGAGGGAGAAGGCATACCTCTCTCTCGTTCCCTCATGGAGACTCCAGAGATGAGGGAATGGGGGGATGCCTGTTGATGTTTTTGTTGTTGCTGTTGATTGTTTTTTCCGCTTTATGCCATTTTTGTAAAGTTTATTCACTTGAAATTTAGATATTTGTTGACGGTTTTTTGTAAGTTTTAATAAAAGAATCTGACTCTATTTTTAGATAACGTTCTTACTTTACATTATTTTTTTATTTACACATATAGTTAAAATTTAATTGTTTGTTCGTATGTCTATAGGATCACCCGTTTGTTCGTTCGTACGTTTGTTATTTCAGGGTCACGGCTACAACTTGTGGCCCTGTAGGACTAAGAAGGTAATGCCGGATGTCGCTAGAAAAATTTGAAGATATTTTTTATATAATATTATTAGTTAAGTAAAGTAGATTATCTGATGAGATTGTAACTGTGTAATCTTGGCACGTTCACAAATTTGTTGTAGCATTAACACAGTGGTTAACAGGTTTTAAGCAGTGTTAATTTTAATAATAAGAAGGACCACGAAACTGACAAGCATAACCGGCAGTGGCAAAACGAACTTATATGAAGGGAAACCTTTAGCAGTAGAAAAACATGGAATTTAATAAAGAAATTATACTTCTCGTTAATGACGTTCTTTGGTTAAGGTCATGTGGTTGAGGTTATAGGGTTGGAGTCATATGGTTAAAGTCATGTGGTTTAGGTCCTGTGGATGAAGTCGTACAGTTAAGGTTATAGGGTTGGGGCCATATGGTTGTGGTCATTTGAGTGGGGTCATTTGACTAAGGTCATATGGCTGAGATCATGTGGTTGGAATTATATGGTTGAAGTCATGCGGTTGAAATGATAATTGCGGGGTAGAGGACCACAATCGACTTGAATATATAAAGTCGACACCAAAAAATTCTAATCATGCGTCAAGCCAAAAGGTTTAACCTTATTATGCAGGTCAATTTAACTTATGATTGGTTCAGTTTAAATTAGTTCAGGTTCGGTTAGGTCTAGTTAGTTTATACTCAGATTACGCTGCGTCAGGTTATAGGTCTGCTTATGTTATAGTATATTTACTCTGAACCTTCGAATTTCTGGGCAAACAACTGTGATGCTGAACAAACCAGCAGTAATCTCAGTAATTTCCCAGAGATTTATTCCTTTACTAATTAGTCGTTTTCCTGAAAAATTTTCTTGTATATTTTGTTCAAATAGTGGCAGTATACGTATATTCGAATAAAATTAAATTTAAAAAATTTGAAAATACAATTTCTACAATATTTACAAAACCATTTTCCATATATCTCTATAGAACAGATACTGCCATGTTATCGTTTGCGGAACGACAATTTATTAAAATCTACACGCCAATAAAAAGGATATTTAATTATACTAAATTTTATTTGCATTTTAAACTAGTAATAATCAGTGAAGAGGACCAGAAACGAGGCAACGCTCGGGTCATCTAATGCGGCCTACTGCTCTAACTCCTGTAGCATTATTATCAGCATCATTAGGGTTCAAATCCCCGATCTCATTGTCTTCACTTCGCTTATAGAGAAACAGCGTTACCCACTGAGCTACTGACTCTGGCGGATTTGAGACTAACAAAGTAGTGTTAAAAAATTATCGGACTTAGTTCTGTTAAAATTAAACAAAATAAGTGATGTTAATTCAGAATAAATTTGGCTTAGATTAAATACATATAAAATTATATTTTCTTGAAATTTGGCGGCTTCATTTCATGTGCGAATTTTGAAAAGGATTAATTCCAAATAAATATAATCTTATACGTGTTTAATTTAAACCAAATTTCGAACACGGTACTTTGTTTGTCTAAAACCCAAACAATTATTTTGTTTAAATTAAATCTAGTTTTATATATATATATATATATATATAACGTAAAGAACGACGCTTGTATAGGAGATATTCCGCGCAAGACGAGAGAGAGAAAACGGAACAAATGAAAAAATGAAGTACCACCTGGGAATCGAACCCGGGATCTTCCGATTGCCGGTCAGACGCGATACCATTACACCATGGACTTCACTCTTCCAAATGTCGTAATTCTTCTACATACTCGCAGAAACCAATGCCCCAAGGGGGCACCTCCCGCATGCCGTAACATTATATACATTCAACTGCAAAGAACACGCAGTAAATAACGTAAAGAACGACGCTTGTATAGGAGATATTCCGCGCAAGACGAGAGAGAGAAAACGGAACAAATGAAAAAATGAAGTACCACCTGGGAATCGAACCCGGGATCTTCCGATTGCCGGTCAGACGCGATACCATTACACCATGGACTTCACTCTTCCAAATGCCGTAATTCTTCTACATACTCGCAGAAACCAATGCCCCAAGGGGGCACCTCCCGCATGCCGTAACATTATATACATTCAACTGCAAAGAACACGCAGTATAAATAACGTAAAGAACGACGCTTGTATAGGAGATATTCCGCGCAAGACGAGAGAGAGAAAACGGAATATCTCCTATACAAGCGTCGTTCTTTACGTTATTTATACTGCGTGTTCTTTGCAGTTGAATGTATATAATGTTACGGCATGCGGGAGGTGCCCCCTTGGGGCATTGGTTTCTGCGAGTATGTAGAAGAATTACGGCATTTGGAAGAGTGAAGTCCATGGTGTAATGGTATCGCGTCTGACCGGCAATCGGAAGATCCCGGGTTCGATTCCCAGGTGGTACTTCATTTTTTCATTTGTTCCGTTTTCTCTCTCTCGTCTTGCGCGGAATATCTCCTATACAAGCGTCGTTCTTTACGTTATTTATACTGCGTGTTCTTTGCAGTTGAATGTTATATATATATATATATATATATATATATATATACATATATATATATATATATATATATATAAAATCTTGCATCTCATTTAATTCAAATAAATTCAAAGAAATTAATTTCATGACAGGCAAAATAATCACACACTCTCAGCAGACATTCCCAAAACAGCTTTTTTCTATTTGGATATTTTATCATTTAAAAATGACAATTGAAGAATGTGAAACATATTTTTTCACACCATTTTCACGTGTAAATTTAATATATAATGTTCTGGAGTTATTTAACTTCATTTGCAACATCTAAGGACTGATAACGGAGGGGACCTACAGCTTTACGTGGAATCCGAACCACTATCCTCAGAAAAGCGCCTTAATTAATTGCTGAAATTTACGTGAAATTCGAGCCAAGACTCGAACTAAGAACCTTTAGATTAACAAGCCAGCGTCCGTAGTTCGGTGACTAACACAATTTCCCTATAAGCAAGGTAAAGACACTGAGGTCGGGTGTTCGAACTCCGATGATGCTGGTCATAACAATCGAGGAGTTAGCGCAATGGGCCGCATTAATTTGGCATGATCGATTTCTAATTTGTAGCCCTTCCTGAATGACTAATTAATTATTATTTGTTGCCCACACATTTAACTGAATATTCATCTTTCCTTGTGTTCATGTTTGCATATATTTACTCAACAATGGATTTTTGACCGCGTTTTCTTAAAAACTACGTAACCAATTAACTAGATTCAATAAACACACTGACGAAATTATTCTTTCAATCTGTATAATACAGAGTTACTGTTAATAACTAGTAAGGGAAGTGATGTAGGCCAATTAGACCGAGAAACTATATTTGTCCAACGTTCGCATATTTAGATTTTTGTAGTCGAGTTTGAAGAATTTGTGTTTCGGCCAATCACTGATAACTGATTTAAATGAATAAATACATATAACTGTTTTTAGAACTAAATATTATTTTCAATACATATATATTGATATGATGTATTTATTCTAATTATGAATACCCTAGAAATTTCAATTAATTTTTTTAATAGTCGATAGTATGCCATCAAAAAATAATTATTAATATTAAAAGGATAAATTGAATATGCCAATTATTTTTCCATCAATTGTTAATTTTAGTTTATAATATATATATATAATATATATATATATATATATATATATATATATATATAATATATATATATATATATATATATATATATATATATATATATATATATAATATATATTATAGTTTTGACACATTTTATAAGTTTTATATTGTATATACACACCAGTGTGTATATATATATATATATATATATATCAGTGGCGACTCCTGCACTCGGGCTTCTCGGGCTGAGCCCGAGAGGCAAGGGGCAAGGAGAAGCATGAGAGATAAAATTGTGTATTTATAGATTTAAATTAAAAAAAAAAGCTTTAAATACAAATTGTAAAAATGGTTTTTGGCTGGTAGTATGTTACTATTTTTCTGTCTAGCCTCCGTCACGCAAGCAAATTTTGAGCGCATTTAGATATCCTTACTACCTATAAAAAACTATATTGACATATTAAGTTTTCGTGTAATCTTTCAAGATCCTTTACTCGGGCGCAAGACATTACGCCCGAGAAAGTATCATATAAGTAATATCGTATATTTAAAGTTCTTTTAATTAATAATTATTTGCTTGCATACGGTTACATAATAGTCCTTCTTCTAATTCTCATTAAATAAAATACGTTTTTCCTCCTATTAATTTTTTTTATAAAGAAAAAACATTTTAACTCGGGCTTAAATCCTTCGGCCTTGTAGAGGCAAAATTTTTAATTCTGGCGATACATGGTAACTTTTACGTTTCGATAAGCGTGCCTTCAACTGCCTTAGGCGGCGGTGCAGTTTGATTTTTGCCGCAATGTGAGGTTGTTCGCTTTTCTTAAATAATCTGATTTATTTTCAATATTATAAGTATTTTGAGAAGTATAGCCCACCCATGGGCAAAAAGGAATTACATGACCGAATATTAAAGGAATTTGCTTTAAAACCAAGACGCTTGGACTTTATGTTCAAGTAAATAAAATTCAAATATTTTTTTTTACCGAGGTATGTATTTATTTATTTTATTGATAATCTTAAGTTATTGTCATGCATTTCAATGTCGGCTCATATGTAGACTTGAAAATTTAAAAAGAGCCCGAGTAGTCTTGAAGAGCTGGAGTCGCCACTGATATATATATATATATATATATGATGAATAAAACCACGAAGGAAAGGAAACACAGAGTGGTGCTCAAGCGCTTTCGTCTAATGACATCCTCAGGAACACTAAAGTACATAAAGAGTTCAAGACTATATATAAGTTAAAAAAAAAAATGTTTACCCAGCCTCCACCCCCTATAAGGCCTATTTTTTATAGACGATATGTTGATGATATTTTTGCAGTTTTTACTGATGCTAACAGTGCTCATCAATTTTTTACGTTTTTAAATAACTTACACCCAAACATAAAGTTTACTCCGGAGGAAGAATCAAATTCCAAGCTGCCTTTTTTGGATTTACTGATTAGCAGAGAGAGTGACTGTATTATTACTTCAGTAATTCGTAAGAAGACGTTCACCGGTCTTGGACTCAATTTTTTAAGTTACTGTGATTTTAAATACAAGCTGGCATCTGTTAACACCTACTTAACCGAGCGTATAATTTATGTTCTAACTATCAGTCTTTGTATAATGAATTTGTTTTTCTAAGAAAATATTTTGTGAATAATGGTTATCCTTTGCAAATCGTACAAAACGCTATCAATAGATTTTTAACTAACATTTATAAACCAAAAATGTCTAATTTTAACGTTCCTAAAGATGTATATTATCTTGTACTCCCAGAAATGGGATATCTGAATTCATGTTGCCGCAATAACCTTATGCCACTTTTTAGTAAATTTTATTGTCAAATAGATTTTAAACTAGTATTTGTTAATCGTCGTTCTATTGGCTCATTTTTTAATGTAAAAGATCGTGTATCGGATGCTCTGCGCAGTGCTGTTGTTTATGAATTCAAGTGTCCCCGATGTGATCGGAGCTATATTGGTAGCACTGTGCGGAGCCTCGAGTCGCGTTTCTGTGCCCACATGGGCATAAGCCATAGAACTGACAAACCACTGAGAACTAAAGAAGCTTCAGCTATACGCAGCCATGTTATTCTATGCAAAGTGGATATAACTTTAGCTAATTTTAACATTTTAGATTCCGCTCCGTGTGAGCAAACTTTAAGACTTTTAGAATCACTGTATATTAAAACTCTCTCCCCTTCGCTTAACTCCAATAATTCATCCGTTCCCCTCCGTCTAAACTGAACATCTTTAACAACCAACCTTTACTTGTTTTTAGATGCTTCTGTTTGTATTAGTTTTGCCTCGGAATCTGTGCTGCTTAAACTTAAGGTGTGTTCTTTTTAGTGTGGGTTTTTCATTTTTAGTGTTTTTTAAAGAGCTTGTGAATTTTTGTTTTTTAGTTTTGGGTTTTACATTTTGTATTTTATAATTGTCATTCATTGTTCTTTTTTAGTGTGACTTTCATTTTGTTTTAAAGCTTGTGAATTTTTCCCTACTTTATTTTGTATTTTATATTTGTCATTATGGTTTTTAATATTCTGTTTTTAACTTCTTAGAATTTTTGCCTGAAGATGAGCATAGTTTGTGCTTGAAACGTTGCAATGTACAAAATATAGTCCCTTTCCAACATGATGGATGTTTCTTTCCTTCTTGTCAGTGGCTTTCTGCTTAAATTGAAATTGAAGCTTGCCAGAAGCGGCCTTCATCAATATATATATATATATATATATATATATATATATATATATATATATATATAGAAATAAGAAATTGTGGGAGGAGCATACACATTTGTAAGGAAAACTCCCAATTTTAGCACTTTGCTCGAATTCAACACAAGCTCAAATGAATTGTTTACAACCAGTTTTATAGATAATACCTAAATGATATACAGGTCACAAAAAATTATATAAAAATAGAGGAACAATTAAAGAAATAAAATAAAAATAAAATGAAAAATATAAAAATTGTAAGAGGAGCATACAAATTCAAGCTCAAATGGGTTATTTACAACCTATTTTATGGATAATGCCTAAATAATATGTCGCAAAAAATAAAAATAAAGAAATAAAAATGAATTGAAAAATAAAAATTGTAAGAGGAACATACAAATTTATAAGGGAAGAATTACCAAAGATTTAGCACTCTGCCCTTCTTGTTTAAATCTCTTCTGAACGAATTCAAAATTGGTTGTAAACAATGTGATTCCTTTTACATAGGTCAGACGGGAAAGGATTTACACACGCGTGTAAAACAGCATCAATATTCCGTTAGAAGGGGACAGTCGTCCAGTGCTCTTTTTGTCCATTTGTCAGAATTATCCCATTGTACTGATTGGAATAATGCTTGTTTTGTTTCATTCTAGCAACATTGTTAATAGAAATATTCTTGAGTCTGCTGTTATTCAAATTACAAATAACTTTAACATGAGCAAAGGTCTCTTCCAACTCGATCCCGTTGTTTTGAATTCGTCAGAAAAGATTTAAACAAGAAGGGCAGAGTGCTAAATCTTTGGTAATTCTTCCCTAATAAATTTGTATGCTCCGCTTACAATTTTTATTTTTATTTTTCAATTCATTTTTTTTTATTTCTTTATTATTTTTTGTGACATACATTATTTAAGCATTATCCATAAAATAGGTTGTAAATAATCCATTTGAGCTTGAATTTGTATGCTCCTCTTACAATTTTTATATTTTTCATTTTATTTTTATTTTATTTCTTTAATTGTTCTTCTATTTTTATATAATTTTTTTGTGACCTATATATCATTTAGGTATTATCTATAAAACTGGTTGTAAACAATTCATTTGAGCTTGGGTTGAATTCGAGCAGAGTGCTAAAATTGGGAGTTTTCCTTACAAATGTGTGTGCTCCTCCCACAATTTCTTATTTCTATACTATATATATATATATATATATATATATATATATATATATATATATATATATACACACTTTTTTCTTTATGTACTTAAGTGTTCCTGAGGATGTCATTAGACGAAAGCGCTTGAGCACCACTCTGTGTTTCCTTTCCTTCGTGGTTTTATTCATCATAAATATTTTTCGTGTT
The DNA here is from genome assembly GCA_023014485.1 of Bathynomus jamesi. NCBI lineage: Eukaryota > Metazoa > Arthropoda > Malacostraca > Isopoda > Cirolanidae > Bathynomus > Bathynomus jamesi. The sequence goes on from JAJOZX010000058.1 coordinate 1,036,751, forward strand.
ACTTTCGTGAAATAATTTTCAGATATATATATATATATATATATATATATATATATATATATATATATATATATATATATATATATATATATGAAGCGAATCATTTAAATACTATAAAAGTTTATTTTTATAGACAAAATTCTGCGATCAGATGCACTTTATAGATTAACTCGAAAGTTTGTCCACAAAAGATGTAGAGACAAATTTTAGTTTACTCCTTTTGCTGCACAATTGAAAGCATGTCTTACAAAACTTTTTAAAGTTTTTGTAGAGTATCTTTTGTGACACTATAACGACACCATAGATTAAGTAGTGACACTATAGCGACATCCTGTATTAATTACTGTCACTATAGTGACATCTTGGATTAAGTAATTCTCAATTTTAGGAATTGTAGCTAAGCTTTTTTTAAACAATTCAAATTTGGAAAGTATTTAATTTGTCCTGTATTTTTTTTAATACAAAATTCACTACACTTTTTTATGTCTACAAATTTCATGGAGTAAAATGTTTTCGATACTTCATCCAAAGGAAACCAGAAAAATGAACAAGAAGAAACATACCAAGTAGTAGCATTAAAAAAAAAAGACACTCATGCTCAGAGATAAGAAAACAGTTTCCATTTTTGGTGATTTTACACGCAAAAGTCTCTTGATTCAATTTAACCCTTTGTCGGGCAGTGTGACTTTACTGATTTTGTTCTGGCTAATTAATGCCAGACGATTTTATTCAGTCTCTGAAAGACCTCTGTGCAGTAAAGGATTAAACAATTTTTAACGTCTCTTAACCATTTACTGCACAGAGGTCTTTCCAAGACCGAATAAAATCAGTAAAGTCACACTGCGCGGAAAAGGGTTAAATAAAGAATTTGCTTGGAATTATACAGTAGGCTACAGTGTTCAAAATTATCACGCTTATTTGATTAAAATTGCGTTAAGTAAATTATTTTACTTCAAAATAAATTGGATTTAGATTAAACATACGAGTATATAAAATATTTATTTGGCATTAACTATATTCAAATTTCTCGCATGAAGTCATTAAGCCGAATTCTGAGGAAATATAATTTTATGATTAGCTGCTTCGTCTACAGTATATCAAATTTATTTCGAAGTAACATCATTTATTTAGTTCAATTTTAACCAGATTGGGCCTAATAATTTTAGACACAGAATTTCGTTCGTCTAAAATCCAGACAAATTATTTGTTTAAATTAAATACGGAACTTTCTGAGGCACTGTATATTCCATCACGTTCCGTGCACAGTGCACACTGTTGATTTCAATGAGGGGAAAACAATGAGTTTTATTTTCTTTGTTACTATTTTGGCTTTTTAAGTTCTGTCTTTTATTCCATTCTGATTTGTGCTATCACTTTGGTTGGTGGAAATGGAATTCTCTTTTAAGAGGGATTCCCTCTTTTTTACACTTAAATCTCTCTCTCTCTCTCTCTCTCTCGTACACTCTAAATTTAGTTCTTTTTATCCTTTGGGATAACTTTAAGTAATTTTGTCTAATGTTAAGTCAAAGACTTTCATAAGTAGCACAACGCAACTAGTATTTAGTATGCAAATGACACGACACTACTCAAATATGATAACAATTTAGGTACTTCACAAGAAAGAACAACCCTGGAGTTCACTCGTATTTATAACTGGTTGAATGCAAATAAATTATCGTTAAATCTGTCAAAGATTTCATATATGATGACAATTAAACAAACAGAAAAAGAATATATATATATATATATATATATTTAGGAGAAATCCAATGACAAGGAGAAATGTAAATGCCATGAAAAGTCTTCTTTAATGCGCAACGTTTCGAGCAATACGCTCATCTTCAGGCTGTTTAATAACAGCCTGAAGATGAGCCTGAAGATGAGCGTATTGCTCGAAACGTTGCGCATTAAAGAAGACTTTTCATGGCATTTACATTTCTCCTTGTCATTGGATTTCTCCTAAATATTAAATTGAAGCTCTGTAGAAGCAACCCGCATGATTATATATATATATATATATATATACAGGGTGTCCCATAAGTCCGGCATCATAGGAGAAATTCATATTTTTCTATTTCTACAAACCATAATTCATATTTTTCTCTTTCTACAGGCCATAATGTCTGTGAGCAAGGAAGAACGAATCCAGATAATTCTACTCATAGGAAATCGGAGTCAAAGAGAGGCCGCTGCTGAATTTAACAGACTGCATCCAGACCGCGAGCCAATAACACAGAGTTGTGTTAGCAGACTTGTTGCAAAGTTTAAGGAAACAGGATCCATAGAAGATAAACCACGCAGTGGACCTTCAAGGAGGTCCACTGACGATGATACAGCGACTGTTATCCTGGCTCATTTTAACAGAAGTCCCAATAAGTCTCTTCGGCGATTGTCCGCCGAGACAGGAGGGTCGAAAAGTAGCATCCATCGCATTCTTCAGGCTCACAAATGGCATCCATATAAACTTCAGAAACTAAGCGAAGATGATCCCGACCGGCGGATGGAATTTTGTGAATGGGCTACGGAACAATACATATTGAGCACGTTCTGTAAATAAAAGCTTTCGTTTTGCCTTTTTTTATTATTTTTCCTATGATGCCGGACTTATGGGACACCCTGTATATATATATATATATATATATATATATATATATATTTATGGGAATGAACTCAGAATGGTTCTCTGAGGTTTTTTATGATACACACAGACCGTGCATGGAACAAGGAACTCTTCTAGGAAAATTAAATCCACTATACTCTGAATAAGTAATGGTAAATGACAAATACTATAAGTTTTTCTTTTTCATGATGCTAGCCCGACGTGGGCAACGGGTCACTCGCAAAGAGGTCCCAAATATATAGCTTCCCTCACGAGCTATCTGCAAAGCAGATAGGATCCAGCTTTGGGACAGGATCTAGGATTTAAAGCAGCCTAGCCCAGATACATTTAGGACCTCAAAATAAGCAAAAGACTCGCTGCCTTCACGTCAGATTGAATACATCAAAGAAAAAGGGGTATATAACTATTATATTTTTAGCCAAAAACCAAAACTTAAACCTCAACTGGCAGAATTGAGCGTCCACTTTTCAAGGCACATAACATGTCCGTTTCATGATGGGAATGAACTCAGAATGGTTCCCTGAGGTTTTTTTATGATACACACATACCATGCATGGAAAAAGGAACTCTTCTAGGAAAATTAAATCCACTATAGTCCAAATGAGTAATGGTAAATGCATGGTCTGTGTGTATCATAAAAAAACCTCAGGGAACCATTCTGAGTTCATTCCCATCATGAAACGGATATGTTATGTGCCTTAAAAAGTGGACGATCAATTTTGCCAGTTGAGGTTTAAGTTTTGTTTTTTGGCTAAAAATATAATAGTTACCTCTTTTTCTTTGATGTATTGAATCTGACGTGAAGGCAGCGAGTCTTTTGCTTATATTGAGGTTCTAAATGTAGCTGGGCTAGGCTGCTTTAAACTCTAGATCTTGTCCCAAAACTGGATCCTATCTGCTTTGCAGATAGCTGGTGAGGGAAGCTATATTTTTGGGATCTCTTTGCGAGTGACCCGTTGCCCACGTCGGGCTAGCATCATGAAAAAGAAAACACTATAGTATTTGTCATTTACCATTACTTATCCGGACTATAGTGGATTTAATTTTCCTAGAAGAGTTCCTTGTTCCATGCACGGTCTGTGTGTTTCATATATACTATATATATTATAATTAAGAGAGTATCAGAGATGAAAGTATTATGTGTAATTTTAGATGAAAAACTAACCTTGGATCAATGAAAGAAAGCCACCCCCAAACGGGTCGGGGTTGCTTTCTTTCATTGACACAATTCGGGGGTGGCTTTCTTTCATTGATCTGTAAGTTATTTAGGTAGGTAGGTTATTTAGGGTAGGTCTTTTTAGGTTAGGTTGGGTTAGGTTAGGTTTTTGCTTAACATTATTCCTTATTAATAAATAATAAACAATTCCTTATGAAGGTGTTTTTACTTAGTCTTTACCTTAGTGATTTTGGGGGTGGCATTGTTTACTTGATCATTTTTAGGGTGGCATTGTTTACTTGATCATTTTTAGGGTGGCATTGTTTACTTGATCATTTTTAGGGTGGCATTGTTTTCTAGAAACTTTTGGGGGTGACTTTCTTTTATTGATCCCTTACTTTCAAAGAGCACATCAAACACATATTAAATAAACTGTCAAAGTTCATTTATATTTTGCATAAATTAAAAGAACACATTCCGGAATGTATATTGCCCAATCTATATTACATCGCTGCACACCTTCACGTCCTCTATAACATATATGATTTGGGGGGAAACTCATGCCATTATATTATTAATCCATTAAACCTATTGTATAAAAAGTGCTAGAATCATATTAGACGCCAAAACGAACCGAGAATAAAATTTCTTAGGCTTAATGACATGAATAAGCTGACCATTTGCTCACGTATTCATCTAATATTCTATATGGAAGCTCCTGCGTTAATTTTGGAATCATATCAAACAACCAAGTATACCATTCGGTGAATTGAGCCTAAGACTCGATCAATTTTACTTCCAGAAACCTAAATCCACACTTCAAACACGAGTAGATCTCTTTTATACGAACGAGTGAATATTTGAAATAATCTGAAAACAAATTTAAAAGCGAACGTTTCTCATACAAATTTTCGCATTCATATAAAAAGGAAAATCTTGGATGGTTATTGCTTCTCTCCCTTTTCACCCTTCTCTCCCTCTTCACCCTTCTCTTCCTCTTCACCCTTCTCTCCCTCTTCACCCTTCTTTCCCTCTTCACCCTTCTCTCCCTCTTCACCCTTTTCCCCATATCCCATTCTTTCTCCTAAAACCTTTTAAAAATAATAAATTCACACCTAAATTATCGCTTTCTTTAAATTAAAAACCTTCGCTTAATTTGCGTTCATTCAAATTAACCACTGTATGCTATTGAAATATTACTTCAGTAATGAATCCGAATTACTGTATGTGAATATGGCATTTCTCAACGTATAGAAATTTTCCATAGTGTAAATAATTACTGTTATGAAAGGTAACTCTCATTGTCTTATATTTTTAACATTTCCTAACATGCAGTACTTAAAATTCTGTGTCCTCACTGAAAAAAAAAACCGCATCTGTATTCTCTCTGTGCTGTCTTTGGAACAATAAAGAATTTGAACTATTTGTACTTTTGGTACCTGATGTACATACATTATTTTATATACATACATACTGTATACATACATACATACATGCTGTATATAGGTATAGGGTATTTCTCTATATATATATATATAAATATATATATATATATATATATATAATACCTTCTGAAAATACAGTACATTAATCTCATCCAAATAATTCGAAGCTAAACTTAGTTTCACTCTACATTTCTTACTCTCAGATAGGAGTCCCTCGTAGCGCCATAGCCAGGCTCAACTTCATACACGCCTTGTAGGCACTCCAGCGTTGCCATGGAGATGTGGACGCGTCTGGAATGAGTTTCATTTAGGAAATATATTGACTGGAACATATACAGTACATAAAATGGATTCCTTTTTACATGGAAAAGAATTTATTTTCATAGACATATTTTTTGAGGAAGTAAATGGTAAAAAGGACTATCCTATTCTTCCTTTTTATTTAATATTTATAAGATATAAAACGTAATATATTTCTCAATAAAAGTGAACATCGAATAAAGCGCTAATTTTTAAACATTTTCCTTTTTCAACAAATCTGAAAATTTACTCCAACGAAATTTGCATTTTCAACATTTCTAAAAATGGCCGAGTTCCCAAACAAAAGACTAATATATCTTGGAAAGAATTTTTTTAGGCCATACAAAAACAATAAGACGAATTTTACGTATGTACAGTATGTACAAAAAGTACATATTATCTAAACAGTATGAATGAATGAATGATGAAAAAGCTATTAATAAAGTGCAAGGGGAACTAGTATAGGGACTAGTGCGACTCGACCCCGAGATTAATTTTTAAATTTATGGTGTTCGTTCATGCTTCCTTCACCTTCCTTTTACGAAATAGAAAAGGTGTTATAAATGCAATAACCGCACTCTTTAAAGGCAAAGAGGTTGAATGGATACGATAAAAAAATGTAAATATTGGTCTCGCTGAAACCACGCGACTCGGGTTTGAGTCTCACTTGTCCCTAGTTCCCACTTACTCTTCTTTCTCCATCTTATTCAAATACGTCTATTGTATTTAAGAAGTAATAAATGAGGTCAGGTTAAAAAATAGTAATAAAAAAAAATACATGAAACTATTATACTAATAATTAATATAATCAGTAAGGAGAACTAGAAACTGGCACAGCGCTCAGGCCAACTAATGTGGCCCATTGCTCTAACTCCTGTAGTATTATTATTATTATTATTATTATTATTAACAGCATCATCGGGGTTCAAACCTCCGACCTCAGCCTATGCACCTCGCTCGTAAAGAAACGGTGTTACCCACTGAGCTACGGACGCTGGCCTATTATAATTAACCTATACCCATTTTTAGGCCAGTGCTCGTATCTGTGCGTAACACCGTTTCCCTCTAAAAGAAGTGAAGACACTGAGGTTTGAGGTCTGAACCCCCGATGATGTTGGCATAATAATAATAATAATAATAATAATAATAATAATACAGGAGTTATAGTAATGGGTCGCATTAATTGGCCTAAGCGCTGTGCCAGTTTTTGACCCTTCTCACTGATTCTCATTATTAAATCCATTTGTAAAAATGAAAACGTACTCTAAGATCACTTTTACAATAATTTTTCTGAAAAACTTCAATTAAAATCTTGCCGCGAGATTTAGCAGGAAATCGAAGCAATAAACCAACTCCGGTTAAAAACCGGAGGCTTATCCCTAAAATCCCCTCAGAGTACTCCTTAAAGGAGAGAAAATAACCTATGGGTACTCTGATAAATAATTGTTTCGGTTGGGAAAAATAAGGCTTTTATTGCACTCATTTAATGGCGGATATAAATAGGGAATATATATAATAATGCCTATCATAAAAGCTTAACTAGAGGAAACACTTGCTTTCAACATTAAGTCTTCCATTACGTAATTAGAAAAACAGTAATTACCAGAAATTTTAGGTAATTATATCAATTACTTTGCTTTTATTTAGTAAACTAAATAAAATAGGCTCACTATATGATCCTCCGCTATTATGACTTGGCTTGGAAATCTCTGATAATGCAAAATCTGAATATATACAGGGCGTCCCAAAAAAATGTATACACACTTTAAATAATTATAAAGGCAGTGTTTATTAAAATACATTTCATTTTCAAAATGTAATAGAATCTACAGACATTATTTAATTGTTTTGTCAACGCCTGTTTTCAAACTGACGTCCGTTCTGGTCCAGGCACTGCTGATAACGCGAAGCAATGGAATCGCAAACATCACGAAACATTTCGTTTGGTATTTGTGTGCATTCTCGTTCAATGGCTGCTCTCAATTCAGCGACTGTTGCAGGTTTTATAGCGTAGACTTTGTCTTTTATCCCCATAAAAAAAAGTCTAGTGGTGTGAGGTCTGGTGAACGCGGAGGGTATTCTACGAAACCCCTTCGTCCAATCCACATCCACATCGTGCCAAGTACCACTCGCAATACTCCACTCTTCGGTCCGGATCATCTTCATTAATAGCATGGACTAATCTTGGAATGTAACTTTTCCATTGACAGCGCTTCAAAATGCGTTGGACAGACGATTCTGAAATTCCTACCTCACGACTCGCTTGCCGCACAGATTTTCTTGGACTTTGGTGATACGTTTCCAGTACTCTTTCTTGCTTTGTGGGGCTTGTCGATGTCCGTGGTCTTCCGGAACGCTTCTTTTGGACATTCTGAACAGTTCCATCGGCTTCAAACTTATCTCTAATTCGAGTGATGGTAAGTCGCGTTGGTGGATCTGTTTGAAACTCCCTCCTAAACTGTCTTTGCACTTCAACTGCGTTTTCACACTTCCAGTAGCATTTTAGAATGAATTTCCTTTGTTCAAAGCTTAGTCTGACTGCCATTATTAATTCTAATGGATTTAACTTGGAAAGAAAGAACATCAATTGAGCATATCAGCTGTTAAAGTGTGTGTACATTTTTTTGGGACGCCCTGTATATATGGGATGAATTTCACAATTAAACACGTGAAATGAATGAATGATGCAAATCCACAAGGAAAAAGAAAGAATGATTCCAAGGTCTTTCGTGTATTCAGCAGTACATCTCGTCAGGAAATGTGTGTGTGTGTGTGTGTGTGTGTGTGTGTGTGTGTGAAAGGACTTGGAATTTTTTTTAATGTTTCCTTGTAGGTTTGCATCTTATATATATATATATATATATATATATATATATATATATATATATATATATATAAGTATTTTTACAGGATGTTGTCAATTTTATACATTCTCGCACTGTTATTGAAATTGTAACAGAGATATAATTGAAAGGAATATTCTAAAATGTGCAATTATCCATTTTAAAAATAATTTCAATAACAATGCGAGAATATATAAAATTGACAATATCCTGTTAAAATACCTTTTGCCTCTAATCAACTCTTGTTAATCATGTGCTAATCTTTTTGTTTTTCCGTCCCGTGGTATATATTTTTGTCATCTCTCCTTCTCCCTTCATTCCTGACGAGGTGTACTTCTGAATACACGAAAGGCCTTGGAATCATTTTTCTTTTTCCTTGTGGGTTTGCATCATTCATTCATTTCACGTGTTTAATTGTGAAATTCACCCCATATATAATATATATTATATATATATATTTATATAATGTGTGTGTGTGTGTGTGCTCATGGTGGTACAATTCTGTGTACCTTTTAATGTGTCTATTCTCAACAACACGTAGTGATTATTAGTTAAAAGATAGTTTCCACTGTTATTCACCTTGTACTTGTCCAAGCACTTTTGTACTTTTCAACAGTCGTTCAAGCGCAGACCATTCCCTTCTGCCATTATGTACTTGATTTACTGATAATTCAGTAAAGCAAAGTCAAGAAAGATTTCTACATTTTACCAGAAAAACCATTTTTAAGCGGATAATAATATACAAAGCTTTTCAAGCCACATATAAGTAAAATGGAAGCCTCTATATAATCCCAAGTTACTAAAAGCAGACACGAGTCTTTTTCTTTGCTTTTGCAGTGAATGTTGAACTGCCTCCCCAACATCTAAGCTTATATGACGAAGGAGATCTACAGATTAACGTGGGATCTGAACTACATAAACTTGCCGCAGAGGACGGTTTCCTATCCAACAACCACCCAGACTCAGTGTCGCCTAATTTCACTGATCGACGGGAAGTGGGACTTTGCATTGAGCTCAATGAGCGTGTGTGTATATATATATATATATATGTGAAAATTATTTCACGAAAGTAACACGTGAAAAATATTTATGATGAATAAACCACGAAGGAAAGGAAACACAAAATGGTGCTCAAGCGCTTTCGTCTAATGACATCCTCAGGAACACTGAAGTACTTCAGTGTTCCTGAGGATGTCATTAGACGAAAGCGCTTGAGCACCATTTTGTGTTTCATATATATATATATATATATATCGATCTTTTACTTAAATATCTAGACATTTTGCCATAGAAATAAGTTCCTTTTGTTTCTCATCTTCCTGATAATTACTGTATGCATACGTCTTTAAGGAGAGTCTCGTGTGAAAATCTGCTTAATTAAGCACAAGATAAAACGACTATATTTTGCCTAAAATGTATAACTGAAATGCTTCCAATGTATCCTTCTGTCAATCGTAGGGATTAGTATCCCATTCAGAGCTGAGCTTACTTAGCCTATCCACTATATTGTGAATATAGTTTGCCAGATGGTTATAATCTAATTAGACTATATGGTCTAGGCCTGTGGTGGCATGGACATCTATACACAGTTCGTCGATTTGAGAATTTCATTGATCCTATGATATTCTTACTTAACCTAACTTAACCCTTTAATGCCCAGTGTGTGAAATTTTCATCGTTAACGTTGGAAGCAATTTTAGACCTTCCAGTTCCCAATGTGTGAAATTTAACACATTTCGTATTTTATTAATTATGAACAATAAAACTTTGTAAAATATATTTTTCAGTTATTTTGGGTCCAATTAAACGATTTTTATATCCCAATTTTTTTTTACTTTTCGACTTAATTTGGGTATGAAAGGGTTAATTTAACCCCCAAAACGTTGTATATAAAATGTTCCATCGAAAAAAATGCATTTGCTGGGGTAATGAGCGGTTCTCCCATAAAAGCTGTGAAATATTTTCATTTCGTTGCTATTGCATGAGTTGGAGACAGTCTCTGGCCTGTAAATTAAGTTATGACAAGGTCTCGTAGCCGAGCTTGAATGGGAACAGTGAATAAGTGCAGAATATTACTGATAATGCAGTATAAATAATGCTGACCACAGTTGCTTCTAGTATTATATATGATAGATAGCTTAATAGGAGAGATGTCTAGCTTTAAACAGGTGAGGATAGCGGATTGTATCCGAGCAATCCATTCGTGACCCACATTGCATAAAACAGTCTATAATTCTGCTCAAATACTAAAACATACTGAATATCTGCCCAAATACAATAAGAGGTACCAGTGTCCGTAGCTCAGTGGGTAACACCGTTTTCCTATAAGCGAGCAGAAGACATTGAAGTCGGGAGTTCAAATCCCGATGATGCTGGTAATAAGAATAATACTAATACTAATACTACTAATAATATAGGAGTGACAGCAATGGCTGCCCTAGTCTGGCCTGAGCGTTGTGCCAATTTCTATTCCTCCTGGATGATTAATTTTTATTACAATAGGAGATGTGTAACAAAAACATAAATGCCTTTATAAGATTTAAGTTTTAACGCGGCCAAATATGAACTATTCGTAAAAGTTTTTCTATAGTTATTTGAAATTCATGTAATGTAGTAACATCAGAAATAGCAATTCTCTCAAGAGTCCGTTCCAAACACTAAAGAAAGAGAACACAATTTAAATTGTTTTCAGTAAGAACACTGCGACGCAAGTTCTGTTTACAGAAACAGAGTCGAGGGACGCATAAAACTAGTTCCCGGCTCACGAGTTGGACACTCTCTGTTTAACATTTGCATAGACGTTTTTTCTAGCATGACCCACTGAACTTTTTATTGCCTTACTAAATTGTACCAGTTTTGTTTGACCATTATTAACATTAATTAATTACCCCGAATGTACCCAGTCGAAGTACCGCAGGTTCTTCCTTAGGTTACAGCAAAATTTCATGAAAATTACATAACTAAGTAGTTGAAAATTAAAAAATTATAATGAAAATTTGGAGATTTCATGTGAAACAAAACATTCACCATTTATTACACCCATTCAGAAACTATACAAGGTCAGTCTCCAAGTAGGAGACGAAAATCCTTCAATGTCCGGCGAAAGAAGAACAGATGGGGTGCTTTGATACAGAGTTGGGAACCACTGCTTTATTCTATAAGCCTAGTATGAAACAATGTCTAAAAAGCTAAAACAAATATATCTTCCTTCTTAAAGCGTTTGTCATATTTATAATACATATTTACTTTGTTAATAAAATTTTGTGACTTTTCGTTTGTCAGTCTTCTGATCAAATTTTCATTTCAACAGATGGGACTTATTCACAAAGACTCAACAATAACCGCCAGCATACTTTATAAAAAGAATTCGAGTGTGTTATTCTTGATCTTGATAATCAGAAGAACTTATTATCCTTGCAACACACACACACACACACACACACACATGTATGTGTTAGAACCGTGACGATAAATAAAACCTACATGCAAATAATTGTTCCTCGTAAAATCAATAAAGACAACCACACTGGGAAATAAAAATTGGGCTTGTGAATTGCCTCAAGCGTTTCTGGCTTATTTTTATGTTCTAGAAAAACACTAAGGACAAAAAGTTCAAAATTGGCTTTATGAAAGAGACTCGGGTTTTATTGAAGACGCTAAGAAATAAAATTGGTAACCATTTTAATCGTCTGAACTTGCTTTAAAAACAAAATCGATTTATACAAAAAATGCTTCGTCCGGTTTAGCTGTAACATAATCGCTCACGCGGATTGTTTTTTATCTTTCTTGCTGATATTTATTAAATTTGTAAAGATTTTACTTTGTTTTATGTTCTTTATATTTGTAAAGTATTAATTTTTAACTACAATAATATTAATAATGGTTGGATCTGCAACCGAATAGAATAGTCTGGCATTAGCCAGAATAAAATAAATTTAAAAAATTGGCACTAATGGAAGAAATAGAATTAAAAAATTAAAAAACGAATGAATGAAACTTTAATTCACTATTGACCGAACAAAAACGATGAACCAAATTCATAAAAAAAATAAAAATAAAAATTAGTATCCCTTTATCTATGTAGGTTTCGTTAACTATGTATGAATTAAAAGGAATAATGGCTTCCTTTGAGCAAATGAGGCGCGACGCAATGCAGTATTCCTACCTGGAATCAATTTCAGAGCTATTTAACCCAAATACGAAATTACTTAATGCGTCTGTCGAACTAATTCAAAATCAATGAGATTTACGTCGAGATTCGGCTCAGCATGAAACGTTTCATTCAAAAGCTATTAAACAATAGGCTTTATATTTAATTAAAAGTCAGTATTCCTTCAAATCCCAAAGAGTGTTTATAGAATGTTTATGTACGTTATAAAATGTGTACGAACGTTTAGTAAACGTATAGTTTCGAAATAAAGTTTGCCTAGAAACATAATATTCCTAAAAAGCATAAGAAAATTACTAAGGACTAATGATCGTTCTCTCTCTCTCTCTCTCTCTCTCTCTCTCTCTCTCTCTCTCTCTATATATATATATATATATATATATATATTGCTATGTATGGGAATGTTAAAAGGTTGATTACTCAATTATTGGTTATAACTGAGCCTATAAACAAAGCATTGTTCATGAAACGGAAAAATTGAACGCGCGAAAATGGCGACGTGCATGTTCGCGTAGATAAAACATTTTCGTATGTAGCCGAAACCATTTGAAAATCTTAAGTTCAAGACTTTAAAAACATATGCATGTTAAATACCCATGTAATTTAGAAATAAGACATCAATTGTCTATTTGATTCTGAATAAGTTCGTATAAAGGTACCAAGTACAGGTTACCCCAAAAACTAGAGAAATAAATAAAAGTTAATTTGAAAACAAAAACATAGCCATTAAAATCTGACTCTGCTTTATGATGTCCACTTTCGTGCTCAAAACTGAGATTCCGTATACAGTTACAGGGGTTAGACAAAATAATATGAACACCCGCCGATTTCACCGGTTATCTTTACGGACTGCTGAGACACAAAGTAAACGGTCAAATGACTGGCAAACCTATTTAAATGCGTAACAGAGAGTGTATACGTCATGTTATAACCCTCACGTTGTTTTTACAGATCTGAGTGAATTATGAATTAGCAGTTATGAAAGACCTGTCAGACTTCCAAAGAGGGCAAATTGTCGGAGCGCGGATGGCTGGTGCATCGGTGACGAAAACCGCTCAGATGTTCAATGTATCCAGAGGAACTGTCCCTATGGTCATGTCAGCATACCAAAACCATGGAAAGACAAGCACCGACAAATGCAATAGTGGACGCAAGAAGAAGCTGTGTGATCGAGACCGCCGGGTGCTAAAGCGCATTGTGACAAAGAACCATAAGACCACAGCTCCAAAAGTGACTGCAGAGCTTAACCAGCATCTTGCAAGCCCGGTATCGACCAGAACTGTACGTCGCGAGCTCCATGGAGCTGGATACCATGGGAGGGCTGCAATTGCCAAACCCTTCCTTTCGCACATCAACATTGAGCGGCGCAGAAAATGGTGTAATGACCATAAGAATTGGTCAATGGACCGGTGGAAGAATGTAGTCTACTCCGACGAATCCTCCTTTACGCTATTTCCATGTTCCGGTCGAGTTTACGTCTGGAGACAGCCTAAAGATGCTTATGACCCCGACTGCCTGATCCCAACCGTTAAGCATGGAGGCGGATCTGTGATGGTTTGGGCAGCAATATCGTGGAATACTCTTGGCCCAGCTGTAGTCCAAACGCTGTTTCCCAATGGCGGCGCCGTCTTCCAGGATGATAATGCACCAATCCACACCGCTGGGGTCGTTAAAAACTGGTTTGAAGAGCATGTTAGTGAAGTAGAACGCTTGGATTGGCCTCCACAATCCCCGGATCTTAACATTATCGAGCATCTGTGGTGTCAGTTGGAGCAGCAGGTCAGAAGCCGATTCCCACCGCCGGCGTCTTTGGAGGAACTGGAGCAGGGTTTGCTCGAAGAATGGCTCAGGATTCCTCTAGCCACTGTTCAAAAGCTGTATGAATCAATTCCCTGACGCATTGCAGCTGTTATTGCCGCTAAAGGAGGACCAACTCCATATTAAGAATAAAAACCTATTAACAGGTTAAAAGGCTGGTTAAATTACACTTCCTGAAATTTGGCAATTCTAAAAAATAGAATCAAGTAATTAGCAAGTTGATGTAGAAGGCTAAGTAAATCTTACGCCTGACAGCCTCGCGCCGACAACGGTGGATCATAGGCCCAAAAAGAGAGGGTACTGTACAAAAGCAAATTAAAAATATGAGCAGTTAAAAAAGATAAATCTGATATCAAAATATTCTTTACATACTGCTGAATAACTTGTCGTGAATTTCATGATAGTTAGATACGAGATTAACGTATTTATTAAAAACATGCAAGACAAGTTGAAAGTTGGAAGTGAAAGTGGCAACACCTTCTCTGTTGTGCTCCAAGCTTTTTTACAAATTGTTGTAGTATTATATTATTAATTCTGTAGATTTGGCTTTGGTGGGATTATTAAAGTACAAATAGCTCTATTCTGAAGTTTTAAGCTTAATTTAACTCAGTATTTAGAGAGATCTAGGGGTTCATTAAGTGGAAGCCCAGTTTTTTGGGCCTGATTAAATGTACAGGGGTATGAAATCACCAAATATTTTGTGGTTTTGCAATAAGTGCTTAGCTGAGGTTAGGGACATGCTCAAGGCAAGGTTTAAGAAAGCTGCTAGCAGACTAGCTCAGAGTCCAGTGGGCCTAAGTTAGTTGGCCCTATGATTGATAGTGTAGCTAGTGAGACTAATGTAACAGTTAGGCCAGAAACTGAGTCTAATACAGGAAATACTAATGTAAGATGTAGTGAGGTTGAATCTAAGCCTAGCCCTAGTGTTAGAGACGGATGCAGGCCTAAGTAAAGTTAAGCCTAAGCCTAGCCCTAGTGTTAGAGACAAGGATGCAGACCCAAGTAAAGTTAAGCCTAAGCCAAGTGTTAGTGATAAGGATGCAGGTCCAAGTAAAGTTAGGCCTGATGAATGGCACAAAGTCAAAGGTCAGTCAAGAAATAAGGTTAGAGAGAATAGTAATCATGTTGTAGCAACTAGTAACAGGTTCCAGATACTAGGGAATTTAGATGAAGCATTACAGTGTGAATTTACCATGGTTGGAGACTATTATTAGGAATCAGGACAATGAATTTTGCAATAAGGAAAGGAAAACCCATCGAAGAATATGTATTCCAGGTGGTAATATTTCTAAAGTCAATGAGGTAGTGAAGAAGTTGCCTGTAACCCGAGGTAATAATATAATTCATGTAGGTATAAATGACTTAACAAGGAAGGATAAAGATGGTAGATTTAAGTTAAACAGAAATTCAGAAGCAGTTAAACAGAGGTACAGGGATTTGATAGAAACTTTAAAAAATAGGCAGAGCAAGTGTTATGTAGTGGGCATTTTACCAAAAATTGAGGTAAGCATGGAGTTTACGAGTAGAAATTTAGCCTTAAATGATAAGGTTAGGATGCTCTATAGTGAAGGGGTTCAGTTCATAGATTTGCGGGATAATTTTTATGAAAGGAGAGAGCTTTACAGTAAGGATGGATTACATCTTAGTAGAAGGGGAACTGCTTTATATGGGAGACTTCTGGAGGAAAATGTGAGTTCTTTGGGGGTTTTGAAAGATAACTTTAGATCAACAGAGGGCATAAAGCATCAGGGTATTGGTAAAGTAAATACTGTTAGATTCTTAAATTCAGATTATATCAGGAATAGGCATATCAACTACCAAGCCGAAGGTAGGGAATCAGTTAAAACTGAGGGGTTGAAGTGTTTTTATACAAATGCACGTAGTCTTACGAATAATAAAAATTAATTCTTTAGTTATATGATTAGTGAAAATCTGGATATAGTCTGCATTAGTGAGACTTGGATCAGTGAGGCAGCATTCAATGACACTAGAGCAGAGTATGAGTTAAATAGTTATACAATGTATATTTACCAGAGAATAGATAGGCAGGGGGGGAGGTTTAGTCTTATACATTAAGAATGATGTAACTTCAGTTCAGAATGATAGTACTAAATTAGACAATAGGGTAGAATCAATTTGGGCTGATATCTGTGTTTCAGGCAAAGAGTATATTCGGATAGGTGCATTTTACAGACCTCCAACCCAAACACAGGAAGTTGATGACAGTATGGTTCAAGAAATAAATAAAGGTTGTAATGCTACAACACTAATTATGGGAGATTTCAACCTGCCTCATATAGACTGGAGCCTTTTAGAGGGGAAAAAATAGGGAAAGTAACTTTTTCATTGAGTGCTATAATGACTGTTTTCTAACACAATTTGTAGACAAACCAATTAGGGATCAAGCAATCTTAGATCTGGTTCTTTCCAATGATCATAACTTATTAGGGAACTCGCAGTAGGAGAGTCATTAGGAAATAGTGACCATTGGGTGATACTTTTCAAGATATAATTAAATAGGGATCTGGTCAACAATGACCATCTAGTCCCTTGCTTCTCAAAGGGTGACTACAGTAGATTTAGGAAGTTGTTAGGCTCAGTAAAGTAGGATAATAAATTTGCCAATGAAAACGCTATTGAGATGTGGTCTAGATTCGAAGAAATTTTGGAGGATGTACAATCTAGGTGTATTCCTTTCAGAAGTGAAGTGTTAGGAATAACAAGATTAGGAAACCTTTGTGGTGGAATAGGGAAATAGCTAAAATGATTAAAAATTAAAAAAGGGCATTCAGGGAATTTAAAGGTAGTGATAGTATTTTGGACTTGGATAATTATAGGTAGTTAAGAAATAAGCTAAATAGTTTGATTAGGAAGAGTAAAAGGCATAGCGAAATAAATCTAGCTGAAATAGCAATAAAGATCCAAAGAAATTCTTTAGTTTTTATAAATATAATAATAAAAAGCATAATAGGATTGGCCCAATAGAACATGATGATAGGATTTTTAAAAAAGCTCAGGATATTGTTGGTATTTTTAATAATTATTTTAGCTCTGTTTTTACTGAAGAAAATTTAAATAACTTTGATTTTAATTCTTTAGATCCTGTAAATTCAGACATTCTTCATCATATTCATATAAAGAAGGATGATGTTAGGAAAGTGATTCATACATTGAAGTCAAATAAGGCAGCTGCTAGGTCAATTAATTGTGCAGAAGTACCAGATGAATGGAAAAAAGCTAATGTAGTACCCATTTACAAAAAGGGTAGTAAGAAGTAGGTAGGAAATTATAGGCCTGTTAGTTTGACATCATTGGTAGGAGAGATACTAGAAAGAATTATAAAGAATAATATTCAAGATCATTTGGAGAATTTTAATCTTATTTCAAGTTCACGACATGGATTTAGATCAGGAAGGTCTTGTTTGTTTAATCTCTTAGACTTTTTAGAATTTGTAACTGATCAGATAGATAATGGAAATGATGTAGATTTATTTATTTGGATTTTAGTAAAGCATTTGACAATGTTCCACATAGGAGGCTTCTATATAAATTAAAAGCTCATGGTATATTAGAGTCAGTTATAAACTGGGTAGAAAAATGGTTAGAAGACGGAGAACAGAAGGTAATTCTAAATATTCATGAATCTGGGTGGCAGTAAGTGAAAAGTGGGGTACTACAGGGATCAGTTTTAGGTCCATTACTCTTTATTTTAATCTAAATGATTTAGAGAAAGGAGTAGGTCGTAAAATTTCTAAATTTGCAGATGATACAAAAGTAGTTGCTCCATTTACAAATATAGAAAATTCTTATAAACTGCAAAAGGATCTTGATAGATTAGTTGCTTGGGCTAGTAAATGGCAGATGGAATTCAATGTTAAAAAATGCAAAGTCATGCATTTTGGTAGAAATAATGAAAACTTTAGTTATGAGATGCAAAGGAACTGGTTGGAGGATGTTAGACAGGAAAGGGATCTTGGCATTATAGTTTGTAGTGATCTAAAATTTTCTAAGCAGTGCTCAGAGGCTAGAAATAAAGCAAATAAAATGTTAGGTATTATTAAGAAGAATGTTAGTTACAAGAGTAAGGAAGTCATCTGTAAATTATATAATTCTTATGTTAGGCCTCACTTAGAATACTGCATTCAATCTTGGTTCCCTCACCGTAGACATAATATTGATATGCTTGGAGGTGTGCAACGTAGGGCAACCAAGCTTATCCCTAACCTAAGAAGAGTGGAATACAGGGATAATTATAGAAATTAGGTATGTTTAGTGTTGAGAGACGTTGTATGAGGGGAGATATGATACAGATGTTCAAAATGTTTTCAGGTTTGGACAATTTAGATGTACGTAACTTTTTCTCACTAGATACTGATGGGATAACTCGTGGGCATAATAAGAAAATTAGGAAACAGACTTGTAGACTTGATCTTTGAAAATACTTTTTCAGTCATAGAGTAGTAGATTTTTGGAATGACTTGCCATAAAATGTGATAAACAGTAGCTTATTAGTTAATTTTAAGAAAAAATTGGACACTTTCATGAGTGAAAGAGATAGTTTGTAGATTGTATACAGTGTATATTCTTTGCTTCAGTTATATAGGCTACAATGGTGGTAGTAAATAGTTGTATATTAATTAGCTGACTTGAATTTGAAAATCTTGCAAGATTTTATTATTATTATTAAAAAATGTAGCTCATGACTTGGATTACCTCGATGGGCCCGAGTGGCTTCATGTTTTCCAAATGACATGTGATGTAATGTAATGATGAAACAAAGGCAGCACATAATAGGAACGAGTTACGAGTAGGTTGCTAGTGCAATTCTGGGCGTGACTTTGTAAGGTCCTAAAAAGAATTCGTGTCAAAATTCCTAAAATCAAATAGAAATTAGTTCGCCCAAAAATAAACGAAAATTAGATTAAATTTTCCCTTTGAAATTTAACTTAAATTTATACTTAAAGAAATCGTGTGTGGCAAATAGAAGTGAAATTGTTCTTCTTGAGTAAATTACTCGTAAAGCGAACGGGTTTGGCTCAGATAAATTCAAGATGTAAAAATAATCTTTCTTTAAAATTTAACGGAAGAAAACGTAGAAACTCCGTGTAACATTTCGGTAACTGAAGAAACCCAAGAAATAGTCTACCATGTTTTCCCGAAAAGAAAACTGGTATTGAGTTCTTTCGATTGAGCAAAATTTACTGTACTGTATACAGAATTGGAGTAATCTCAAAGAGTGTGCATTAATTACTAATGAAATTACAAGAAATTAGTGCCCCAAAAAGGGAGTATCTACTATTATTAAAAGTCAAGTTGTTGAAAATTTGGGATCAAATCTAGAATTCGGACCCCAGCCTTTTTTAGTTAGCTTTATAAGGCTAACTAACGAAAATATCACGACCTAACCTAACCAATCGTTAGGTTAACTGTACGCCCTTGACGATTGGTTAGGTTAGGTCATGATATTTTCGTTAGTTAGCCTTATAAAGCTAACTAAAGAAGGCTGGGGTCCGAATTCTACATTTGATCCAAAATTTGTAATTAAGATATATCATACATTCATCATTTATTCTAATTTTCTTATGCATTAAAATTAATGCGATCAAAGGCCAAAAAGGTACACAGTTGAAACTTCAATTAATATCCAAACAATTCTATTTTGACTGCTGATGCATTTTTATTTCAGTGGCTTGTTAATTTCGAATCTAAAATTCTGAAGCTAAATGTCAGTTGTCTCAAATGTCACTTCTTCAACAGATGTAATTAATGTCACAATTTCATTTTTGCATTGTAATTTGTTTAACTCTGATGAATATACTGTTTTTGTAGAACGCTTTTCAATTATTCTCCTACACGGAAGTAACAAGACACCTAAACGGTAAATTTTTTTGTCATGTGTTTGGGCTTGAACCTCAAACAGGCGTAAATAAATATATGAATCATAAAGTAAAACACATCATATAAGCCATCATATAACTAATATATATATATATATATATATATATATATATATATATATATATATATGGGATGAATTTCACATTTAAACACGTGAAATGAAGGAATGATGCAAACCCACAAGGAAAAATGATTCTAAGGCCTTTCGTGTATTCAAAAGTACACCGCGTCATTCCCTGACGAGGTGTACTTCTGAATACACGAAAGGCCTTGGAATCATTTTTATTTTTCCTTGTGAGTTTGCACACCAAAAAAATAAAACAACCAAAGGAAAACAATATTACCAATTAAAAATTTCTTATGCTCCTCAGAACTTCTGGGCAATCTTTACTCCAAAACTACGTTTGTTAGCTGAGATGTGTTTATAATAACAAAAACATTTTTTATTAAAGTATATGTATTTTTTTTATTCAGGAAGAACGGGCCAAGGGAGAGCGCCCGCAAAAATGCCGCTCCCATAAAAGGAGAAGGAGAGAGCCGAAATCAAGGTCTAGGGTCTTTGAGATGTCTGGACACTGCGTTTGAAAAAGTGGGGGTCATAGGCAGTTGGAAAGATGGATTAAGGGAGATTGTTCCAGAGTTCACCGGTTGAGGATATGAAAGATTGGAAATAACGATTAACCCTTGCGTTAGAGAGTTAGACAGAAAAGGAATGATAATGTGTAGAAAGTCTTGTACTGCGTGCTCTCTTTATAGGAGGCATTCAGTTAGAGAGTTCAGAAGAGCAGTGTCCGTTATAATAGCGACAATAAGAGAGAAGCTGTTTTTGAAAGAGAGTATATGTGAACTTTCCAGGAAAGATCACGAAAAAAGGAAACACCAAGAATGTTAAGAGAAGAGAAAGGATTCAGTTGTGTATTGTTGAAGATAAGGGGATAGTCGTGTGGAAAATTATGATTAGACATATGAAGGAACTGAATTTTTGAGGCACTGAAAGCCACAATGTTTTCTCTGCCCCAGTCAGAGAGAATAGAAAGATCAGAGGTCAGGTACACCATAGCCGTCTAACGCGAAGCATGGAGTGACTGTTGAGAGGAACGCTTTGTGGAGCTGGTGGAAAAATGAAGAGTTGAATCATCGGCATAGGAGTGGATAGGACAGTAAGTGCGACTTAATAGATCACTGATATATAAAAGGAAAAGAGTGGGTGAAAGGACAGAACCATGAGGAACACCACTATTAATAGCATTAGGAAAAGAACAGTGCGCATTTATAACCGCAACTATAAAACGGCCAGAGAGAAAATTAGAGATAAAGGCACAGATAGAAGGATAGAAACCGAAGGAGGACAGTTTGGAAATTAAAGATTTCTACCAAACTCTATCAAAAGCGTTTGACAGGTTTAACGCAGTGACAAAGATTTCACCGAAATCCCGAAAGGAGGATGACTAAGAGTCAGAGAGATATACAAGAAGATTGACAGTAGACTGTCCCTTACGGAACTCATATTGATGATCTGAAAGAAGATTGTGAGAAGAGAGGTGTCTAAGAACCTTCCTATTAACGATAGATTGAAAAGCATTACAAAGGAAAGAAATCAAAGCAATTGGACGATAGTTGGTGGGTTGAAAGCTGTCACCCTTGTTTGGGACAGGCTGGATGAAAGCGAACTTCCAACAGGAAGGAAAAGTACCAGATGAAAGACAAAGACGAAAGAGTTTGCCTAAGCAGGGTGTCAGCACAGAAGAACAGTTCTCGAGAACAACAGGAGGGACACAATCGGGACCGTACGCTTTCCTAGAGTTGAGCTCAGATAGTGCAGAAAAAACAACTTTGGAAGAGATTTTAATTTCAGGCAATTAAGTCAGAGGAAGGAGGAGATGGAGGAACGGTACCGGAATCGTTCATGGTTGATTTGGAGGCGAAAGTGTGAGCGAAGAGTTCAGCTTTATCAGAAGAATAGACGACAACTGAGACATCGGAATGGAAAAGAGGAGGAAAAAAGGAAGTAAAGTTGTTGGAGAGGTTCTTGGTCACGTGCCAGAAAGAATGAGAATAATTAGAACTGGATATGTTTTCACAGTTTTGTCGGATGAAGGAATTTTTGGCGAGTAGAACAACAGATTTTGCACGATTCTCTGCAGAAATATAAGCGATGTGGATGGTGACGGTACCTTCTGAAAGCCTGCTCTCTGTTGCTGATGGCATTAGAACAAGTAAAGTTAAACCAAGGTCATTTTTTGCATTAGTAGTAGGAATAAAATATGGAATGTATGCCTCCATCCCCGACAGAATCACCTCAGCGCACTCGGAGCGACCCCGGCCACGGAAACAGTAATCATTCCATAGGAAATCACAGAAGTATTGCCTAAGTGCCTCCCAATCAGCGGCGCTAAAGTGAGAGGATTTAATTGGGAGGATTCAAAGGCTAAACTGGAGCGATAGGGGAAAGCCAAAGGTGGTGGTGAACATTGAAGGCTCTTAAAATGGAGATTTTACCAAAAGCAGAATGGGATAGAATGTATTCCAGTTGGGAAGTGAGGTAGCCAAAGAGTTGGATAATCAGTAGAATTAGAAGAAAGCTGGAGAGCACAGATGTGTTTAGTTTCAGATTGGCAAGTAAGCCGTAGCCAGAGGATATATAAAAAATTCAGAAGATTCAAGTTCGGGACTCGAGAGCAAGTTAGATCATTGCGTACATATACGTAACATCGATCTTTGAAGTGAAATTGAGTGTAATTAATTATAAGTATTAATTTTTTGAAAATTTTATTTACTATTGGAACAATGTACGTAATATTTGAAGCCTCATACTCATAAACGTTTTAATTAATATACAGTATATATATATATATATATATATATATATATATATATATATATATATATATATATATATATACACTAAAATGTCCGCTGCGCCTTGCTTAGCAAAGGCCACCCAGAAACACAACGTATGGGCACACTGGGAGAGAGGGGAGTATTACTCAAACTTTCCCTGTTTCTTCCTTAATGTGTAATGTGTATACTAGGTTTATTGGAGAATACTCTCGCCGTTTAGGCATGTTTAAACGAACATAGAACAGACATCATCATCATCATCTTAGAGTCTTTGTTAGCTTAGCTTCTGTAGATCATTAGAAGTAGGTGAGAGTTTGGGATGTAGTGATCACCAAATTATTAGGTTTAAGCTAATGATAGAAAACAGTAAAAATAGTAACGTAATAGAAGTCCCCGATTTTCGTAAGGCTAATTTTGATAGTTTTGCGGACAGGATGGGAGTAGTGGAGTGGGATAATTTATGGGTAATGACGCAAATTTTCATTGGGAGGCATTTAAAGAAAGTTTTATGAATATCGAAAGGGAGTTTATTCCTCGTAGGCCCAAGCGCGCTAGAAATCATGGTAGGTCCAAGTGGTGGACAAGGGAAATAGGTGAGTTCATAAACGAGCGTAACAGAGCGTATAGACTTAATAAGCGCAATGGCACGGTAGCTAACTTTAATAGATATATCGAGCTTAGACGTCAGGTTAAAAGATCTGTTAGGAATGCTAAACGTAATTTAGAGATACTTATAGTAAACATAATCCAAAAAAGTTTTTTGACTAGGTCAATAATCGTAAGCCGATAAAAGATAACATAGGCCCTCTAGTGGACGTTAACGGCGCTTTGGCTCCGACGCTCAGGCGATGGCGGGTATTTTTAACAACTTTGCCACTGTGTTTACCGTAGAAGGCGTAAATAATGTCCCCGACGTTAATGATATCGTTCCATTTAGTAGCGAGACTATTTTGAATGAAATAACTGTTTACGAGGGTGAGATTGCGCATTATATCGATAAGTTAAAAGTTAGCAAGGCTCCAGGCCCTGACGCGCTTTATCCTAGACATTTGAAAAATTTGAAAGACGTTATAGTAGGCCCCTTACAAAATTTTTTAATAAGTCAGTGGAAGTGGGGATTATTCGTGAAGACACCAAATTAGCTAACGTTACGCCCATTTTTAAAAAAGGCGACCGCACAGTAGATAGCAATTATAGGCCTTTTGGAATCCGTACTTGGGGAAAGTCGCGATTTAATTAATAGTAGTCAGCATGGGTTTCGACGCCACAGATCTTGTTTAACTAATTTGTTAGAGTTTTATAACGAAATAGTGCGCGAATACGATAGGCATAGAGCGGCTGACGTTATTTATTTAGACTCTAAAAAAGCGTTCGATACAGTTCCGCATAGAAGATTAATTGCGAAGGTTAAAGCGCACGGTATACGCGGTCAGGTAGCTAACTGGTTAGAGGAAAGGGTTCGTGCTAGAAAATAGAGGGTCGTTGTTAACAGTACTGAATCGGGGTGGTTGGATGTAGGTAGCATTTTCCCGCAGGGTTCAGTGTTAGGCCCATTGCTATTCGTAATTTACATTAACGACATAGACTAGTAACCACATAGACTAGTAACGTGTCAAAATTCGCGGACGATACTAAAATAGGCGGTAAGGTTGTTAACGAGGACGATAGAAATAGGCTCAAAGACGATGTAAATAGGATTATGGGGTGGAGGGATAAGTGGCAGATGAAATTTAACGTAGACAAATGTAAAGTTTTGCATATAGGTTCTCGTAACAATAATTAATTACACGTACACGATGGTTGATAGAGACTTAGCGAGCGTTGACGAGGAAGTAGATTTAGCCGTACACGTATCTAAGGATTTAAAAGTTAGGAACCAGTGCCTGGAGTCTTGCGCAAAAGCTAGTAGGATGTTAGGCTTCAAAGCGCGTAATTTCGAATTTAAATCGAAGAATATTATATTGCCTCTTTAAAAGTCCCTAGTCAGGCCTCATTTAGAATATGCCGTTTAGTTTTGGTGCCTGTATTTGCGTGACGATACTGATAGGTTAGAAAGGGTTCAGCGTCGTGCCACGAAACTAATTTCTTCATTGCGCAACAAGTCTTACGAACATAGGAGTGAAGAGTTAGATTTGCATTTACTCGAAATTAGGAGATTAAGAGGAGAGCTTACTGAAGTTTTCAAACTCGTTAATAAAATCGATAACGTAAATTTTACAAACTGTTCACTTTCGATAATAGCAATAGTCGTAATAATGGATTTAAGTTGCGTGGCAGACGTTTCATACTAATATCGCTAAAAACTTTTTTGCGTTTAAAGTAATTGATAAATGAAATATATACTTCCCGCGTCCGTCGTGAACTCCACCAGCGTTAATATGTTTAAGAACTGTTTAGATAGGCATTTTAAAAATATTAACGTTGTTTAAAATAAAAAAACAATTAGCAACAGGAGCTCTTTGGGTGGTGGTCGAGGATGAGTCTGTTGACGATTAATGCCAGCTTGTGACATACCACGTGTGATGCCAGCAATAAAATTATTAAAAATAAAAATTAGACTAACACGAACGTAGATGTAGCTCGTAGCGTAAACTAACCCACTTTTTGTTATACTCTTCCAACTTTTTTTTTTGTTCTTTTCTTATCCTCTCTTTACTTGCATGTCTGTAGTTTGCATGGTATGACAGTGTTTGAGTTAAGACTGTGTTTGCATGGTTTGTAAGCGTTCTTATTTTACTTCTTTTCATCTTTCACCCCTTTCCTATTCTCTTCGACTATTTTTCCGACTTGTCGGCTTATTCTCCTCTTTTAACACGCTACTCTTTCCTTTCTCCTGGGCTAACCTTAGAGTGGATCTTAGGGTCTTTGTTAGCCTTAGCTTCTGTAGATCTGTAGATTATCATTATCACCATGATCATCATCACTAAAATAGAAGAGATTTGTGCTCAGGAAAATTTACCCTTCGTAAAGATGTGGTCAGAATTTAGTAATCTTAGCCTTTTTATAAAAGATGAGGTGCATTTCAATGAAATATGGAATGCTAGGCTGGGTAGGTTAATGATGAGAATGTTCGAGAGTTGTATAGGTCGAAGCACTCTTTAAACATTGTGGGTCCAGGAAACGTCGGCCCGACGTGAAAAATAGTTTAAAACGCCGATCCGTAGTAAAAAATAAATTAAACGTCTTTTGTTGTAACGCGCGTCGTATTAGAAATAAATTGAAAGAATTTAAGGTGATAATTTATTTCGGGAACTACGATATAGTTGCTATAACCGAAAAGTGGTTAAATATCGTAACTCGAGAATTGTTAGGGGAACTTGATATAGCGGGTTTTAAACTTTTTACTAATGATAGGTTGCATAGGATTGGTGGCGGCGTTTTGTTGTACATTTGTAATTCCCTTAGGGCTATCGAGGTTAACCCTTTAACGTAGAACATTTTTGTAGGGTTAAGTCTAAATGCGTGTATTTGAAACTGTACGTATTCGACCCAGTAAGCTTTAAAGGGTTAAGATAGATTTTCTGGCAGCAGTTAATGCGATATGCGTTGAAGTTAGGGCGCGTAGTATCAGCTTTCATTTCGTTGTTGTTTGTAGACCTTCCGTTCAACCCCTCGATACCGATACTAGATTTTACACACTTCTTGGTAACTTTATTAATAATCGGGATAGTATAGTTGTCGGAAACTTTAACTGCCCTAACGTTAATTACGAGACTTTTACGGTATGATGAGGGTTTGAGACTGATTGACTTCATGGAAGATAACTTTTTACGACATAGTTACCGAACCAACGCGCGGTGACAATATTTTAGACGTGGTGATGAACGACGAAAATATAGTCGATGGTTTGGAAGTAGGTGGGAGTTTGACATGTAGTGATCACCAAATTATTGGGGTTAAGCTATTGATAGAAAACGGTAAGGACAGTAATGTAATAGAAGTCCCTGATTTTCGTAGGGCTAATTTTGATAGTTTTGCGGACACGATGAGAGTAGTGGACTGGGATAATTTATTTATGGGTAATTACGCAAGTTTTCATTGGGAGGCGTTTAAAGAAAGTTTTATGAATATCGGAAGGGAGTTTATTCCTCGTAGGCCCAAGCGCGCTAGAAATCATGGTAGGCCCAAGTGGTGGAGTAGGGAAATAGATGAGTTCATAAACGAGCGTAACAGAGCGTATAGATTTAATAAGCACAATGGCACGGTAACTAACTTTAATAGATATATGGAGCTTAGCCGTCAGGTTAGAAGATCTGTTGGGAATGCTAAGCGTAATTCTGAGATACTTGTAGCTGCGGATAATAAACATAATCCGAAAAAGTTTTTTGACTACGTCAATAATCGTAAACCGATAAAAGATAATATAGACCCTCCACTGGACGCTAACGGCGCTTTGGCTTCCGACGCTCAGGCGATGGCGGGTATTTTTAATAACTTTTTTTGCGACAGTTTTTGCCGTAGAAGGCGTAAATAATGTCCCCCACGTGGACGATATCGTTCCATTTAGTAGCGGGACTATTTTGAATGAAATAACTGTTTACGAGGGTGAGATTGCGCATTATATCGATAAGCTAAAAGTCAGCAAGGCTCCAGGCCCTGACGCGCAAAATCCTAGACATTTGAAAGAAGTTATCGCTGGCCTTTTAACAAAAATTTTTAATAAGTTACTGGAAGCGGGGATTATTCGTAAAGACTTCAAATTTGCTAACGTTACACCCATTTTTAAAAAAGGTGACCGCACAGGAGTAGGCAATTATAGGCCTATTAGCTTAACGTCAATTGTCGGTAAACTTTTGGAATCCGTAGTTAGGGATCGTATCGTCGATAACTTAGAAAGTCGCGATTTGATTAATAGTAGTCAGCATGGGTTACGACGCCATAAATCTTGTTCAACTAATTTGTTAGAGTTTTATAATGAAAGAGTGCGCGAATACGATAGGCATAGAGCGGCTGACGTTATTTATTTAGATTTTCAAAAAGCGCTCGATACAGTTCCGCATAGAAGATTAATTGCGAAGGTTAAAGCGCACGGTATACGCGGTCAGGTAGCTAACTGGTTAGTTAGACGAATGTCTTCGTGCCAGGAAACAGAGGGTCGTTGTTAATGGTAGGGAATCGGGGTGGTTGGATGTAGGTAGCATTTTCCCACAGGGTTCAGTGTTAGGCCCACTGCTATTCGTAATCTACATTAACGACATAGATGTAGGTTTGACCAGTAACGTGTCAAAATTTGCAGACGATACTAAAATAGGTCTACAGATCTACAGAAGCTAAGGCTAACAAAGACCCTAAGGTCCACTCTAAGGTTAACCTGAGAGAAAGGAAAGAGGAGGGGGTTAAAAGAGGAGAATAAGGAGTTAAGTAAGTAGCAATACCTATCATTCTTGGGTTAAAATTCATTCAGAAAAAAAGAAAAAGGCTCCCCATCATAATCAACCGCCAGCCACTGCCGACAAGTCGGAAAAATAGTCGAAGAGAATAGGAAAGGGGTGAAAGATGAAAAGAAGTAAAATAAGAACGCGTACAAACCATGCAAACACAGTCTTAACTCACTGTCATACCATGCAATGCAAACTACAGACATGCAAGTAAAGAGCGGATAAGAAAAAAAAAGGAGGTAAAGTATAACAAAAAGTGGGTTAGTTTACGCTACGAGCTACATCTACGTTCGTGTTAGTCTAATTTTTTTTTAATAATTTTAGTGCTGGCATCACACGTGGCATGTCACAAGCTGGCATTAATCGTCAAGAGACTCATCCTCGACCACCAGCCCAAGAGCTCCTTTTGCTAATTGTTTTTTTATTTTAAACAACGTTAATATTTTTAAAATGCCTAGTATCTAAACAGTTCTTAAACATATTAACGCTGGTGGAGTTCACGACGGACGCGGGAAGTATATATTCCATTTATCAATTACTTTAAACGCAAAAAAGTTTTTAGCGATATTAGTATGAAACGTCTGCCATGCAACTTAAATCCGTTATTACGAGTATTGCTATTATCGAAAGTGAACAGTTTGTAAAAATTTACGTTATCGATTTTATTAACGAGTTTGAAAACTTCAGTAAGCTCTCCCCTTATTCTCCTAGTTTCGAGTAAATGCAAGTCTAATTCTTCACTCCTATGTTCGTAAGACTTGTTGCGCAATGACGAAATTAGTTTCGTGGCACGACGCTGAACCTTTTGTAATCTATCAATATCCTCGCGCAAATACAGGCACCAAAACTAAACGGCATATTCTAAATGAGGCCTGACTAGGGACTTTTAAAGAGGCAATATAATATTCTTCGATTTAAATTCGAAATTACGCGCTATGAAGCCTAACATCCTATTAGCTTTTGCGCAAGACTCCAGGCACTGGTTCCTAACTTTTAAATCCTTAGATACGCGTATGCCTAAATCTACTTCCTCGTCAACGCTCGCTAAGTCTCTAACATCCATCGTGTACGTGTAATTATTGTTACGAGAACCTATATGCAAAACTTTACATTTGTCTACGTTAAATTGCATCTGCCATTTATCCCTCCACTCCATAATCCTATTTACATCGTCTTTGAGCCGATTTCTATCGTCCTCGTTAACAACCTTACCGCCTATTTTAGTATCGTCCGCGAATTTTGACACGTTACTAGTCAATCCTACATCTACAGTATGTCGTTAATGTAAATTACAAATAGCAATGGCCCTAACACTGAACCCTGTGGGACACCGCTACCTACATCCAACCACCCCGATTCAGTACCATCAACAACGCCCCTCTGTCTCCTAGCACGAAGCCATTCGTCTAACCAGTTAGCTACCTGACCGCGTATACCGTGCGCTTTAACCTTCGCAATTAATCTTCTGTGTGGAACTGTATCGAACGCTTTTTTAAAATCTAAATAAATAACGTCAGCCGCTCTATGCCTATCGTAATCGCGCAGTGTTTCGTTATGAAATTCTAACAAATTACAGTAGTTAAACAAGATCTATGGCGTCGAAACCCATGCTGGCTACTATTAACCAAATCGCGACTTCCTGAATGATCGATGATACGATCCCTAACTACGGATTTCAAAAGTTTACCGACAAATGACGTTAAGCTAATGGGCCTATAATTGCTAGCTAGTGTGCAGTCGCCTTTTTTAAAAATGGGCGTGCCGTTACCTAATTTGAAGTCTTCAGGAATAATCCCCGTTTCCAGTGATTGATTAAAAATCTTGGATAATCTCTAGGAGCGCTCCATTTTTCAATATTAAACATACACTAATAAAACATATACCATTTGAAAGCTCACATTTTTCCGAGTCTAAAAATGTAGTAATCCAAAAGTATCAATAGCAAATAAAAAGTAACGATTTAATTAATTGTTTGACGCGTGACGTCATTAACTACATTATAAAGGTTGGCTAAGTTATAAATCTTCAGTCTGTGTTGTAAGATGGTATTTTTGGTAATTGTTACGCTAACCTAACCTAACATGAATATGTTACTACATTATCATTTGTATAATTTAGGTCTCGGGGGTACGGGGGCGGAGCCCCCGTAAAGATCACGCATCACAAATTGATCGGTATAGGGTTTTATATTTAAACCTAGTTACTTTTTATTTGCTATTGATACTTTTGGATTACTACATTTTTAGACTCAGAAAAATGTGAGCTTTCAAATGGTATCTGCTTTATGAGTGTATGTTTAATATTGAAAAAAATGGAGCGCTCCTAGAGATTTACTAAAATCTTCGTTAAAGAGCCTATGATAACGTCTTTCAAATCTTTCAGATGTCTAGGATAAAGCGCGTTAGGGCCTGAAGCCTTGCTGACTTTTAGCTTATCGATATAATGCGCAATCTCACTCTCGTAAACAGTTATTTCATCCAAAATAGTCTCGCTGCTAAATGGAACGATATCGTCCACATCGGGGACATTATTTACGTCTTCTACTGTAAAAAGTGTCGCAAAAAAGTTTTAAAAATATCCGCCTGAGCGTCGGAAGCCAAAACGCCATTAGCGTCCACGAGAGGGCCTATATTATCTTTTATCAGCTTACGATTATTCACGTAATCGAAAAACTTTTTTGGGTTATGTTTACTATCCGCAGCTATAAGTATCTCTAAATTACGCTTAGCATTCCTAACAGATCTTTTAACCTGACGTCGAAGCTCCATATATCTATTAACGTTAACTACCGTGCCATTGCGCTTATTAAGTCTATACCCTCCGTTACGCTCGTTTATGAATTCACCTATTTCCCTAGTCCACCACTTACGCCTACCATGATTTCTAGCGCGCTTGGGCCTACGAGGAATAAACTCCCTTCCGATATTCAAGAAACTATCTTTAAACGCCTCCCAATGCAAATTTGTGTCATTACCCATAAATAAGTTTTCCCAGTCCACCACTCTCATCCTGTCCGCAAAACTATCAAAATTAACAGTACGAAAATCCTCTATTACGTTACTCTCCTTAGTGTTTTCTATCAATAGCTTAAACCTAATAATTTGATGATCACTACATCCTAAACTCTCGCCTACTTCTAAACCTTCGACTATATTTTCGCCGTTCGTCATCACCACGTCTAAAATATTGTCACCGCGCGTTGGTTCAGTAACCATCTGTCGTAAAAAATTATTTTCCATGAACTCAATCAATCTCAAACCCTCATCGTTACCAGAAAAGTCTCGTAATTAACGTTAGGGCAGTTAAAGTCTCCGACAACAATACTATTCCGATTATTAATAAAGTTACTTAGAAGTATGTAAAATCTAGTATCGGTATCGAGGGGTTGAACGGGAGGTCTATAACAACAACAGAATTGAAACTAAGACTACGCGCCCTAACTTCAACGCATATTGCGTTAATTGCTACCGGAAAATCTATCTTAACCTCGATAGCCCTAAGGGAATTACGAATGTACAGCAAAACGCCGCCACCAATCCTATGTAACCTATCATGAGTAAAGAGTTTAAAACCCAGTATATCAAGTTCCCCCAATAAGTCCCGAGTCACGGTATTTAACCACGTTTCACTGATAGCAACTATATCGTAGTTCCCGTAATAAATTATCGCCTTAAATTCGTTTAATTTATTTCTAATACTACGCGCGTTACAATAAAAGACGTTTAAGTTATTTTTTACCACAGGTTGGCGTTTTAAAGTATTTTTCACGTCAGGCTCGCGTTTCCCGGACCCACCACGTTTAAAGAAGGCTTCGATCTATACAGCTTTCGAAAGTTTTCGTCAATTAACCTACCTAGCCTTGCATTACCTATTTCATTAAAATGCACCCCCATCTTTTATAAAAAGGCTAGGATCACTGAATTCTGACCACAGCTTTACGAAGGGTAAATTTTCCTGAGCACAAATCTCTTCTAATTTAGTATTCAAAAATATTGTTTTTGACGTAATCCTAAGACCCAAACCGTGCCTAGGGGATAATACCTAGAACTAAAGACCTATCTGACTTCGCCTTCAGGGACCTAATTAACCTCCTGTATCTCTCCAAAAGATCAGGCACTCTCGTATCAGGCCTATAGGAGTCGTTGCCCCCTACCATCGTCACTAACATCGAGTGACGGGAGGCAACATCAATCCTATCCACTTCGTCTCTAACTCTGTCAACCCTGGCCCTGGGAGACAGACCCTCCTTCTTGGTTGGATGCCGTTCAACGAACTCTTTATCCATATGGCGCACTAAAGAGTCTCCAATTAAAAAAGTTTCCCCCTCGTTCACGTCCCTATCCAAATGGGCGAAAGGGTTCGAAACCTCGATAGGGGGGGATTCCTATCACCTAACGTACGTAGCCTAGCTCCACCCTTAACCTCACTAAATCCCTCCCGATCTACTAATCTCGGACCAACTTAATCCCTTCCTCAACTCTATCCAACCTTCCCGATAAGCTACCTAAACTAGAAACTAGGTTGCGCACCTCACCCTTCAAATTACTAACGTCTTCAACGTTAATATTGGTTCGGCTTTCGTCAACTGTAGCCCTACCCCTACCCTCATCAAGTGTTGCAAGTCTTTCCATTACCTCACGTACACTACGTTTTATTTCAACTATTTCCTCCCTTAAATCGCAAAATAAATAAACCGATCTCTCGGTAATCGCCATAGGACCGCCGTTATAATCCTTAAAATCTGTATACCACCGATTTACCCCACACCTAACACACGACGCTTTCTGCGACAGCATCCCGCAAGTTAAATTAGGTTATAACTGTCACAAGTTTAAGTTAAATTAAGCCGGCACGCTATGAAAACTTCTAAATCGCTAAAAACCACTAATATTCAATTACTTAACTATAACAATGAGAATATAAACGCAAGTATATAAAATTCAGAGCTTTCCAAAAGTAAAGTTATTGGCAAAATCCAAAAGTAGAAGCAATATCAGAGAGCTCAGGAAATGCGTCCGCTCAGTACGGAGTAAAGTTCTTAACATGGACGATAGAAAGAGGCTCCAAGACGATGTAAATCGGATTATGGAGTGGACAAATGTAAAGTTTTGCATATAGGTTCTCGTAACAACAATACACGTACACGATGGATGATAGAGAGTTAGCGAGCGTTGACGAGGAAATAGATTTAGGGGTACGTGTATCTAAGAATTTAAAAGTTAGGAACCAGTGCCTGGAGTCTTGCGCAAAAGCTAATAGGACGTTGGGCTTCATAGCGCGTAATTTCGAATTTAATTCGAAGAATATTATATTGCCCCTTTACAAGTCCCTAGTCAGGCCTCACTTAGAATATGCCGTTCAGTTTTGGTACCCATATTTGCGTGAGGATATTGATAGGCTGGAAAGGGTTCAGCGACGCGCCACGAAACTAATTCCGTCACTACCCAAAAAGTCTAACGAAGAGTGGATTAAAGAGTTAGACTTGCATTCACTCGAAACTAGGAGTTTTGGTTTTCAAAATCGTTAATAAAATCGATAACGTAAATTTTGACAAAGTGTTCATTTTCGATAATAGCAATACTCGTAATAACGGATTTAAATTACGTGGCAGGCGTTTCATTACTAACATCGCTAAAAACGTTTTTACGTTTAAAGTAATTGATAATTTGAAATAATCTTCCCGCGTCCGTCGTGAACTCTACCAGCTTTAATATGTTTAGAAACTATTTAGATAGGCATTTTAAAAATATTAACGTCGTTTAAAATAATAAAACAATTAGTAACAGGAGCTCTCGGGGTAATGGTCGAGGTTTGAGTGTGTTGACGATTAATGCCAGATTGTGACATGCCAGCGTGTGATATGCCAGCACTAAAATTATATTAAAAAAAATTAGACTAACACGAACTTAAATGTAGCAGTGGTGGCCAACACGTGGCGCATGCTCCAAATGCGGCACATTGGTCTTTCGAATTTGGCGCATTATGCTTTTAGAAAAATTATGTAAAATTTCTTTAAAAGTATTGAAAAATGAATTTAACAGTTATATTACAAATTTTTTACATATTTTAATGTGATACATGAATAATATAATTGAGAATACATGCTGATCATAAATATTTTTATTATTTATTAACTTTTAGAATTTGCATACAATCGTGCTTCTGGAATTGGCATCCATATCTAATTTAACTGAGTGGGTCGCTAAAAACTCGCTATTGTGACTATATTTACGCCAGATTAGGTTAGCTTGGTTAAATTGGTTTAGTTTCGTTAGAAACAATATACTGTAGTTAATATCATTATATAATATGAATGATAAAACAAAGAATGTTACCATATAAAATTATAAAATATAAAGAATAAATGTAAATTATTGTGCGAAGTGGCATCATTTTATAAATGTTTATTTCATATCAGTCAGTTAGAGCGATCAAAGATTTAGTATTTCATGTTGATTACCAATCATAGTGCGCGGCAAAATGAGCAAAAGAAAAGCTATTACTGACAGTAACCATGAATTTAACGAGCAATAGGAAATTCAATTTCTATTTATTATGGGACCTTCCGGAAAACTATTGTGCAATGTTTGTGGAAATACTCTGTCACATAATAGGAGACATGATCTTAATAGACATTATACGGCACAACATAAGACGGAAATAGAAGAAAAATTAAAGCTAGTGCTGGGATCTGAGGAGCGCAAAGATTATTTAAATAAGAGGAAAGATAAAAAGAAAAGAATGGAAAATTATTTTATAAAAAGTTGTGAAAGTTCAGCAATGACGGCAGCATCATACGAAATAGCTTTAATGTTAGCCAAAAAGAAGCCATTTACTGATGGCGAAGAAATTGTTAAGCCTAGCCTAGAAATATTCGGCAGACATCTTGGTGACAAGAATGTAGAAAGAAAAGTCGGTGAACTTGCACTGTCAAAGCAGACAATAACGAGACGTATTGAAGATCTCTCGAGTGATGTATCTGATCAATTAAAAGATCATGCCCATGCTTGCACCTTTTTTTCAATTGCATTGGGCGAATCTGTCGACATATGTGATACAGCCCAGTTGAACATTTTTATTAGAGGAATTGACGATAATTTTAGCGTCTTTGAGGAACTTATCGGTCTTGATTCACTTCATGGAACGACAAAAGGGTCAGATATATTTGAGAAAGTAAAATTATGCTTAGAAAAATTTGAATTGGATTGGAACAAACTCATCAGTATTTGCACTGACGGAGCTCCCTCAGTGGTCGGTAAAATTGTTGGCACCACAACTTTGCTTGAAAAGTTTTTAAATCGTCCTTTACTGAAATATCACTGTATTATACACCAAGAATCATTGTGTGGGAAAAGTTTAAATCTCCAGGGTGTTATGTCAACAGTAGTAAAATGTGTGAATAAAATTAGAGCAAGAGGATTATACCGACGAGAAGTCAGAGAATATTGTGATATGCTAGAATTGGAATATGGTGATCTCATTCTTCATTGTGATGTGCGTTGACTTTCCAGAGGGCAGGTTCTGAACAGGTTCTGGCAATTAAAAGACAGTGTTTATCATTTCTTAGATGAGAAAAGTGAGTTACCTCAAGAAAGGGCGCTATTGTGTAACAGTGAGTGGCTATTTGATTTAGCATTTCTAGTTGACATGACTGGTCATCTCAATAACTTAAATTTGAAACTACAAGGTAGGAACAGATTGTTTGCTAACCTAGTGAATGATACTAATGCATTTAGAATGAAATTAACACTGTTGGTTGCCCAATTAGAGACCGAAAATTTAGACCAGTTTCAGCATCTAAAAATGCAGAGCGAAAATAATGATAGTGAAATTGATTTATCAAAATATCATATATTGCGAAAATAAAATTAGTGCAAGATTCATTTGAAGCTCGTTTGAGTGAATTTGCCAAAGAGGAAAATAACATATTCACATTTATCAACCCATTTTCGATTACTGAACAAAAAATCAGCGACTTGTCTACTAGTATACAGATGGAAGTTATTGATTTAAAAACAAATTTCATAACTAAAACTATATTTGATGAGCTTCCTCCGATTCATAAGGCTGCCGACATGATCAATTTTTGGAAAATATTGCCTTGCGAACAATTTCCAAACCTTAGAAAATTTGCTCAGGGTTACATCTGTCGATTTGCAAGCACATACCGGTGTGAGCAAGCATTCTCATCTATGAGACTGGTAAAAAAAATAAATAACGGTCACGACTCACTGACCCCAATCTGAAAAATCTGCTTTTACTTTCAACAACAGATTTAAAGCCCAATATAGACAAGTTGGCGGGATGAAAACAAACTGAGAAATCTCATTAAAGGTAAGCTTAATTTTTTTATTATACTATATGCATTTGTTGTCACTTTAAGATTTTTTTGGCGCATCGGAACTCAGGCACAAAAAAAGTGGCGCTCGGTATGTAAAAGGTTGGCCACCACTGAATTGTAGCTCTTAACGTAAACTAACCCACTTTCTGTTACTCTTCATACTTTTTCTTTTGTTCTTTTATTATCCTCTTTACTTGCATCTCTGTAGTTTGCATGGTGTGACTGTTTCTTTGAGTTAAGACTGTGTTTGCATGGTTTGTAAGCGTTCTTATTTTACTTCTTTTCATCTTTCACCCCTTTCCTATTCTTTTCGACTATTTTTCCAACTTGTCGGCAGTGACCGACGGATGATGATGGTGAGTCTTTCTCTTTTTATGAATGAATGTTAACCCACGAATGATAGGTTTTGCTACTTGCTTAACCCCTTATTCTTTTCTTTTAACCCCTTACTCTCTTCTTTCTCTCGGGCTAACCTTAGAGTGTATCTTAGGGTCCTTGTTAGCCTTAGCTTCTGTAGATCTGTAGATTATCATCATCATCATCATCATGGTTTGTAATGCGTTCTTATTTTACTTCTTTTCATCTTTCACCCCTTTCCGGCAGAGTGGGCTGCATCCTCTACCTCCCTATGGAGTGGAGGACCAGTCTGCAACAGCTGAAAATATTCTCTTCGACTATTTTTCTGACTTGTCGGCAATGGCCGGCGGATGATGATGGTGTCTTTCTCTTTTTCTGAATGAATTTTAACCCATGAGTGATAGGTTTTGCTACTTACTTAACCCCTTATTCTCTTCTTTCTTTCTTCTTTCTCTCGAGCTAACCTTAGAATGGATCTTAGCGTCTTTGTTAGCTTTAGCATCTGTAGATCTGTTGACCCCGTATATACTGTATATAAATATTTTTTACAAACCCCATGCAAGTCTGTATAATCCCGTTTTAGTAAAAGAAAACACGAATAATTTTTTCCTTTTCTTGTACATTGAACAAAGAAAAACAATCTTTTAATTCAAAAGGAAATCTTAAAAAAAGTTTATGAAAGGTAATTTTCTGACAAACGAAAGAAAATGACATCAGATTAAAAGATCCATTTTCTTTTCGAGTTAAGAGTGTATTTTCATTTGAAACATAAGAATTACCTTTCAACTGTGTGGCCAAAGGATTTTCTTCACAGATTTTCGTTTAGAGCGTTATATTAGATACGAACGTTATATAATATACGAGCGTTATATTATATACGAGCATATATATATATATATATATATATATATATATATATATATATATATATATATATATATATATTAGGGTGGTCCAAATCCATAGGGGGAAATTTCAAAATTGTCTTAGATAGTCTCCACAAGTATGGTTTTTGTCCATTTAGTGTCCACATGGTCTATGCAAAATTGCAGCGTGATTGGTGAATATTTAGAGGTCGCCCCACTCTGAATATATATATTATATAATGTACTTTTTCTTCCGTAGGTCCGATGGCTCAAACTCGATCAATTCCAAAAGTTTGGCTTCTAGAGATGGCAACTGGAACTTTATCCACGTCAAGGCTCCCTACATGCCTTGACGCCCTCCTCTTGGGGCAATACCACCACATCAATCAAAAGCAAACCACCTCCGACAGTCTGAACCAGGCATGCCAGAGGGTGATTGAAGTCTGGACCCGAGCGCGGATCCCAACTCAACGGATCGACTCCTGTGTCCGTAAGCTTTCAAAGCTTTTAGACCGCTACAAAACACTCAAGAAGCACAGGACCAGGTAACGTGCCAGCGATAGAATGAATGAAGACATCTTCAAAGCGGACATCCAGGAACTGTTTGACATCGCAACCAGTGATGCCATGAGCACAATCGTCAACGTTGAGGACCGAAATTTCCTGTCCATGCAGCGCAAGGACGTTAATTCTTGCAGCATGGCTGGTATTGATAAGGAAACGACTACACAAGAGGACAGAAAGCGATCCAGAATGGAGAAGGAAGCCAAGAGGAAGGCAAGGCATGAAGCAACACAGAAAGATTTGGAAGAAGCAGGAGTGTCATCAATTGATCTTTCCTCTTCTTCTTCTTCCCTTTTTTCGCAAGACGACGACGACTATAGACCATCGGTTCCGATTCCTTCTTCGTCTGAAGCTCCGGCACCAAAGTGTCCCAAGAACAAGGTTACGAACATTTTCCAATCTCCAGAAGTCATTGGAGCAATGGATCGCACCAATCTTTCTGACCGGAATGCTGTTTTCGTAACTGGAGCTGTATTACAGGCCGCGGGGCATGATCTGTCTGGGATGACGTGCTCTCGGAGCTCTATTCATCGCTACAGAGAAAGTGGGCGAGAACAGGCAGCTCGAGAAGACCTAGAATCATTCTCTCTAGAAGACCCTGTCCTTCTCCATTGGGACGGAAATCTTCTCCCCGGCATTGAAGGGAAGAAGACGAATGTGCATCGGATAGCAATCCTTATAACATTCAATGGACAGGAGAAGCTGCTTGGTGTCCCAAAGATGAAACAAGGAACTGGAGAAGCACAGGCCCAGGCATGCCTTCAAACTATGAAATTATGGAACGTGGAACAGCATGTGAGAGGTCTCGTCTTCGATACCACTGCGTCAAACACGGGTTTACATCGCGGAGCCTGTGTCAGGATTGAAGAAGCATTGGGTCACGAGCTAGTTTGGATCGGTTGTCGACATCATATACTTGAAGTCGTACTTGCTGATGTCTTTGCCTCAATATTTGGCTCAACAGGAAGTCCTGAAACAGGCCTTTTAAGCGATTTCAAAAGGAATGGCCATCTCTCTCCCACGAAGCATTTGTCTCAGCATCGGACAGCTTGTTCGAGAACCCTCAACTCCAAGAGATGAGAAAAGAGATGCTCACTTACTTACCTAACGCTCTTCAGGCAAGCCAACCTCGTGACGACTACAAGGAGTTCTTTGAACTATCTTTGCTCTTCCTGGGGGGAAAGACTGGTGGTCAACTCTTTATCCGAGCTCCGGGTCCCATGCACCACGCGAGATGGATGGCGAAGGCGATTTATGCGCTCAAAATCTATCTCTTTCACTATCAATTCAAGCTCACAGCACGCGAAGAACGAAACGTGACTCAGCTGGCTTTATTTGTCAGTCTGATTTACGTCAAGTACTGGCATGAAGCGCCAATGGGGACACAAGCTCCTCTCAATGATCTCAAAATGCTGCATCTTCTGGAAAAATATCCACACGGAGGAGCTGCACAAGCGGCGAAGACAGCTCTAAGACGCCACCTGTGGTACTTGTCGGAGCATCTGATTGGACTGGCCTTCTTCGATAATAGGATCGATCCTGATACCAAAAGGAGAATGGTTCAACACCTCCAACATCCCCAAAAGAATGGCTGCCCCCGACGAATCGACATGGCGGAAACTGGTGTTGAAAATGATGTGGCATCCTTCGTCACGAAAAGGACATTGACCCTCTTGATGCCTTGAAAGTTGGAGGTAAGGAGGAAGCGCGCCAGTTACTTCAAAAAGATCCACGGGAATGGCCAAATGACAAAACTACAGGGAACTTAGAGATCGCGCCTTAAAGATGAAAGTCGTCAATGATGCTGCCGAGCGAGGTATTGCTCTCGCACACACGCTACAATGACACTTTGACACGAAACGAGGACCAGAAGCAGTACCTCCTACAACTCGTAGCCACCCACCGAAAACAGATACCAATACCATCCAAGGCGACTCTGATGCAGAAGAAATAATGAAGATACACCCATTATCATGTCCTATTGTCTTACTGTTTTCTTTCATATTCTTTGAGAACCAAAAAAAAATTTAGTTATTCAGTTGTCTATATATTTTCCCAAATTTTCAAAAAGGGGGCAAGTGGGGCGACCCCTAAATATTAACCGAATAACGTGAAACTTTGCACAAATACTGTCCACACGAAGAGGCATAAAACCAACCTTGTGGAGAGAACTTAGTCGATGCTTTAACTTTTTGGACCACCCTAATATATATATATATATATATATATATATATATATATATATATATATATATATATATATATATATATACACACATATATATATATATTATATATATAATATAATAAAAGGACGTGTGTGTGTGTGTGTGTGTGTGTGTGCGTGTGTGTGTTTCATAGCCATAGGTCCAAACTGGAAGCAGTTATAAACATGAAACTTCATACAAATATTGATTAGGTCCCGAGGTTG
This sequence comes from Bathynomus jamesi, assembly GCA_023014485.1. Taxonomy (NCBI): domain Eukaryota; kingdom Metazoa; phylum Arthropoda; class Malacostraca; order Isopoda; family Cirolanidae; genus Bathynomus; species Bathynomus jamesi. Next base: position 1,077,777 of record JAJOZX010000058.1, read on the forward strand.
TGCACCTGGGTGTTAATAAATTAAATAATAAATTTTAAAAAGTTAAATGACGTCATCAAGATCATTACGTCATTACGTGTGTATATATATATATATATATATATATATATATATCGAAACCTATGGTAAAATTATTGAATACCCGGTTAGGTTCATTGAATGTTCAGTTAGGTTAACTGTACGCCCTTGACGATTGGTTAGGTTTAGTCGTGATATTTTCGTTAAAACTAACAAAAATAGCACGACTTAACCTAACCAATCGTCAAGGGCGTACAGTTAACCTAACAGGACATTTCAATTAATCTAATCGGGCATTCAGTTGACCTAACCAAGCATTCAATTAACCAACCGGGCATTCAATTGACCTAACTGGGTATTCATTAACCTAACCGGATATATATATATATATATACAGTATATATATATCGAAACCTACGGTAAAATTATTGAATGTCCAGTAGGGTCAACTGTACACCCTTGACGATTGGTTAGGTTAAGTTGTGATATTTTCGTTAAAACGCGGGATATTTTTATTATGTAAGAGAACGGATCATCATCAGTACATGTACCTAATTTAAAGTTTGTGAAGTTACTTTAATGTAAAAAATACCAGATTATTATAATTTTATTGAAAATTCATTTTAAAATATTTAAAATAGGGTGGGCGGAAAGAGCTCCCTATTTTGGATTGGTAAAAAAATACGTATATTATCCATTTATTTCAGAAGAAATAATATGAAAAGGTAGGCATACATGGTAGGTTTTCTTTAAAATTCAATGTGGGCTCCAACTCTTTCCACCAGCTTCTGGAGCCGCCCAGGAATGGCGTCCACTGACTTTAGCAGGAACTCCGGCGGGATGGAGGACATGACTTCCCGAATTCGGTCCTCCAGTTCTTCCAATGTCCTCGGTTTGGTGCGGTAGACTTCTTCCTTTACCCACCCCCAAAGAAAGAAGTCGCACGGTGTCAAGTCCGGGCTCCTGGCTGGCCATTGATGTGGACCACGACGACCCATCCAACGCCCAGGGAAGTGGGCATCCAGCCACTCACGGACAACAAGAGCGAAGTGCTGAGTGGTACCTTGCTATGTTGCGAAACGAGGTCTGGCCGGTTGTCAGCACATGGGAGAACATCGACGATCTGATATTTATGCAAGATGGCGCCCCTCCGCACTTCGCTCTTGTTGTCCGTGAGTGGCTGGATGCCCACTTCCCTGGGCGTTGGATGGATCGTCGTGGTCCACATCAATGGCCAGCCAGGAGCCCCGACTTGACACCGTGCGACTTCTTTCTTTGGGGGTGGGTAAAGGAAGAAGTCTACCGCACCAAACCGAGGACATTGGAAGAACTGGAGGACCGAATTGGGGAAGTCATGTCCTCCATCCCGCCGGAGTTCCTGCTAAAGTCAGTGGACGCCATTCCTGGGCGGCTCCAGAAGCTGGTGGAAAGAGTTGGAGCCCACATTGAATTTTAGAGAAAACCTACCATGTATGCCTACCTTTTCATATTATTTCTTCTGAAATAAATGGATAATATACGCATTTTTTTACCAATCCAAAATAGGGAGCTAATTTCCGCCCACCCTGTATATATATAACCGTTTAATTCTGTATTTCAACTGAAAATATGAATTGTTTCTAAAAGATTAATGTTAGAAATATTCCTGTGATGAATATGCAGTTCATCTCACAATGGCAAAATGACTCGCCAATTTCAGGCTAGGATTGATGATGAGCACAAAGGGCGTACCAGTCGCACCGAAAACTTACTTCGTGACCTTATTCATTCTAATATAAGAAATCGTGCCTATGGTAAATAAAGGTCATCGAATAAAGGGAGACAACTTTAAAATATTTTGTAATGGTAAAAAAAAGTGACATTAATCTTTTAGAAACAATTCATATTTTCAGATGAAATCCAGAATTAAACTAACCAAGCCAGACCTAGAGGCGAGGCCACCAGCTTGACCTCCGTGTGAAGAGAGACCAACGCACGAAACAACATAAGGTTCATAAGGTTTTAAGGTTCAAGCGATTATATGTCTCTCTATATTTTAAATATTTTAAAATTAATTTTCAACAAAATTATAATAATCTGGTATTTTTCACATTATAGTAACTTCACAAATTTTAAATGAGGGTCATGTGTTTATTCCATAATATTTATATATATTTATTTCATTTATAATTGTAAAACTTTATAACAGTTTAGTATATGAACTGATGATGATATGTGAACTTATCGAAAGGTCTTCTACACAATAAAATTGTTTCTTCTTGGGCTGCTTTCATTATTCACACACACACACACACACACACACACATATATATATATATATATATATATGAAAATGAAACCAATCCAACAAGAAACACCTTGGTGGTGTAGTGGTTAGCGTCACTGACTACGAATCCATTGGCCCCGGGATCGAGACCCGGTGACGGCAGGCAGCGCTCAGCAAAACCCAGCTGTTTATTCTTCCACACAATTAAAAAAAAGGGTTGGTAGATAAATGGGTACTCTGGATACCCTAGTTATAAGGACGCTGGGCTGCTGGTGGGGCATGGTTCGGATACCACGTTAAACTGTAGGTCTAAGGTGGAGTGACGAACTTGACCTTTGTCAGAATGAACAATTCTGGCGGAAGCAAAAGACCAAAACCATATATATATATATATATATATATATACATGCAAGCAGTGATAGTTTATTAAAAGTTTTAGAACGTTTATAACCTTTAAATATACGTTTATTTGTTTGGAGATACATGGATAGATAGAATAGATAACGAAACTTACCCTGGAATGCCTCCGGCTTCCATGTGGTTGGCGAGCGTGACGTCATACGACCATACATCGAACTGCCACTTACTTAAGCCTAAAACGCCGCAAAGAACTGACCCTGAATGGATACCGATCCGCATGTTCAAATCGACCTGGAAACGTAGTGGAAAGAAGGAATTTAATTAAGCGTCACATTATGCGTTGATTAGACGTCGCATCGTCCGTAGCTAAGTGCGTAACACCGTTTACCTATAACCGAAGTGAAGACACTAAGGTCGGGAGTTTGACTCCTGATTCCCAGTGTCAATAATAATACAGAAGTTAGAACAATGGACCCAACTCGTCTTGACTGATCGCCGTGCCAGTCTGTGGCACTCCTAATTGAAATTATTATTAGAAAGGCGAAGAATTCAACCGATACATATAAGAAATAAGCTCCTTTGATTTGAATAAAAGGAAACATTGTTTCGATGACGTACTATGATAATCTTTTAAAAAAAAAAAAGTCAGTATATACATATATATATATATATATATATATATACACACACACACACACACACGAGGGTAATTCAATAAGTATCCGCACTTTTTATTTTCACAATTTTATTTTCACATCTGATAGATTATAAACACATCACTTCTCAACATAGTCTCCCTGTTTCTCAATACACTTATTCCAGCGATCTACAAGCTTCCTAATGCCATCACAAAAGAATGTTTTTGGTTGTGTGCGTAGCCAGTCATGCACCGCCTCCTTCAGGTCATCATCGCCTTGGAATCGCTGACTTCCTAATGCCATCACAAAAGAATGTTTTTGGTTGTGTGCGTAGCCAGTCATGCACCGCCTCCTTCAGGTCATCATCGCCTTGGAATCGCTGACTTCTCAAAGCGTCTTTTAGTGGTCCAAACAGGTAAAAATCCGAAGGTGCCAGGTCTGGACTGTAGGCTGGATGGTCGAGAACTTCAAATTTAAGTTCTTGAAGGCATTTTCTAGTCTGTGCAGCGGTATGAGGGCGCGCATTGTCGTGTAACAGAATAACACCTTCCGACAATCTCCCTCTCCGTTTTGTGCGAATTGCTTGCTTTAATTCATTCCAAAGCATGTCAGAATACGATGCACTTGTTACTGTAGTTCCACGCTCTAGATAATGTTCCAGGATAGGGCCTCGTGTATCCCAAAACAGTGTTAGCATAACTTTACCTACTGACGGCTGCGCTTTGAACTTCCTAGCAACGGGAGATTGTCGGAAGGTGTTATTCTGTTACACGACAATGCGCGCCTTCATACAGCTGCAAAGACTAGAAAATGCCTTCAAGAACTTAAATTTGAAGTTCTCGACCATCCAGCCTACAGTCCAGACCTGGCACCTTCGGATTTTTACCTGTTTGGACCACTAAAAGAAGCTTTGAGAGGTCAGCGATTCCAAGGCGATGATGACCTAAAGGAGGTGGTGCACAACTGGTTGCGCACACAGCCAAAAACATTCTTTTGTGATAGCATTAGGAAGCTTGTAGATCGCTGGAATAAGTGTATTGAGAAACAGGGAGACTATGTCGAGAAGTGATGTGTTTATAATCTATCAGATGTGAAAATAAAATTGTGAAAATAAAAAGTGCGGATACTTATTGAATTACCCTCGTGTGTATATATATATATAAATATATATATGATGCAAATCCACAAGAAAAAAAAAAAACGATTCCAAGGCCTTTCGTGTATTCAGAGCTACACCTCGTCAGGGAATCATTCCCTGACGAGGTGTAGCTCTGAATACACGAAAGGCCTTGGAATCGTTTTACTTTTTCATTGTGGGTTTGCATCATTCATTCATTTCACGTGCTTAATTGTGAAATTCATCCAATATATATTTTTTCAGTGTTGATTATAATACAGGGTGTCCCAGAATTAACTATCTATTTCAATGAAATCGGACAAATTTTTTAAAAACACACTTTTATTTATGTTTATCATGTTTAATATGTGTTAAAAATGTATAAATTTCTAAATTTTTTTCATAATTTTATTTTCATAATTTTTTCATAGTTTTTCATAGTTTTATTTTCATTCTCTTTCAGAACCCTATTAATAATGAATACACAAGAACGCATCTTTGTTGTAACATCCCGTATCAAAGCCTTTTTCATCAGTGTCGAACGCAAGATTCTATGAACTGTTGTCTTGGACATGTTGAGTCTTCGACCAGCCTCCCTAACCGAAGTTGTTGGTTCATCCTCAAACAATTGTCGTACCTGTTCGGTACTGTTACGTGCTGTCCTTGGGCGTCCTCTTCCCACCTCGTCGTGTACGGATCCAGTTCTTTTAAATTTGTTCACAAGTTCACGAATCGCTTTGTCTGTAGGACCGGTTCTGTGGAATCTTCTTGTAAATTTATCTCTGATTTCATTACATTGCATTCCTTTGATACGGGATGTTACAACAAAGATGCGTTCTTGTGTATTCATTATTAATAGGGTTCTGAAAGAGAATGAAAATAAAACTATGAAAAACTATGAAAAAATTATGAAAATAAAATTATGAAAAAAATTTAGAAATTTATACATTTTTAACACATATTAAACATGATAAACATAAATAAAAGTGTGTTTTTAAAAAATTTGTCCGATTTCATTGAAATAGTTAATTCTGGGACACCCTGTATATTATTTTTTCTTTCAGATAGGGGATGGCTGCGAAATTAACAATAGACGAGAGGGTGAGCTTGGTTTTAATGCATGGAATATCAGGTATTACAAATCGCTGAATCGGTACAGAATTTAAATTTGGTACCGATTCATATGTATTCATAGTTTAAGTGGTAGCATGAAGAATCTAACATCTTTTTACACAGAGCACCATTCCGCCCATACACCCATTACGAATTAAGAGTGTTTATTGCTGTGTTTCTGAAATTCGACGCAAGTGTTTCCTTCATTATTTGGGTTGTAAAACGGTTGGACCTTAAAAAGCTTCGAGAAATACTCAGTTTTGGTATCTGCGTTGAACTTTAATGGTTGCTCTATCGACTGTTTTATGGCTGTGACACAATTCTTTCCTGCAACAACCGCGACCTCTGAAGTAAATCGCGTTTATGAGAGTGGAAGATTGTGTAGCTGTGTATGTAAGTCACACACACACACACCACATATATATATATATATATATATTTATTGGTGGACCGGATGTCAGTTTTTCAACATCTGCGGATGCGGATTTTTAATTTCAATATCTGCGGATGCGGATATTTAGTTAATTTATCAATATAATATAGAATTATGAATATATGACAATTTTTCAAATTCGTGATATTACTATTATGGCAGGCAATGCATAAGAATTCAAATTAATATTTAATGTTTTCATTATGATAAAAATAATAACTTTCTCAAGAGTTTCAGCCACAGAAAATTCAATGAAACAAGTTTCATTCAATTTTCTGTATTACCACGTATTTATATTTGAGGTTTATATTTTGTTTGTTCATTAATAATTAATTAATACTTACATGAATGTGCATGACTGGGCCTTATAAGCACTTTATAAGCTAATTTAATTGAAAATTGCAAATTTATTAGAGGAAATATCCGCATAACATCCACAGTCAGAAGTGCGGATGCGGATGCGGATCTCCGGTCCACCACTAATATATATATATATATATATATATATATATATATATACATATATGGGATGAACTCAGAATGGTCCCCTGAGGCTATTTCATGATACACACAGGACGTGCATGGAACAAGGAACCCTTCTGGGAAAATCAAATCTATTACAGAAATACCTCGAAACTCGTCGTTAATTCGTTCCGAAATAACACGACGAAATACGAAACGACGAAATTCGAGGTAGATTATAACATGTTTTAATGAGAAAACATTTTACTGCATTGTGTTATTAAACAGATTAATTAATCAAATTCTACTCGTTTTTCGGCAAAATATAATGTATATTGCGTTGGTAAACAGTTGAATTTCGTCAATTTCGATCGTTTTTTTTTTTTCACATTTAAAAAAAAAACGACGAATCTGCGAATATGGACGACGGACTGCGAAACTATAGGTAGGAAAAGATTGACGACGAATCTGCGAAACGACGAAATTCGAAACGACGAATTTTGAGGTATTCCTGCATATATAGTCCGAATCAGGGATGGGAAACTGCTAAATTTTTAAGTCCAGTTTTCAATTTCAGTTTCGATTTAAGTTTTTAAGTTTTTTTCGATTTGAGTTTATTTGTCAATTCAAGTTTTATATTTTTCGGTTCGATTCAATTTAAATTTCGGTTCCAGTTTTTTTTTTCAGATTTCTTTAAGAATTTCTTTGTACTATTTATATTATTTTTTGGGGGTTACCCTATTGACAAATTCAGACTTAATTTTATATTTGTATTTGTATTCGATTTCTGTTTTTCAAAGAGAGAATTTGCTTTAGTAACTATCTTTACTTTTGTATGATTAAACATGTAGGCATCTGTAGCCAACTGAATCAGCACGAAACACTCATCTTTTTTTTTTGTTACTTATTCGCTTCATTTCTTTCATTTAACAAAAAACTTTCATTTCGAAATGTTTTATTAATTCGTACACTTTTTTAAATTTTAAAGCACACGACATGTATAAAAAATATAAATAATAGTATTAGAAATGGGAATAACACAATTAAATGCACCTCTGTTTATTCTACTACAAAATACAAATACCTTGTAAACTCGCAAAAAGACCCCAAAAATATAGCTTCCCTGACCAGCTATCTGCAAAGCAGATAGGATCCAACTTTGGGACAGGATCTAGGGGTTGATCCCCTAGATTCTGTCCCAAAGCTGGATCCTATCTGCTTTGCAGATAGCTGGTGAGGGAAGCTATAATTTTAAGGCCTCTTTCCGAGTGACCCGTTGCCACGTCGGGCTAACATCATGAAAAAGAAAAAACTATAGTGTTTGTCATTTACTATTACTTATTCGGACTATAGTGGATTTGATTTTCCCAGAAGAGTTCCTTGGTCCATGCACGGTCTGTGTATCATATATATATATATATATAATTTTTAAAGACTGCAAAATTAACTACCATCATTGATAATTTTTTTATCCCAAACATAAAATGAATCCACGTACGATTTTACTTTGGGAGTCAACTAACTAAAGGTAAAGTTTGAAACGTAAAATTTCATTAATAAATACAGAAAAAGAAAGAAAAAGAATCTCCGGAGTAAATATATTTCAAATCGCGAATCAATTGAGCTTCTATTTCTCGTGATGGCTGCCACTCATAAGATATTTGTTTAATCTTTGTACCTAATAATGCGGAAACAAGTGTGTAAACAATCAGTATTATAATGTCGAATAATCACTTAGGTATGCAGTGTTTCTGATACAGAAATGAATTGTACATTGGGATTACTTCCCACTCATTGTATTCCCACTCCCATCCGCGGTCCCCATATGAAAATGCACAAAGTGAAAAATCTATATTTGAGAAAATAGTTTCTTGATTTGGGAAGCAATGTCACTTCATTCCCAATCACGATAACGGTGGCAAATGGGAATGACTAATATTTTCTAACCTAACTAATCTAACCTATCATAACCTATGTTAACCTAACCTGGACCAAAGTGTGAAAGCCATGGAATAGAATGAGAATGGCATGGACTGGGAATAGACCGATTTGAAAATGCCTCCTTTGAAATTCTCGCTCTCATCTTTCCCACTCTTGGGCGCGGAATGAAGTGGGAATGAGACTACGTGGGATTATATTATGCCTGGGGACTTTTGTTATTATTAGTGATGTTAATCAATTAGAACTGGTTTTTGCGCAATAAATCCGGTAGGTCGTTTCTTTGTCAACGGTTTCTTGTTCAATAACTTTTGAGGACATTTTGTTGAATGGTTTATTCTCACTCACCGTCATTCCCATTCGATTCCACGCCCAAGAATGGGAAAGTGAGAAAGTGTGAATCCCAAACGAGGCATTTTTAAATCGGTTTATTTCCAATTCATGTCACTCTCATTCTCATCCACGACCTTTCCCACTTTGGTCCCGGTTAGGTTACGATAGGTTAGGTTAGGTTATGATTGGTTAGGATACGATGAGTTATGTTTTGATTGGTTAAGCTAATGTTAGGTTAGGTTCTGATTGGTTAAAATAAGTCAAATTAGGAAATATTAAGCATTCCCACTCAGCGCCATTTGCCGCGAGTGGGAATGTAGTAAAATTGTTTCCCAAATCAAGAAACGCTTTTCTCAAACGTGGATTTTTTTCACTTTTGTACATTCTCACTCGTGGATCACGAATGGGAATGAGATTGAATGGGCAATAATCTTTGAATCATATATTCGGAGCTTGTTAGGAATTAAGTTGTTTGACAGGGCGACAAAACTTACAGGCTGTGAATTCTTTTACCAAATGTCAAGATTATTGCCCACTCACTGACATTTCCATTCGTATTCGCAATCAGAACCTAACTTATCGTATCCTAACCAATTACAACCTAACCTAACCCGGACTAAAGTGGGAAAGGCGATGGATGAAAATGAGAGTGACATAAATTGGGAATAGACCGATTTGAAAATGCATCATTTGCGATTCTCACTTTCTCACTTTACCATTCTTGGGCACGGAATCAAATGGGAACGGCGGTGAGTGAGAGTAAACCAACGCCAATGATCTCTTCTTCTGAAGCTGAACTACACCTTACAGCTGGCATTCATGGGAAGCTTCCCAAAAAACTAAATTCCTAACACGCTCCAAAGATATTCAGATGTACTTGAACGAAATGTTATCAAAAGTAATTAAACAAGAAACCATTGAACAGAGAATAGACCTACGTAGTTATATATTATTATTATTATAATTATTATTATCTATTGTCACGTTTTAGAGGTCCAACTGGCCTCGTTGTAGGGTTAGCCAGACGCAGAATTCAGTTCCGAAACCTACAAAAAAAAGCGCTTGCTCTTAACTCCAACGCACTCCGGCATGGTTGAGCCCGACATGTCCTCTTCTACTCATGTTCTCATTTCTCTTCTTTCCTTTCTTCTGTCCCACCTCTTTTTTACCGGTACTTAATTTTATCCCCTTCCTTTCTCTCCTTTCTTAGTCACATCAACTACAACCATTATAAAAGACTGAAACATACTTCCAACACACCGTGTTTATTTAGTCTTACAGAAAGGTCTTTTAACTCACTACAATTAATATTGTGAAGCAATGAAAAAAATTCCTTTTGAGATATAATAACCGCGTAACTAAATGTTTCCTGTAATCTCTCGTCTTCATCATCAACTTTTTTTCTCATTCTTTTTCAAGAAAATTAATCCGAGATGAATTTCGATCAGTTTTAAAAGATTCATTCAAAATACTTGAAACTTTTATGGCAAAATAGCGAATCAATACGTATTATTAATTAATTACTATATATACACAGTGGCTCTCATAAGTATTCGTACAGAGAAATGTTTCAGTTATATTCGTCCTTATCTTTTGTACCATGCACAGAATAGTTAGGAAAAGTTTACCATTCGTTTGGAAAAATTTAACAAATAAAAAAATTAGTTTCACCCAAACATATAATGTAATATATCAAAGGATTTGAGGAAAATAACAAAAAAGTTAAAATGCAAAAGTTTTTGTACATTTATTTACACAATTATTTAATACTTTTTGCGTCCACCTTAGGCTTGAAAGATTTAAAATTTTTATCAGTAGTTGGCTGTTTATTGATTACAGACTGTTGGCAAGTCTGAATTCTAGAATTTTTTCTGTGAATCTTCATGGAAGACGGATAACAACCGTACAAGCTATCAGTAAGCAATGGGTCGTCGTGGTAAAGAGTTGTCTACAAAAATTCCTTCATCAGACAAAAATTTAAAAACTTATCCAGCCGTAATTGAAAGATTCTTAGACATCTCTCTTCTCACACTCTTCTTTCATATCATCAGTCTGGTTTGCGCAAAGGACGCTCTCCTATCAATCTTCTTGCATATATCTCTAACCCTTGGTCATCCTCCTTTCGGGATTTCAGTGAAATCTTTGCCATTGCGTTGGACATATCAAAAGCTTTTGAGAGAGTCTGGCACAAATCCTTAATTTTCAAACTGCCCTTCTTCGGTGCTTATCCTTATATCTGTGCCTTCCTTTCTGATTCCCTTTCTGGCCGATCTAAAGCTGCGGTTGTAGATGGCCACTGTTCTTCTCCTAAAGCTAATAATAGTAGTGTTCCTTAGGGTTCTGACCTGTCACCCACTCTTTTCCTTTTATTTATCAATGATCTATTAAGTCGTACTTCCTATATTATCCATTCCCATGCCAATGATTACACTCTTCACTTTTCCACCCACTTCACAAAATGTTCTCAACAGTCACGCCATACTTCGGGTGGGACGGTTATGATGAACCTGATCTCTGATCTTTCCACTATCTCTGATTGGGGCAGAGAAAACCTTTCAATACCTCAATCTTCCACACGACTATCCCCTTACCTTCAAGAATACACAACTCAATCCTTCGGCTTCTCTTAACATTCTTGGTGTTTCCTTTTCTCGTGATCTTTCCTGGAAAGATCACATATACTCTCTTTCCAAAACAGCTTCTAAGAATATGAGAATAAAAACCCACTCTAATAGACAGAGTTTATTTCCACGACAGTTTCGACGCCCACTGGCATCCTCCTCGGGTGGATACAGAAACGGTCGATCCCTGAACTGTTTTTTCCCTCTTGTTTTTTTTCATTTGTGTTTCTGTATCCACCCGAGGAGGATGCCAGTGGGCGTCGAAACTGTCGTGGAAATAAACTCTGTCTATTAGAGTGGGTTTTTATTCTCATATTTTGACCTTCACGTAAAAAAGTGAAGTTTTTTGCAGCTTCTAAGAAGTTGTGTGTGCTGTACCGCCTCCGCAGTTTCTTCACCCCACTCAGTTGTTGTCTTTTTATTGGGGGTTTTGTCCGCCCCTATATGGAGTACGCTTCTCATATGTGGGTTGTCTCAACTAGTGGTGTACTGATTAATTATTTATCATCGGCTCCGGCAAAATCGGCCATTTTGGGGGCATCGGCCAAATTTAGCCGAATATCTCACCAATTCTTTGAAATTTTAAAATTTTCACCTCAAAGCAAAATCCATATTTATAGAAAAATTGAACAGACGAAAAACACTATTTATGATAATTTATAGTCATTTCAAAGTGTAATTATATAAAAAATATTTTACAGTCACGAAAAAAGCAAAGCTTAATAAGTGAAGTTGCCCATAAATTTACATTTTCTCTAACTAGCTAATTTCTAAATACTATAAACTGTTGTGAAGTCCTATCTATATTAATAATAATAATAATAATAATAATAATAATTCTATATTAAGTTGTACTTTATAATTTACATATTAAACCATTTTATTATGTTGACTTTATTTTAAATAATTTTATAAACCCAAATCATATATCCATTTTTTTATCCAAATTGGGAACCAGGGACTTGAAATTTTAATGAAAATTTTTGTTGTTGTTAACATTGTTGAAGAATGCGTCTCGGTGGTGTAGTGGTTAGCGTCGCTAATTACGAATCCATCGGCCCGGGTTCGAGACCCGACGGCAGCCTGCGCGCAGCAAAGCCCAGCTGTTCATCCTTCCACACAATAAAGAAAGTGGTTGGTAGATAAATGGGTACCCTAGGTGGCCTAGTGGTTAAGACGCTGGGGTGCTGATGGGGCGTGGTTTGGATTCCACGTTAAACTGTAGGTCTAAGGTGGAGTGAAAAGCTTGACCTTCGTCAGAATGAACAATTCGGGCGGAAGCTAACCAAAGGTTATTCCTAAAAAATGAAAATACCTTCAAGATGAGGGAAAACAATTACTTTAAATGTTGGTATTCAATTTATGAAACTAAAATGAAATTATTTTGTCATTTCACTGAATAATAAAACTTTTTAACATCATTTTAGCTACGGTATGAGTAACAAATTCTAGTGCTGTGTATTGTGGAGTAAGCTAATGGAAAACATTTAAACAAATTTGAAATGTAAAAATATGAAAATTGAAAGTTTTCACATTATATTAATAAAATTTCTGAAGAGAAATGAATTTTTAAAATATAAGTAAAGAATCGGCATCGGCTTCGGCTAAGTTTTGGAATCGGTACATCACTAGTCTCAACTCACACAGCTCTACTTGACCAGGTGGGAGCAAAGGCTTTTCTTCTTATCAATTCCCTGCCTCTTACTGACTATCTTCAATCCCTTTCCCTTCGCCGCAGTTTTGCCTCATTCTCTCTTTACTATCGCTGTTATAACGGCAGGGGTGTAAAAAGTACTAAATTATGTTACTCAAGTTCAAGTACAAGTACTTTATCAAAAAGTTACTCAAGTATAAGTAAAAGCATCTATCCTGAAATTTACTTAAGTTAGAGTAAAAAAGTATCTACTAAATAAAGTACTCAAGTAACGAAAGTAAAAAGTACTCACCTACAGTTCTCACAAACCATACCAGTACATTTATGTTGTGGGCTATGAAGTCTTTAAACAAAATGCTGTATGTAAAAGATTTGCCAAACTACGTAAATTACCAGTGATGTAAGATTTGTCTTTCTTTTAAGTATTTACAACACATTTGTTGTATATAATTGATTACTGTGGTATCCAGAACTACACGTCGGGCTTAAGCCAACTCATGCAGGCAACTATGGATGAACTTGTTACAACTGTCCTGCCAGTAATGAATATTGTACAAATTTTATTGTTTCAGAATAAATTATATAAGGAATTAAAAAACAAGTATATGCATACAATCATTAAAACCAACTATATTATCCACAAAATTTCTTATTAAATTTTAGAAGCAACTGATTTTCGAAGTTGCCACAGTCAAACCTTGCACGAAGAGGGGTGAAAATTTTAAATGAAGATTTGCAAACATTCTATAGTTATCCTCAACCCTTGTCATGTGACTCATGTTTACCTTCCAAATTTACACTGTAGAACTCTTACAGAATCCTGTGTGAACATATTAAAAGAATATTATACTATAGTTATCCTTAACTCTTAGCATGTTTAACTCCTGTCATGTTTAACTTATACTTTAAGAATAGTAACGAAATGGATAAAATGAATTGTACTTGAGTAAAAGTACAAGTAATTCTCCCAAAAAATTACTTAAGTTAGAGTAAAAGAACTTGAAAATATAAATACTTTTTAAAGAGTAGATACTAGAAAAAGTTACTTAAGTATGGTACTTAAGTAAAATTACTTCGTTACCTTTACACCCCTGTATAACGGACACTGCTCTTTTGATCTATTTAACTGTATGTTTCCTCCTTTAAGGAGAGCACGGAGTACCAGATTTTTTGCACACGCTTATTCGTTTTCTGTCAAACTCTCTATGGCAACGGTTAATCGGTATTTTAAATCTTTCATCGACTCAACGGTCAACCCTGGAACAATTTTCCTCGATCCACCTTTCCCCCTGTCTATGACCTCCAATCTTTCAAACGCAGAATGTTCAGGCATTTAAAAAACCTTGGACCTTGATTTTGGCTCTCTTCTTCCTCTATGGGCGGGGAGGGGCCTTTTAGCGGGCATTCGCCCTTATCCCTTCCTTCCTGCATAAGGAAAAAAAAAAAATATATATATATATATATATAGGGTGAACCAAATGTAGGTGGACAGTAAATGATAACGTTTATTTTGAGAATACATATTTTTTTTTGTATACTATAATACAAAATAAAATTTAAATAAATTTAGTTATAATATTTAATATATATAACACAAACATCATAGTTATAATGAACACCATAGTTATAATATAATATAACACAAACCGTATTCAACCTACTGTCCACCTACTTTTGGTTCACCGTGTATAGTGGCAGAGACGTTTTCAAATACTTTAGCGATGTTCCATCATCACAAATACGACCAAGATGACGTCACATCGCGAGGATTCACTCAAAGGCATGTCCTTTATGCCTTGCCTCACACCTCAACCTCGTTACAAGGAGTACTTCAAGCATTCCTACGCCGAAATCGCACCTCGACCGCTCTCTCCGAAGAATCAATGCCACGAAAGCCACCATCATGTGAACATTCATTTGTGCAACCCCCATTTTGGCCTGGTGTCATTCACCTAACTTTATATAAAGACTAATCATTACCTCGCGCGTTATTAATATTGAAGTCATTATTATACTGAAGTCATTATTTAAGTGCACACAATAATTTCAACTGTTAACAATAAACTTTTATTTGTCTCATTCATAAATCATTTATTTTGTTTAATAAAGGAAGAAAATTCATTTTATTAATCAACCTAATTAATAACATTAATTGGTCTGCAAAGACCTGGTGACCCCAGCCTTATCAATCATCAGCATCAATCATTAACAATCAATTATAACTATTACCACTTAACCTTTATCATCATCATTATTATTATAGTGCTAAACATTACGATATATATATATATATATATATACTGTAATAATTTCAGTAAAAAGAGTGACATTAGTATAAATATTAACAATATTATAATATTATAAATTCAAACACAATGAGTATAAGGATTCTGAAGATTTGCAATTACTATGGAAAAAATCTCTCGACAATAAACAAATACCACTCCCATTAAAAAATGCGAACATTGTTCCCGTAGTACTGAAAGGAGGTAACAAAGCAATACCTAAAAATTATTGACCAGTAGCACTCAGCCTTCAATTTATAAAATACTTCGAAAGGTTAATTAGGTACAAAATTGCTAACTAACTACAAGAAAAAAAATTCTTTAGTCCGATCTAACATGGATTCAGGAGTAGAAGATCGTGCCTTTCACAGTTATTAAACCACCAAGTGAAAATACTGGAAGCGTTGTGTCGAGACCAAAATATAGATGTAGTATATACTGATAATAATTATATACTTCGATAAATGTGATAATGGGATTATATATCACACAAACCTAAGAAAAAATAAATCACTGGAGAACTGGAACGATGGATATTTAACTTTTTTTACCCCAAAACCACAAAGCGTATGAATAAATTTAGTTAAATCTGAAATCTCAGAAGTCATGAGCTAGCGCTGTCCCACAAGATGGAGTATTAAGTCTCTTGCTGTTTATAATAATGATTGTAGACATACAGTAGATGCTGACACTGAAAACAGTGTTGTATCATGCTTTGCCAGCGACACAAAGATATTTGCATGGGAATATCAAATGAAACAAATGAAAAATAATGAATTATTTGGAGGAGCTTCCAGAGCAGAAAATAAATATCGGCTAAAATTATGGAAGAGTGTAGTCCTACCAATAACTGAGTATTGCCAAGTACTCAATCCCATACAGAAAGCGAGACATTACAAATATAGAAGCCATACAAAAGACTTTTACTTCTAAGACAGATGAAACGAAAGATGAAGACAACCTGTCATGACTACAATCCTTGAAACTCTATTCCTTGTAAAAAAGACGTGGGCAATGCACAGTAATATACTAATGGAATATACTCGAGGGATATGTGCCAAACTTTAGAGATAAAATAAAAATGTGCTAGAATGAGAGAACAGGTAAATTCTGTACTACCTCAAGTTCGGTGTGACAGGGGACCATAAAAAGAAAAATGGGAAATACTCTCAGAGGAGGAGGAGGAGCGTAGAAAAGAAAGCACCTCTCTTCTTTATCAAATTCTCCAAATGAGACGAGATGCACCAGAGGAGTCGAATATAAATCAACCCTGAATAATTGTTTGAAGCAAAGAATAGAAAGTAGACAATGTTGAGAAAATTGATTTGGGGTGAAACTAATTGTTTGCTTGATGAAATTTTTAAACAGAGTATTTAATTAATTAATTAATGTTTGAGTCTGCGAATGAAGATCTCATTTAAGAAAAGCATTTAACACGTGAAGATTCCTCTTCAACAAAATTTCGTTATGCATATGACATGCAAATTAGATCCTCCTCATTCCTTTCTTACTTCGTGACTCTCATTAGGAAAATACCATTTCCACAAAGAATGAATAAAAATTAAGCCAAATGAAAGGAAAGAATTAGGAAGAGACGCGAATGAAAAAGAATGAATCGGAAAGAAAAAGAGGCAAGGCGGAAGCCGATAGCTAGATAACTAAGAGAGAGAGAGAGAGAGAGAGAGAGAGAGAGAGAGAGAGATATATAGTAAGCGTCTTTTCTGTTCTATATATACAACTGCTTAATTAAACCCGAAAAGAAAACTCTCAAAACGGTGCCAGTGTCACAGTGCCGTAGTTATAGCTGGAGTATCAAAACAGAAGAAACCACTTATTAATTAGGGAAGAATAAAAATAAAGACAGTTGTAAGAAGAGAAGATATTATAAACGGGAAATTGGGAATATAGTAATTAATTTGTTTTTCCTATAATAAGAGGAAGCAATTTTCGCATTCCAAAGAGGTTTTCTATTAAGTTATATATTCCTGTTTTGGGAGAGCAGTCTACGGTATATCCTTGGCCGGAAGGAGGATGTAGGGCGCGTGTAGGATGCATGCATGAATGAGAGAATGGTAACTTAGCATCCCTTTTCCATAAATGGGGAGTGTATATAACGAAGGATTCTCAAGTGCTTTCTCGAATATGTCTCTTGAGGATTCCTCCCTTTATACCAAGTCCAAATTTTAGAGAACAAAGGAAATGTGCATTCAAAATAAATGGTACCGACTAAATTCTTGAAAATGTTTGAATTGTGATGCTTCCTAAGAAGTATACACGCTCTACAGACGTAAGGCTATTGTCATATATTTATAAAAATTAATGATTAGACGGAGATCGGAAACGCACAGAAAAGGATAATGATGTTTATTTCTCAAGAATGCAACACAAACGTTTAGGTACCCTTTATATAAGTAACTTATGGAATCTCCTTTTGCCGAGATTACTTCATGTAGACGCTTCCTATATTCTATATTCATCTTCTGCATTCGTTCCTTCGGTAGCCGTGACCAGTGTTCTTGACAAAATGCTTCCGACTCGGTCAGATTCTTCTTTCTATGCGGCATCTTGGGCAATCATCTTCACAGTTCCAGGGTAGATCTTTGTAAGGATGAAACAATACCAAACTGCTTCCATTTCTTTATAACTTTCCGGATCAAAGTGATAGGTAGATCGAGATGCTTGGATAATATGTTCATGTAGCCTTCAATTCGTCTGTTTCAGGGCTTCTGGAAGTGCTCTTGAAAAACTCCATCATTGATTTGACGTTGGATTTGAAAATAGATTTTTTCATGCCTGAAACGCTAGATTGTATGTAGTACATATTTCTAAGTCTGAACTTTGCATGGAAGTGTATAAGAGTAAATTCAGATAATGGCTGTATAACCTTGTGATGTATTCGTGCATACAGTAAGTTCTACGAGCTACTAATTTGAATTGTATTGTAACCTTTAGAAACAAATATCTTTATCTATTTTTATAAGTTGATTTATCTTTACTCCATATTTTTATAAATGTATGACAAAGCTTTATACATATACGTTTGAGCATTTCTTCTTCTCTGTCTGCGTGACAACTCAAACATTTTCAAGAATTTAGTATGTGCGAAAAATTTGCGTGCAATTATATACAGGGAGTCCGTAAATTATCTTTACAAATTCAATTGAAATTGAGTTGAATTTTAAAGATAATTCATGGACACTATTTATATACACATCAGCTACTAATTTTCCTTGTCCTCTTGAGAATCTTAATGTCAATATACACAATATGATGACGTAAGAGTTCTTTATGGAAACAGTTTACTTACGCACTTTTCTAAACATTCTAGTTACAGCTTCAGGTTGTTAAAATCCTAGTATCATACCCTATTGCAAAGTTAAAGTAACACGGTTAAATATGATATTAAATTAGTTAAAATGTTCAAGTTTAAAGCTAAAATTGTATTCGTTGATATTAGTGAGGCTTCTTTGAACATGTGTACAAACATTCCAAAGCTCCTAAAATAGATTCTGAATTAGAACATGACACGATTTTGAAACAGTTCAGAAGGAATAGCAGACTTAAATAATACAGTATGATCTCTAATTTTCGATGAATGAAATATTAATAATGATAATGTCTTGGGATGTTCAACCTCTTTCGTAACACCTTATGTCATATGATGGCGGGGATCTACAGCTTTAAATGGGATTCAAACCACTATACGCCATCGAAGGAAACGAAATCTGAAGTTCGAACCATTAGTGTTCATTGGTAGAATTTCTTACCGATAAAATTGTTTGTCATTATTGCATCACTTTTTCTTGTATTCACGTGATCTTCGGTATGAGTCATTGATATGACGCAATATAAAAGATTGCGTCATATCAATTACGGTATGACGGTGTGATCTTCGGTATGAGTCATTGATATGACGCAATCTAAAAGATTGCGTCATATCAATGACTCATACCGAAGATCACGTGAATACAAGAAAAAGTGATGCAATAATGACAAACAATTTTGTCGGTAGGAAATTCTACCGATGGGCACTAATGAGTTAAGAGCCAGAGGCTCTACTACTATACTACACGAACGGGTCTCAACGAATATGGTTTCGTTAATGGTAGGTTTGTTTTGAAGAAATTACCAGCATGTTGACATGGGCGAGCTCCAAGCGTACGAATGGTACTACCAATGTAAACCGAATGACAATGGTTACAGCCTGCAGTATATCCATAAACTTCACTAGTACGCATGAGCAAAGAGTATTTCCTTTTACAGTAAGTGTGCAATCTTTGCTAATTTGAACTTTGTAATACATTTTAGCTTTAGTCACTGAACAAGATGTAACATACGAATAGTTTGGAAATAAACTGTGTTCCTACACTGGATTTTTCCTTCATTTTATATATATATATATATATCCCATTACGAACAGGGAATAAATTCTGTTCGCCTATTATAGCTTTACATAAAGGCTTTTAAAAACACAAACAGATCGGGTGAGGTTTTTCTCGTATTTAATTCTCGAGGGGAACTTAGATATTGTCTTCAACTAATTGGTTTTGTTATTAAAGAAAACTTTTTCTTTTATTCTTGATATTTTTCCTTTCTAAATTACATTCCCGACCGCCAAACTCGGATTACTTTTTACATTTACCAAAATTTTTTCCTTAATTGAGAAGAAAAAGTACAAATTTATATATCCAATTTCATCTTCCCAAGTTTTACCCTTCTAAAATAAGTTTCTGTGGAATGTATTAAATGCTTCTTTACACTGAAAAGGGTTTTATATTTTTAGTAAAGAATACATAACATACATCTGTTGTGTGTGTGTGTGTGTGAGAGAGAGAGAGAGAGAGAGAGAGAGAGAGAGAGAGAGAGAGAAATTATTTTCGTCTTGAGCTGTTTCCGATTTTAGTTATTATTTCTTATTAATTTTTAAATTAGTTCTTAGCCGTGTTTTTCCCCGTTTTTATTAGTGTTTACCGCAGTTTCATTGCTAGATATAGTAAGAAAAGAAAAGGTATTTAAGGGGGACTCGTAACCATGTTGCGTTAATTCACAGATAACGTTCTTACCAGTATTTACCCTCTCTATCCATGTTACTTTATAGTTTCTCGCTTTTATAAAGCAAATAATTGCTTTTAAATGCAATAACATTTCCCTTTCTACTCATTTTATATAAGGCAGTTATTTCGCTGTTACGCACTTCTAATTCGTTTCAATTTTCCATTTAGTATTCAAACAACTCTTACTGGGTAAACATTTTCAGTATTATTTTCTTTCTTAATCCTCAAAGTTTTAGGAGAAAAATTTTCAAAAAAGTTACGTTTTTTATTGAAAATTTAATCGAGCAATTTCCTTACATTGCACGTTAAAACAAAGCTTCGTTTACTCCTAGAAACGTTAACTAGATTTTCATCACGTTTTTACTTTATATGGAGAATTATGTAAGGGACGATTCTGTCTCCTCCGCAATCGATTCAAAACAATTCTAAAAGCGTTTCTGTTAATTTTACTTCCCGTATATCTTTTATTGTATATTATACAGTATTATTGTAGCTTTTATTGTATAGTATACGGTATTATTGTAGCTTTTATTGTATATTATACAGTATTATCGTATCTTATATTATATCTTTATTCACTATGACGACTCCAGTTTAAGAAAACAATAATTAACTTGTTTTTCATTTAAATTTCACGATAACCATAAAAAATAAGATAAATGATAAATAAATAAATTAAGTAAATAAGCAACAAATAACTAAATAACCAAAACATAATTAAATAAGAATAAATTAATTTATTTATTGAATACGTCAAATTAATTAATTAATTGAAGAAACAACAAAAAATAAATAAACAATAAATAATTAAATAAATAGCGATAAATAAATAAATAAAAACAAATTAATAAATAGATAAACAAATAATTATAAATGAATCATTTAATCTTGATTTGTATCTGAAGCCATATTCTTGGTCGAATCCCTCATTCGGTCTAAAATCCTATAATGAACTGAAGGTTATTTATTAATTAATTAATTATTAATTAATTAATGACAAGTTTTACTGAAATTTTTATATTTTTTTCGTTAATAATTATTTCACGTTGAGCAACTCAGTATTTTCACTCATGTAAAAATATTTTGAAAATTTACACAAAACTCTACGAAAGTAATTATCTTCTTCAGTTCATTATAAAAAGGGCTACGTCAAGGTCAGTGTCATAACATCGCTTCACGTCGATTAGCGAAGTTAAGCGAGTGATAGTAGTTCTGGAGGGTAGTTGGATGTGAGACCGTCCTCTCCATCCAGATTATAAAGCGACGCGTGGTTTGGATCTCCACGTAAATCTGTAGGTTCCCTCCGTCGTATGACCTCAGATGTTGCGAAGGAGGTTAAACAACCTCATAATAAAAGCGTTAATGTGGTTAATCTTTATTGCCATTTTGTTGTGAAGATGAAAACTACGCAATGCCGTAGTTTGTTGTACTGCATTCAGAACTTTTTTTTAAGTAAATTAATAGTTTTAAGATTCTCCAAACGCCAGTTATAGACAAGAGAACATTACTCATATATCTCATAATTCAATTTTAGAAATGAAGTCTATTTTTTTTCCTTTCCTCATTTATAACATTAGGTCTATGAGAAATCGTTATTATTTATCCGTCTTTCCGGACTACCAATTAACGACGCATATCGGGGATCGACTGTACATTAAATTAAAAGTTTTTAAGCTTTAACAGTATATGAATATTACATGAATTTCTATGGAAATTTAACCATGTTAAAAATAAGGCCTGCGTAGCTACATAATACAATTATTTAACTTAACTTGAATGACCTGTTTGGTATTTAGAGCTCATGAAAATTAAATTTAAACTTCACCAATTCCCTGCAAGACTTATGACAATATCTTCACTCACATATCCTTTAGTTGTTATCTGAACTCTTGTTGAAAGACCTCATTGCAGCATTCTTCCCTAAACCATTGATGTAGTCGAGACCACCATGACCGAGATCGAGACCTAAGCACCCGAGACCGACACCGGTCTCGAGTCCTACATCACTGCCCTAAACAGTATACTGTTGTATAGGCCTATAATGGATGGATGCCAGTACTCGTAACTCACCACTTCCTTATAAACGAATTGAAGACACTGAGGTCGGGGGGTTCGATTCCTGATGGTGGTAGCTAATAATAATTCAGGAGTTAACGCATGGTCCGCATTCGTTTGGCCTAAGCCCCACGCCAGTTTCTGGTCCTTCTGACTTTACGGCTCACTATTAAAGTGGATGAACTATATTTAATAGTCAGTAAAATTGTTAAAGTTTTGAAGATTTTCCTTTTAATTTTGCGTGTAATATTCGGATCAAAATTCATGCCAGAATTTTGATTTACAATGCCCATAAAAAAATATATTTCGAATTTCGTGCCGTTACTGAGAGCAAAGAAAATCCTCGATTTCGGTTCAAATTTCCATTTCGTTCCAAAACCTTTGGTTCCGGAAGTAATTCAGTTTTGAAAGCTGAATCGTCAAATTATACCGGAAGCTGATAAAAGAAGGGAAAATTAGGAAGGAAGCAAAAACAAAACAGTAATTTTTTGTAAGTTAAAACATGGGAAATAACTTTTAATCTTCTTTTTTTTATAAAAAAAATACACAAAGTTTAGAAAAATAACTGAAGTGGTGTTCAGTTTATGAAATGCACGCTACAGTATAACTTGTCAACTTGCTCCAGAACGTATGTAACACGCGTTACAGTACGTTATGAATACGTACTGTGACGCGTACGTACTGTAACACACGTTTCGTACCTACAGAATCAATCATCCTGTATCTGTTTTGTTCAGGAAAGCTCATCCGATCGGCAGAACCGACCTTTTTTCACGCGCTCGTGGATCCTAACGAAATTCTGTTTTATCAAGATTATAAATAAAGAAGGCGTCTCTAATATAGTTTAGTCGTCAACGATACCATTTATAATTTGCAGTCGTGTTTAGTTGTTCGGATCATTATGCTTCCGGGCATTGCAATTTAGTTATCTTTGTGAAACTCTGATTAGTTTTTACTTCAGCATTTGCCAATATATGTAGCTGGCTTTTAATATATATATATATATATATATATATATATATATATATATATATATATATGAAATGTGCAAGTTTTATCTTCTGTTTTTGTTTTTGGCAAACCTTTTCTGGCACAGAAAATGTTTATTATCATTTTTAGCATAAATTTTCAAGAGAGAAAGAGAGAGAGAGAATTCAGACGCAAAAATTATATTAAATGTATAAATCTAATAATAAGGATTGAACCGTAATTAAGCAACACAAATATGATTCTGTAGCAGTTATCTCCTTCGCGAGGCTCCTTACCTGTGCCTTCTGCCGAAGCATCTTAATCACTCGGATCATGTGGAGACCCATCTCCACGCAGCAGTGAGCGTGGTCCGCCCTCGCTTCCGGCAGGCCACTGACGCAGTAATAGCAATCGCCAAGCAGTTTTATTCGTAAGCAGTGATTCTCCTGTTGATATTACGTAATTTTTAAAATTACTTTCCAGTTTACCTAATATGAACACACACACACACACACACGTGTGTATGTATATATATATATATATATATATATATATATATATATATATATATATATATATATTATATATATATATATATATATATATATATATATATATATATATATATATATATATATATATATATATATATATATATGTGTGTGTGTGTGTGTGTGTGTGTGTAAAAATGAACAATGAATAATTCCTATATTCATATATTCTTATATTCATTCATATAATTCTTATATTCATTCACATAATTCTTAGATTCATTCATATAATTCTTATATTCATTTATATAATTCGTATATTTATATAATCCTTATATTTTTATATATTTATATTCATATAATACTTATAGTCATATGTATGTACGTTCATATATTCATTTTACATAAAGACCAAAATCGCCTAAAGTGAGTTTGGATAAATTTTTGATTTGCTTTCTATTTTTCAAATAATTGGTGAATTGTTTCTTCTTAAATTACTTAATCATTTTTTTTAGATTCAGCTTAATAATGAAACCTGATTAAATTTTGCAATGTTCATTTTCTGTATACATTCTTTCTTCGTTATAAAAGATGAAGTCATGTCTTGCCTAAACGTTTAATTCTAAATCTTAAGCCTTTAATTTTTGCTCATATGCATGTTTAAGTGTAATTCATAATAAAATGCATATTTCAATTTCCATTTCTAGTTAACTCGGCAGATCATGAGAACACCAGCTCTGTCAATATGCGGTTCAAAATAAAAATATGGCTTCATCTTCAAATATCTTGTTTATCTGTTTAGACGTTGCCACAGCTAAAAAATTTACCTTGTCTTCAAATACTGTGCAAAAATAATGCAGCCTATAGAGAATAGAAACCAAACAAGTCAACATTAAATAATAATGATGCCCACAAAGTTTGGCTATATAAACCCATGTAAATTTTTAAATTGTTTTTCTGATTATTCTGTCTAGACTGATCTAACTTAGAGGCTGAGCATTACCTGTAACATTTTAGTAGTAAAGTACCGTAAGGAAAAGTCTTTATCTTCTCCTTCGAGCCTTGCTCTCTTCAGAGAACTTAGTCTTAAATAGAGAAAAATAATTTCCCGATCCGTTACAAGAAGAATCGGGGAACCTTCAGAGAATTTAATCAGCTTCACAGAATCCTCCGATCCACTACTTCGAACTGACCAAGGCCATAGACGGAGGGGTTAACATATATATATATATATATATGTGTGTGTGTGTGTGTGTGTGTTTTGCTGTTGTGGCGGTTACACGTGTTTCGATCGAAGTCCGAATAAAAGCGGTATTACAGTAAAAATCCTGCAGCTAATCAGTTTTAAACGGTGCCGATATTGTGAGTTAATTGATAGTGCATAGCGGTATTTCTTTTTAAAAAAGTAAAAATCGCGGCGTATACCAAAAAAAGTAAATAAAAACAAAGTGAATTAATATATACAGCATTTTTTTTTTTTTTTCCGAGTCTCTTTGTGAGGAAAGTTTTGTTTTTGAAGTGCCCGCAAATATCCCCCATTATCCCCCGCAGCTAAAATCGAGAGGACCAATCAGTGAGAAGTATACAGCGTGCCACATCCTCCATCCCACACCCCAGAGTAACGGAAAATTCTTTCCCTCACACAGCTTGAGTCATCCCCCACCCAATACCTCCCATAATACCCCCTTTTTGAGTCACTTTACCAACATGGAAAGTGGAAAAAAGAACAGGGAAAAACGGAAGAAACGGAGAAAGGCGAAATAGAAAAAAATCAAATACCGTCACAAAACGAGGCTGAAAACACAGGCGACAAAGAGTGTAAAGACAACACACAGCATGAGGGCAACGAAGGACACAAACGCAACTAGCACAAATAGCACAAATAGGACAAGACAAGAGAGCAGTCAAGAAAACGAAGTAAAACTGTCTCCCAATAAGGAACAAAAAACAAAAGCCAAGAGTAAATATGGGGAAGGAATTATATGCAGGTATTATATAAAAGATAATTGCAGATTTAAAAGAGGACAATGTATATATGAAGATCCCCCAATATGCAGCTTCTTCTATAATAATGGTCATTGTAAATTTGGAGACGGATGTAAATTCTACCACCCGGACATTTGCAGGACTTACGCAAAATATGGAACCTGCAAATTTGGGAAAAAATGCTATTATCAACATCTCCCGACGGACTCAACAAACAAAGGAAAAAGTTTAAATGACAATAGAAATAAAAATAACAATAGGAAGAACAATAGGAACACAATAAGCGAACAAGAAAATTTTTTCAACATCGCGGACACCTTACGGATGCTAAATGTCATCCACATGCAGTTGACACAGCTGGAAACCCCCTAGCCAAATCGCTACCGGGCAAGAAGCTACCAATACAAGTAGGTGGAAACGGATCTCTTTCGGAGGATCATAGGGCAACGAATCAAGCGATATCGAAGGAAAACGAACTTGAAATGCACAAGGGGCAACGAAAAACAGAGAACATAAAAATTGTCCTGGCTAATATTCAAGGAATAAGACCAAACCAATCACTCAATAAGGTTTCGTGCCTGAAAGGATTTATGGACGAAATAAGGGCGGACATCGCATGCCTCACAGAAACTCATCTTAAAGATTGCCAAGGAAATTGTGAAAACTGCGAACATTGTATTGATAAGAAAAAGATAAATATAGAGGGCTTCAACTTACTAAGAGCGGATAGAACAACGAGACGGAAAGGTGGCTGTGCTATATATGTACAGGAAGGTCATATGACACAGACGATAATATGTAAATCAAACAGCTATGTGGAACTCATAGCAGTGAAAATAGAAAAACTAAACTTGATAGTAATAGTCATCTATAGACCTCCAAGCACCCCAACCGAAAAATTCTCGGAGGCCATTGATGACATCAGAAAGTTAATAAAGGCCATAAACCCTCCATCCCCCAATATAATGATCTGTGGAGACTTTAACTTCCCATTTATAAAATATAAAAAGGTGGATAGGAATATATATATTCACCAGGACAAGGGGGGCACAAGAGAAGACCAGGAGCAAGCAAAAATGTTGATGGCTCTCACAAATGAGTTTATGCTGACACAGAAGATAACAGAAAATACCAAAAAAAATAACTGCCTGGATCTGGTATTCACGAATAACACGAACTTGATTGCTGATATAAAAATAACCCCAACCATTATCTCAGACCACAACTTAATCGAGATATCAACAAATATGACGACAGCATTAAAAGACAATACACATATTGTGGAAAGAAGTAAATTCGGGGATTTTAACTTAAACTCGAAGACTATAAATTGGGAAGCAATCAGATCGCAAACGGCCCAAATAGAATGGAGAACAATTTTCGAGAATAAAACAACTGAAGAAATGCTAACAACCTTGGAAGAAAAAACGCTGAGAAGACTATTCCGCAAAAGAAAGAGAGTGGAGGCGTAGTTAGGTAACTGCGGAGATAATGACAGGAAAGCAATAAAATAAAAACTGAAGGGTATCGATAGGGAAATACAAGCACTGATTAAGGACCATACAGAGAGGGAAGAGGAAAAGGCGGTAGAAGCAATAAAGGAAAATCCAAAATACTTCTATAGCTATGCAAAAAGGAAAACAAAAACGCGCGCAGCTATTGGGCCCTTAAGGACGGGAAATAATGAACTAACCGACGATCGAAAAGAAATATCTGATACATTGAGAGCTCAATATGAATCAGTTTTCAGTAACCCAAAAAGTGACAAAGTGATACCTGACATAAATGCATTCTTTGAAGAGGAATTGCAAGGAGAGTATGTAACAGACTTTGATTTTACACCAGAAGATGTAGCGAGAGCTATAGGACAAATGAAACCACATTCAGCTGTAGGTCCGGACGATTGGAACGCATTATTGATTAAAAACTGTAAAAATGAAATAGCTACACCTTTATATTGGATATGGAAAAGATCCCTAGACACTGGGGAAATACCGAGCATCTTGAAAAGAGCAAACATTGTCCCTATATATAAAGGAGGGGACAGATCTCAAGCAAAGAACTATAGACCAGTGTCATTGACGTACCACCTCACCAAAGTATTTGAAACAATAGTTAGAGAGAAAATTTATGATTTCCTGGAGACATGGGAAAGATTCAACGAAAATCAGCATGGATTCCGATCAGGTAGATCATGCCTATCACAACTAATAGAACACTACAACAATATCCTAGATGCATTGGAGGGCAATGACAACTACGACGTTATACACACAGATTTTGCTAAAGCTTTCGATAAATGTGACCATGGTATAATAGCACATAAAATTAAATATATGGGAATAACAGGCAAAGTGGGAAAATGGATCTACAACTTCCTTCGAGATCGTCTGTAGATCGTCAAAATTCAATGTATATCATCATCAGAATCGAAAGAACGCAGCTCAGTACCACAAGGGACAGTACTGGCCCCACTCCTGTTCATTATCATGCTAACAGACATAGAGAGCGGAGTAAACAGCAACAGTATAGTAACATCCTTTGCAGACGATACAAAGATCAGCAGAAAAATCAGCGATGTAAATGACGTGGAGGCTTTGCAGAGGGACACGAACAAAATATACAAATGGTCAGAAGACAACAACATGTCATTCAACGCCGAGAAATTTCAGCTCTTGAGATATGGTAGAGAAGGAGAACTTAAACAGACTGCATATTATGCTCCAGATAGACAGGAAATTCAGAGAAGCACGAAAGCGATTGATCTCGGGATAATAATGACAGATGATGCGAAATTCGAAACACAAAATCAGATAGCGATAAATAAAGCAAAAAGAGTCGCCGGACAGGTACTAAGAACGTTCAAGAGAAGGGACAGGACAGTAATGATTCCCCTGCTAAAAACACTGATTATACCAAAACTTGAATACTGCTCAGTTTTGACGTCCCCATATAAAAAGGAAGAAACTAATAAACTAGAAGAAACGCAAAGGCATTTCACAGCCAAGATTGATGGCTACAAAGAACTCAACTACTGGGAAAGACTACGTAAACTAAATCTGTACTCATTGGAAAGAAGAAGAGAGAGGTACATCATTATCTACATATGGAAAATGATCGAAAAACTGGTATCAAACCTAAAACTAAACCCAATTACCATTCAAACAACACTGGAAAATAGGAAAGGCAAAATGTGTAGTGTTCCCAAATTAAAGGCACGACAAGGGACCTCCTCAACCCTGAAGGAAAATAGGTTGGTTGTCAGGGGGCCAAGACTTTTCAACCAGCTTCCTAAGGACCTCAGAAAGTAACGGGGGTCAAAGTTGAAGTCTTCAAGAAAAGACTGGATGCCTGGCTCAGGACAGTACCAGATGAGCCGGGCGTGCCTGGCTATGTACGGTGGAGAGCGCAAGAAAGCAACTCGCCCCTCCACCAGGCCAAACCTAGAGCCGGGGCCACCAGCTTGACCTCCGTGTGAAGAGAGACCAACGCACGAAACAACATAAGGTTGATAAGGTAAGGTGTGTATATATATATATATATATATATATATATATATATATATATATATATATATATATATACACAGATATATGTATATATGTCATCGAAAACTGCAATAACCCGAGATTGATTTTAATATGAAAACTGAAGTAAATCGTGCAGCACCGAGGAGGTTTCGTGCCCGCATCGCAAAACAACTTCCCGATCTCGACATCTTACCACTACACCATACAGAAAACAAAAAATTGTAGAGGATGACTTTACAATTTCCTTTACAGTTTTAATTTTTCAACTTGCTGAACGTTTAACTGGTGTATTTTCTAAGAATACACAGCATAAAATGAGTTTCGTTCAAAACCTATACTTTAAAGGAAATTATTTGTTTCTTGGATGGTCTAGTGGTAACATAACGTACTTCAAACGTTGCTATGCGATGCGAGGACGAAAATTCGTCTGAACTACACGCTTTACTTCAGTTTTCGTGTTATATATATACAGTATATATATATATATATATATATATATATATATGAGTTTGCTTGTACTTCGTGGAGAATGGACGCGTTGTTTCTCTCTTTGTATTAACATCGAAATAAGAAGGGAATAAACTTCTCGGCAGTTTATTCTGATTACACCAGTTTAACGTATATATTTAAATCGTAATACGGTTGGCATTCGAGAAAAGTTTGAAACAAGGCAGGAAAAAGGTCATAAAACGCAGAGGTCATAAAACCCTCGCTACCATCGAAAGGAAAAGAAAGAAAAAAAAGTGTGTGTGTGTGTGGTGTGTGTGTGTGTGTGTTTCTTTTTACGATAATTAATGAATAGTATGACCGTGGGTCCAAATTCTCACTTAATCTGCAATTTGTGTAATTTGGAAACAACCGAAAATGCAGTAATCAGGTGTGATTTCTATCAAAAACTGCACAGCTATATCTGCATGAATTGGTGGGATGGTAGAAAAATATCGCTCGTCTCGAACTCTAAACAGATTATGGGAGTCATATTTCTGTGTGACGCATGTACACAGACTGTAAACTCTTTTGCAGTATTTAAAGAAATGGAGAAAGCTAATACGAGTGTTACAGAAAAGGAGGAAATAATGGGGCAACAAGAGTCCCAAAATGTCCCAATGCAAAACCGGATGGATGAGAGAGGAACTAATAAAAATATAACATGGAATGAAGATATAAAAGAAAGTAAAGAGATAAGTAAAATTTGCGATGTAGTAAAACTGCCCAACAAGGAAAATGATAAAAAGATAAAAACTAAAAACGTAGGAAATGAACATCCGACAAAAACTGAAAACGTAAGAAATGACATTGATAACAATAGAAACAATGATAATGATAATGAAAATAATATAAATAATGATAATACCAAAATTAAAAACAGAAAATAATCAGATGACAAGGAATAGAAGCGTAGAAAATACCGTCTGTAAATACTACGCAAAAGGTCACTGCAGATATCGGGATGGGCAATGCATCTATGCACATCCCACGTTATGTAACTCACATTATGCAAGAGGATAGTATAGATTTGAAAAAAAGTGCAAGTTCCACCATCTTACTGTCTGCCACAGCTATGCAAGATATGGGAGTGCAAATACGGACAAAAATGCCGTTACTACCACCCTCAAAGGAACGCAACAGGTGAACAGGAAAAACGAACATCAAAGAGGGCTACCAAGTTTTTAGACGTAGCCAACACAATTCAGCTGCTAAATACCATCCAGCAAATACAAAGTCAGCTGACAAATATAGGAATCCGAGAGCCGGACAGAAGGCACGCACAAAGACACTTCATGCGTTATCGGGACAACAGGTACGACAAAGATAAAGAGAGGCAAATTCTCGGAGGATCACAAGGCAACGAAACCGGCACCACCATTGGAAAACGAATCAGAACCACATGTATGTAAAAACGAAAGGGGAAAAATAAAAATAATCCTAGCCAACATTCAGGGCCTTAAATCAAACCATTCCCCGGACAAAGTTTTATACCTGAAAGGACTCATGCAAGAAAACGGAGCAGACTTTGCATGCCTCACGGAAACCCATCTAAAATCTAAAGGACTGCCAGGCGAACTGTGAAAACTGTGAGTTCTGTATTGACAAAAAAGAAATACAAATTGACAACTATAACATACTCCGAGCCGACAGAACAATGAGGCGTAAAGGAGGATGTGCTATTTACACACGCGAAAGACATATGACATAAATGATTATAAGTACTTCAAACAGCTACGTAGAATGTGTAGCAGCAAAAGTTGAAAAATTAAATATGGTACTAATTGTAATGTACAGTCCCCCGAACACGCCAACTTCAAAATTCTCAGATTCCACTACAGAGGTCAGAAACTGGGTAAAAGAGTTACATTCTCCAACCGCAAATATTTTTATCTGTGGTGATTTTAATTTTCAGTTCATGAAATATAAAAGGATAGGAAAAAATATATGTATATACCGGGACAAGGGAGGCACACGGGAAGACCAGGAGCAGGTAAAAATGCTACTAGCTCTAGCTGATGAATTTATATTAACAAAAGAAATAACAGAAAACACAAGAAAAAGCAACTGCCTAGATTTGGTATTCACCAAACAACAGCAATCTAATTGATAACGTAGAAATATCCCCAACTACAATATCAGATCGCGACATTATTGAAATAACAACCAATATAAAAGCAAAAGGAAAGGAAAGAACACGAACAATAGAAAGAAGGAAATTCGAAATTTTTAATTTTCACTCCAAAGCTACAAACTGGGAAGGTGTTGCATCCAGCATGGAAGTAATAGATTGGAAAATCATCTTCAAAGCCAAGACAACGGAAGAGATGCTAATGACCTAAGGGGAGAAGAAGCTGGAAATTGTAGAAAGACATGTCCCAAAAGTGCAACAAAAAGGAAAGAGAAGCAGGTTCGAAAGACAAAAGAGGTCATTGTTT
Organism: Bathynomus jamesi; assembly: GCA_023014485.1. NCBI lineage: Eukaryota > Metazoa > Arthropoda > Malacostraca > Isopoda > Cirolanidae > Bathynomus > Bathynomus jamesi. The sequence goes on from JAJOZX010000058.1 coordinate 1,110,024, forward strand.
TGAGAGAGAAAAAGAATGACTGCAAAATTAAGTAACTGCAAAGACAACAACATCAGAAAAATATTAAATGATAAACTGCAGAGTATAGATTGCGTTATACAGGAACTAATTGAGAAGCAGACAGAAAAAGAAGACGACGACACTATAGAAGCGATAAAGGTTAACTCAAAGTAAAGTACTTCTATAATTTTGCAAAAAAGGAAGTCGAAAAATCACACGACTATCGAACCTTTGAAAAATGAAGACAGTGCTTTATCTGATGATCTAACAGAAGTATCTAAAATATTAAGAGCTCACGAATCATCTTTCAGTATCCCAAAAACTGACAAACTGATATGCGATAGAAACGCGTTCTTTGAAGAAGAACTACAAGGGAAAGTATAACGGACTTCGATTTTACGACAGATAATATTACACAATCTATAGGGAAACTAAAAGCACAGTCATCGGTAGGATCGGACAAATGGAATGCCACATTGATCAAAAACTGCAAGAATGCAATCGCTGAGCCCCTATATTGGATATGGAGACGATCACTAGACACGGGAGTAATATCAGGCATCCTGAAGGGAGCGAACATAGTCTCAATATATAAAGTAGGAGATCGATCCAAGGCCAAAAACTATAGGCCAGTGTCGCTTACATTTCATCTGACTAAAATATTTGAAAGAATAGTTGGAGAAAAAATATATGACTTTTGGAAACTCAGAAAAAACTAAATGATAACCAACATGGATTTCGGTCAGGCAGGTCATGCCGATCACAACTAATGGAGCATTACAACATTATTGATGCACTTGAAAGTAATGAAAACTATGACCATGGAATCATAATACATAAACTGAAATATGATATATGGGAATAACAGGAAAAGTAAGGAAATGGATATATAATTTCCTTAGTGAGTGGCGGCATCGTTACAGTACAACGAGTAACTTCATCAGAATCAGAGGTCCTCAGCTCAGTACCACAAGGAACAGTATTAGCTCCACTACTCTTCATAATCATGGTAACTGACATAGCTGAGGATGTTACCAGAGACAGCACAGTAACATCCTTTGCCGATGACACAAAGATCAGTAGAAAAATAAGAAACCCAGAGGATATAGGACCTCTACAAAAAGACATGAACAGAATCTACAAGTGGACGGAAGACAACAATATGAAGTTTAACACTGAGAAATTTCAACTGTTCCGGTACGGAAAACGGGGGGACCTAAAATGCATGGAATACTATACCCCAGATGGACAGGACGTTCAGAGAAATTCTAAAGCAAAAAATTTTGGAGCTGTAATGACTGATGATGCGAAATTTGAAAAACAAAATAAGATAGCAGTAAAGAGAGCAAAGAGAATAACTGGGCAGATACTGAGAACCTTTAAACGAAGGGATAGGAATATAATAATTCCTCTATTGAAAACACTGCTCATACCGAAGTTGGAATACTGCTCGGTCATAACATGCCCATATAAACAAAAGATACATTAGACAGCTAGAAGGGATTCAGAGAAGCTTCACAGCCAAGATCAATGAGTGCAAAGAACTAAATTACTGGGAAAGGTTACGCGAATTAAACCTACATTCACTGGAAAGGAGAAGAGAGAGAGATACACCATTATTTACACTTAGAAAATAATGAAGAAACTAGCCCCTAATCTTACTCTGAACTCCATAACCCCCGAAACAACAGTGAAAAGTAGAAAAGGAAGACTGTGTCGTGTTCCCAAATTAAAGGCTAGACAGGGAACATCCTTAATCATGAAAGAAAATAGTTTTGTTGTTAGAGGACCAAGACTGTTTAATCAGCTGCCCAAAGAACTAAGGAACACGAGTCGTGTTGCGATGAACATCTTCAAAAGAAGATTAGACGCCTTGCTCAGAACAATCCCCGATGAGCAGGGCGTACCTGGCTATGTGAGGTGGAGAGTACAAGAAAACTCTCTGCTTCACCAGGCCAACTTGAAAGGAGGGGCGACAAGCTTGACTTTCGTGAAATAAGGAATCATCGCACGGAACATTTGAAAGGTTGAAATGAAAGGTGTGTGTGTGTGTGTGTATATATATATATATATATGTATATAATATATATATATGTGTATATATATATATATATATATATATATATATATATATATATATATATATATATATATATTTATATATAATATATATATATATAATATATATATATATATATATATATATATAGAGAGAGAGAGAGAGAGAGAGAGAGAGAGAGAGAGAGAGAGAGAGAGTGAACAAAAGAAAATAGACATTTTCTGTTTTTTCATAGTTTTTGATTTGATGGTAAAAGTCAATAAATAATAATAGATATATTGAATCAATACATTTAGAATTGTGTGGTGGTGTCTATTTACTTTTGTCAACCCTCTGTATATATATACAGGGTGTACATAAAGTCAGGATCTATTTTTGTGAAGCACTTGGAAATTATATGGAATTCACTCATAAAATGATAAAGTGGTAACATTTATTAAATAATTAAGAGTAGGATTCGACGTGACGCCCATCAGTATCCCTGCACAGCTCAAATCGTTCCGCAGCATTTCTAAACACATTCTGGAGCATTTGCGGGGTTATGTTATCTGCAGCAGTTCGTATACGTGTACGTAAGTTTTCAAGACTCGTAATCTTCGTCTGATAGACGTGCGATTTGATAAAGCCCCATGCAAAGATATTTAAAGGGGTTAAATCTGGTGATCTCGCTGGCCAAGGTCTGTTGTTGCTTCCGCGTCCGATCCAGCGATTTGTAAAACGTCCATTTAGATAATCCTGAACAATTTTGGCATAGTGACAAGGAGCACCATCATGTTGATAGACGACGGGGATAGGATTGTTAGTACCGTCGTCTATCAACATGATGGTGCTCCTTGTCACTATGCCAAAATTGTTCAGGATTATCTAAATGGACGTTTTCCAAATCGCTGGATCGGACGCGGAAGCAACAACAGACCTTGGCCAGCGAGATCACCACATTTAACCCCTTTAGATTTCTTTGCATGGGGCTTTATCAAATCGCACGTCTATCAGACGAAGATTACGAGTCTTGAAAACTTACGTACACGTATACGAACTGCTGCAGATAACATAACCCCGCAAATGCTCCAGAATGTGTTTAGAAATGCTGCGGAACGATTTGAGCTGTGCAGGGATACTGATGGGCGTCACGTCGAATCCTACTCTTAATTATTTAATAAATGTTACCATTTTATCATTTTATGATTGAATTCCATATAATTTCCAAGTGCTTCACAAAAATAGATCCTGACTTTATGTACACCCTGTACAGTAATGTAAATCGCTGATGATGTGGCGTTTGACAATGTCGTATGCGAATAATGCAAAAAAAATATAGGGCAATTTTTTATTACGCGATTCAAGACACGGATAACGCGGTATATTTTTTAGCTAAATGAGCAAAATTCAAGCCACGCTCCTAGCAACCGCTGGCAGCCGCCAGTAGACGCGTGTCTTGGAGCCGTGAATGGTAATTGTTGTATTTTATATCTCATTATTTTATTTGCGTCTTAATTTGATGGCACTTTGTTACACCTAAATTATATAATTGGTGATAAAACCCCTCAACTTATGTCGGAATCTTTTCTTACGCCTTAAATTAAACATAAAAATTACGGAATAATTAAAATAAATTAAGTAACAAGAGTTAAAAATAAAAACGTAAAATTGATATAGTATGCATGGGAATTGCAGGTATGAAGACGCGAGTAATATGTTTTTAGTCTTCTCAGACATTACAATTTCCACCGTAAATTTGGTGAAAAGGATAAAATTCCAACATTTAAAACTTTGAAAGTTTTTATATACAGGTCAGTATATTTATTACAGTATAATACGAGGGTACTTCAATAAGTATCCGCACTTTTTATTTTAGTGATAATATAGTATATATATAATATATACTCGTAATAACGAGCCAAACTGAGATCTATAGACTTATTTAAGCTAGCAACAGTATAGGCTTATTTAGGCTAGCAACAGTATAGGCTTATTTAGGCTACTCGTAGTTGTCACATATCGTACGAGTGGTGAGCGTGGCTGCGCCGCTTTCAATTTGTACTCTGGAAGAACAGAGATTCGTGGTTCGTTTTTTGTGGGCAGAAGGTGTGAAAGGAGCTGAAATTCACACGCGTTTATGTGCTCAGTATGGGAATAATGCGTTACCACGGCGAAGTGTGTACGAGTGGGTTCAAATGTTCAAGGAAGGTCGGACATGTGTGACAGATGCTCAGCGTTCAGACGACCGTCAACATCAACTAGTGGTGACAAGCAGGAAGAAGCCAGAGCCATGATTTTCGATGACAGAAGATTAACAATAAAAGAAATTGCATCTTCATTAGACATCAGTCAAAGGTCAGCCTATTCGATAGTTCATGACATTCTTGGCTTTCACAAGGTTTGTGCAAGATGGGTGCCCAAACAGTTGACAGAAGAGCACAAGCGTAATCGTATGGACATCTGCTCCTGTCTTTTGGCGCGTTATCATAATGAAGGTGAAAACTATTTGGAGCGCATTATCACTGGAGATAATTCATTATGAACCAGAAAGCAAACGACAGAGCATGCAATGGAAGCATCCAACATCTCCCGTTGCAAGGAAGTTCAAAGCGCAGCCGTCAGCAGGTAAAGTTATGCTAACACTGTTTTGGGATATAAGAGGCCCTATCCTTGAACATTATCTAGAGCGTGGAACTACAGTAACAATTGCATCGTATTCTGACATGCTTCGGAATGAGTTAAAGCAAGCAATTCACACAAAACGACAATGCGCGCCCTCTAGGGTTTCTTTCCCGGGATCCCGGGATCCCGGCTGTTTTTATTAGATTTGAAAATCCCGGAATTTTAAAATGACTTAATTTATTTTTTAATGATTTATTTGTTTTTTCTTTTGTTATTAGAAGGCTCTTAGGTAGAATTAAAGAAAACTGCATAATATTTGCCACATTTTATTCTACTTTTCTGCTTTCTTAAATGAACACCTACTAACATTAGCAACTTAGAGCAATCTAAAAGTGGGCCTGTATGCCAAAAACTGGCCTAGAGAATGTCGCTAGCGCTGCGTATAATACAAGGAACCGAGTCTCAGTATATTATCTAGCGATCGCAGGCAACTCATCTTGTTCAGAGTTTAAGCAAGCATTTGAGGCAAGAACTGCAGTTATTCGAGACAATAGGGAACAGAACTTCAAACATCATGAATTTATTTGATGCACTGAAAACCATTCCGCCAACCTTTGTTGAATCAGAAAAAGCCTTTTCTGCAGCAGGTTTATTTATCACCAAGTTGAGAACTCGTCTTAGTGATAGAAGTATCGATTGTTTATGTTTTTTAAGAAGCTATTTTAAAAATGTTGATTGACTCTTTAAATATTTTAAGATAAAAGGATGAATTATTTTTTCTAATGAAGTTTATTTTATTTTCATTTTTTGTATTGGCTAAATATTTTAAGATAAAATATGTTGAGATAAAAGGTATAAATTATTTTTTTGAACGAAGTTTCTTTTTCTTTTTCTTTTTTATTTGCAAATGCACTTAATTATAATTAAAGGAATATAATATTTTAGCCTTTTATTTGTCCCCTGCAGATGAATAGCATGATAAATATTATGTTTAATAAGTAATAAATAGCTACCACTGATGGTAAACTCAATTCAAGTATTACAATGCAAAAGTGGTCATCTAGGCATAAGTAATTGGTTATCCCAATTCTAAAAGGGTATTTTATCACTGAACAATAAAAAAAATTACCGTTCTCTTAAATATACAACCATTTCCTGGATTTCCTGGATTTCCCGGGATCCCGGGAATTGGCTTAATTTTTCCGGGAATTCCCGGGATTTCACGGGATGAAGAAAGCTGCATATAAGGAGAAACCCGAGCGCCCTCATACCGCTGCACGGACTAGAAAATGCCTTCAAGAACTTAAATTTGAAGTTTTCGACCATCCAGCCTACAGTCCAGACCTGGCACCTTCGGATTTTTACATCTTTGGACCACTAAAAGACGCTTTGAGAGGTCAGCGATTCCAAGGCGATGATGACCTGAAGGAGGCGGTGCATGACTGGCTACGCACACTGCCAAAAACATTCTTTTGTGATGGCATTAGGAAGCTTGTAGATCGCTGGACTAAGTGTATTGAGAAACAGGGAGACTATGTTGAGAAGTGATGTGTTTATAATCTGTCAGATGTGAAAATGAAAATGTGAAAATAAAAAGTGCGGATACTTATTGAATTACCCTCGTATTAATCTAAAAATTTAGGCAAAGATCATATATTTTGGTGGTCTTCGGAACATAACATTTTTGTTATAAGAGTACATAACACAGACCGTAATATCGCTAGAGTCTCGGAAAGTAACCTTTCGTTATCAACGTATTATAATATACAGTATATATGTATATGCTTATTTATTTATTTATTTTATATAAAATCTCTTTTTTATAACTTCTGACAAAGACTTTTGTTCTGTTTGGCGCTCCTGAGTCAAAACAAAGGTCGGTTATTCCCCATTCGGAGCCAAAATAAACTTTCTCTAGCTGAAATTCTCCCCTCGAATCAACTATGAGCAGCGTGTCACCTCCCCCAGCTCTCCCCTTGGCAATCCCTCCCTTTCTATTCCAACCACCGTGAATCTACCCCAGCTTCGAGCAGCTTAAAGGTCCTGTTTCCTTTAAAAATGATTTGTATTCCTCTATTTTAAAGTACATGTAACGTAACAAAGAAAATAAACAAACAAATGATGGAGGCATTCAGCACTACAAAATATGCAACGCCGATTGAGGAGGGGTTTACTGTCGAGAGTAGGAATTTCAAAGGAGGCATTTTCAAATCGGTCTGTTCCCAATTCATGCCATTCTCATTCTTATCCACGACGTTCCCACTTTCGTCCGGGTTAGGTTTACGATTGGTTAGGTTAGGTTAGGTTAAATTAAGTTAGGTTAGGAAATATTAGCCATTCCCATTCGGCGCCTTTTCCGCGAGTGGGAATATAGTAACATCGTTTCTCAAACCAAGAAACACTTTTCTCAAATGTGGATTTTTCACTTTTATTCATTCGCATTTGCGGACCACGAATGAGAATGGGAATGACATTGAATGGGAAACAACCTTGAGGAGGATGTACTGCTCGAAAATAAAAAGTTGCAATTTCAAAATCAGCAAAATCCCGAATGAGAAAAGAATCAAAGCTATGTTTAAAAACCGTTATGGAAATTCAATTCAAAACGAAAACAATGTAATGAGAATGCATTCTGTTGAAGAGGTTTGAAGACGAAAACAAAGCAAAAGATTAACCGATGGAAAACATAAAGCTCTCAAGCAATAAAAAGAAATAATTAGTTAAGAAAACGAAACGGAATAAATGCAGAACATTTGTGATAATTCAAAATAAAAGATAATCTACTGTATGTATATATATATATATGTAAAGAACGACGCTTGTGTAGAAGAACGTTCCGCACAAGATGAGGGAGAACGAACAAATGAAAAATGAGGTAACCACCCGGGAATCGAACCCGGGATCTTCCGATTGCCGGTCAGATATGCTATCCACTACACCATGGGCCTCGATTAATCAGAAGTCGTAATTTCTCCTCGTATGTAGGAGAATTACGACTTCTGATTAATCGAGGCCCATGGTGTAGTGGATAGCATATCTGACCGGCAATCGGAAGATCCCGGGTTCGATTCCCGGGTGGTTACCTCATTTTTCATTTGTTCGTTCTCACTCCTCTTCTTGTGCGGAACGTTCTTCTACACAAGCGTCGTTCTTTACATTAATTATACTGTGTGTTGTTTGCAGTTAAAAAAAAAAAATATATATATATATATATATATGTATATATATATATGTATGCAGAGAAACTTTTGCAGAGATTGTGGATGCAGAAATCCACTCGAGAGAAAGACAATATCACGAGTTGTTAGAAAATTTCAAACAATAAGAAGGTAAACAATCAACATAAGGGTTGCATAATCCACAAGAACTGTGCAACACGTAAATATGATTCATGGAATTATTGCGCGCAGTCCGCAGAAGTCAATTCGACGTTTGTCAGCAGAAGTAGGTACAGTATTTCACGAACTGCTGTGTATCGTATATTTCGTACCGAATTAAACCTTTTTACCCACAAAATTCATTCACAACTAGTTTACACTGACTAATGTTCAAATCCAAAAACGAATGGAATTCGCAACATGGATGTTAGCAAAGCTAGAAGAAAATCCTGAGTTTTTAAACTCAATCACTTCACTGACGAGTGTTATGTACATCTGTAAAGGGAGATTAAATAAGCAAAACTTTTGTTACTGGGAAAGTCATGCTGGCGCTCCAATAGAGCTTACACGTAGTGTTGCTAAACGCAACATTTGAGTTGTTGTTGGGTGGTATGGTGTAGTAGGTCCTTATTTCTTTGACAATAAAACTAGAAAAGTGGTAACGGTAACGCAAAATTCATATCATCAGATGCTACAAAATTTCTATTTACCAAACATTTGTGTGAGGTTAAATGTTGTATTAGAAAAAATGTCTATTACACAGAACAGAGAACATGTTGTTTAATTAAGGTTAATAAACTCCTATTTTTTACGTACCTATTGCTTTTGTCTTTGTGTCTCGGTTTCTTTTCTTTAGCTTAGAATATTTGTTTAGAAATAGGGACATTTTTGGGAGGATACTTGGTGTGTGTGTGTGTATAAGCCTCAGAACAAAACTAGGTTGAAATTTTTATTTAAGAATATATATATATATATATATCAAATTAATTATAATGAATTAGGCAATGGGAATTGCAGATGTAAAAACGCGAGCAATAAGTTTTTCACCTTCTTAGACAAAGCAATTGCTACCCTAATTCTGGTGAAAAGGATAAAAGTCCATCATTTGAAACTCTGCAAATTTTCTTAAAATCAGAAAATATATTTACAAAACGAAATGTAGTCGCGAAGAGAAATTAATATCAAACAAGACGAGTAAAAAAGAACAGGTTTTAGGTATTCCCCAAAAAATAAAGATGACAAAAATTAGTAAACACATTTAAGGAGCATCGCAGACATATTCTCACATCAAACAGGGTCTTTCCAAACGTAAACTGCATTTACAACCTTAAAATATATACTGAAACTATCAAGAGAAACGTACATGACTGAACAGTGAACACGAAGTAAAACAGAAAACGTTCGTGCTGAGGACAATGAACCAAAGACTAGAATCCGACAAGGAGCGAAAGAAAAACAAGAATGTTATTCCCAACAGTAAAGGGACTGACATGTTAAATATTGTACATGAAAAGCCTAATGGAAGATAGGAAAACAGATTTTCCTATTTCCTATTTTCCTATTTTAAAAATTAATTATCACAATATGAAAATATTGAAAATTGAACTGATGGAAAAAAAAAACAGGATAGGATTGACAAGAGAAAAAGACAGAAGAGGGAATGTGATATATATATATATATATATATCGACTTGTATGTCAGTCATTGTCTAAAATCAGGAAATTTGTAAAGTGACTGTAATTTTAGGCAATTTGTTAAAGTGCTCGATTTACTTAATACCTAATTAAACCTAACCTAGCCATTAATTTTTAGACAACATATTGGGAAATACCAGTGGGCATGCATATACAGCATTACCAGAAAGGTTAGGTTAGGTTTTGTGTGTATCACTAATTTAACACTTTGCCTAAATTTCAGTTAATTTATAAATTGCCTAATTTTACCTACTGACTACGACATATGTATCAAATATATACAGCCAGTGGCGGATTATCATTGAGGCTATTGAGGCTGAAGCCTCAGGCTCCCATGCTTGAGGGTCCCCCCCCCCACACCAATCAACTGAGTTTCGACGATATAATTCGAGATTTCGCAAACTTCTTTGATTAAATATGACAGAGTAGACAAACTGACAAATTCCCTGTTTTATTTTATGTTTTATAGGCCCTAAAGTAAAGTTTGTTTAATACTGTTTGGTTTTGGCAAACAGCAAAATATCACACATTGTGTTAAGGTTCTTTTAAGTTTGTTTCTCAATTAGCCTGCGTACCGTTCATGTAATTCGTGTAAATGTACTATGTACTGTACATGTACATGTATTGCTAATAAAAACCTATAGAAAAGGGCCCCTATATTCTTCATTGCCCCGGGGCCTTGAGGTGTTTTAATCCGCCTCTGTATACAGCATATGAATTAGTTTAAACTGAAGTAAGGTTCTATTCGACCTTATTCCAGTTCATCCTTGATTTTAAATTAAGCTAACTTAGCTTCACCTGGTCTAATCTCACCTGACCTAACTAACTTTATTTAACCTAGCCTCACTTGACCGAATCTAATCTAGCATTATCGACCTAATAATTACAAGACATTCAGTTCAGTTCCAATCTGGCCAATTCAACTTAATTCCAGTTCGAACTAATTCCAGTCCCAGTTTTTGGGTTCGATATTATTCCAGTCCCAGTTTTGGGGATCGACCTTATAATCATCCAAAGAGCACTGGAAAATAAGGGAGACAGAATGTACAATATTCCCAAACTAACGGCTAGAGAAGAACATCTTCAACACTGAAGGAAAATAGCTTTGTCGTCAGAGGACAAAGACTCTTTAACTAGTTACCAAAAAAAAAAAAGAAATATAACTGATGTTCATGCGGGCGTCTTTGCAAGAAGACTAGACACCTGGTTCAGGATAATCCGAGATGAACCAGGTGTGCCTGTCTTCGCGAGATGGAGAGCTCAAGAAAACAATTCTTTCCTTCACCAAGCCGGCTCCAGAGGCAGGGCCATGAGCCTGAACCCCGTGCGGGGAGTGATCGTCACGAGAAACCCATACAAGGTTACGAGGTATATAATGACAGGGGAAGAATGCGTGGGCTATATGACATTTTGTCGACAATTTGCTTGATATTTTAGATCAAGTTTATTTCAGTTAAGTTATAAGAGTGTTCATGAAATTTAGCTCCGGTGAAATGTGTATCGATAAATGTAAATTAAGACTGAGGCCGAACAAGGAAACCCCAAAAAATGCTGCTGCCCTTCGCATATATGTATGTTTATACTGTATATATGCGACTCAATAAAAATAGGAAACATGATATATATATATATATATATATATATATATATATATATATATATATATATATATATATATAAATATATTATATATATAAACAAGGAAAAATTACAGTTGCCGAAAAAGTTCGCTGAATGAAACTTGCTCGACAAATATTGAAAACTGAGAAAAAACAAACAATTATTTTTCTTTGTGAAATAGATTTTATATCACGCTTTGATATTGTATGGCGAGATATCGAAAACATTACCCTTCTGAGACACCAATTTCCAGAATAATAATAATAATAATAATAATAATAATAATAATAATAATAAGAAGAAGAAGAAGAAGAAGAAGAAGAAGAAGAAGAAGACGTTTCCCCTCATTCCACACTTCTTTCATAGAGTGGAAAGAATGGAATGTAAATTAGAAATTATGCTGAAAACATTGCATATATTTTATCAGTATAACAATACTGTTAATATGCTTAACCCTTCTGAATGAAACTTTGCTTCCACAGTCGCGTTTTTGGTTTAATGCTTTTATATCAAATTAAATATGCGTAAATGACTTAACTTAGAGGTGTAAACATTACTAATATGAGTTTTAACTACAGTTTCATTAATATATAAATTTCATTATTACACCCATACCTTTCTAAATGACATTATGAACTCAGTAAAATGGATTGTCGAATAAAATTACCAAGCTTAGCAATAACGGCACTTACAAAAGTGTTCGAAACTAATCATTTTCATATAATTTCAATTCCGTGCAATTAGCAACTACTGTACATACCGAAATATTTCGTACTTTAACGAAACTCTTTTCAGATTTTATATTTTCTGCGTTGTATATTTGCGGGAGAAGGGAGAGAGAATAAAAATTCGTAATGTAACATATAGAACTGCTGAGAAGTGTATATTGCACAGTTATACCAATAGATAATATATTCAATACTGCGTCGTAAAGCATATTAGCATAATTGGATCACCTGAAGATCAAGGCCCCAGCCTCAATTACCAAATGATATCTTCGTTAAAACTAACGAAAATATCACGACTTAAGCTAACCAATCGTCAAGGGCGTACAGTTGACCTAACCGGGCATTCAATTTAATTTATTATTATATTTTGTACTGTAAAGCAAAAACAAGAATACATGGGAGCTCTGATCCGCATAATTCTCATTTTATGTCAATGATAAATAATATAGATGTTAATATTATATCGTGATTACATACCCTATAAATTATTTTTGGCTATTAATAAACGTGAACGTGCGAGCAACTTTTTTTTTATTCAGAAGGTTAAAGCATATTGTAATTTTATTTTAATGATACAAACATGAAATATTTTAAATATCAATTTTACTTATATTTCCTTCTTTCTGGCTACAAAGTGAGAAAGTATTCTGAAGGGGAGGGTGCTTACTTTTTTAATTTTTTGTGGAAATTGACGCGTCTTTTCAGAAGGTTAATGTATTCATATCAGTTCTAAAAAAGTAAAAGAGATCGGATAATTTCATAATCAATTGTATTCATTAGTTTTTCATATTTTTCCAATGGATTTTTTCTGCAGAGAACTTTTCGTCCACAACTGTACGTATGTTGTTGTTTGATAGGGTTGTTTATCCTCCTTCGAAACGTTTAAGGTCATAATATGATCGAGGGAATCTAACACCTTTACGTGGAATACGAACCACTGGTCGCTACATAATCTGGACGCGGAGAATGGTCCCTCATCCAATTACAACCTAGACCCACCAAAGTAAATACAATACTAAAACCATATAAGCTTATACCCTAAAAATAATATTCCTTTCATTTTCAAACAATAACACATTAAAAAAAATGAAATACGACCATAAACCTCGACTTGTAGAGGAAATATTAAATGAAAATCGCATGCTCATTACATTCTACCACGCCTCGTAGTTAAAATTGATCAATTAATTGACAGTTTTAATTACTGGTTGATTATTGTTTTCATTCAGTCTGTCTCTTTAGATTAATTAAAAGACAGGCAAAAACATTTAATCCGAAACGAGTTTGGGAAAACAATGAAATGTAGGTTTTTATGTTTTTGTTTTTTTAGACAATTTCAGTGTGTAAATAAAATGTTCTTCAAAGCGCTGAGTTTCTTGTAATTAATATTATAAAGACTCACGATACATTGGATGTATTAAATGGAAGATAGGGTCTGATTTAAAAATAATATACAATAAAGTTTTTAGTCTTACATATATACAAATGGTTGACAAAAGTAAATAGACACTTTTTTAATCCATAGTATTTTATTTGATAAGAAATCAATAAATAATAACATTTATTGAATAAATACAGTATATTCAGAAACGTGTTGCTTTCTCCTTTCCATTACTCGTATGTAAAATCAGCCATTTAGGGGGCATCGGCATCGGCCAAATCTAACCGATTCTCTTACCGATTCTTTGAAATTTTAAAATTTTCATTACAAAACAAAATCTATATTTGTAGAAAATTGAACAGGCAGGAAACACTATTATATAAAAAACACGATGATATAAAAATACGCTATTATATAAAACTATTTTACATCTACGAAAGAGGCAAAGCTTAATAAGTTAAGTTGCCCATATATTTACATTTTCTCTAACTAGCTAATTTCTAAATATTATAAACTTTTATAATCTCCTTCTCTATATTAATATTAATTTTATATGAAACTGTACTTTATAATTTATATATTAAGCCATCTTATTATGTTGACTTTATTTTAAGTATTTTAATAATTTTATAAACCCAAATCATATATTCATTTTTTTTATTCAAATTGGCCACCAGGGACTTGAAATTTTAATAAAAAATTTTGTTGTTGTTGACATTGTTGAAGAATGAAAATACCTTCAATATAAGCCAAAACAATTAATTTAAATATTGATATTCAATTTATGAAACTAAAACAAAATTATTTGATCATTTTACTGAGTAATAAAACTTTTTAACATCATTTTAGCTCCGGTATATGAGTAACAAATTCTGTATGCTGTGGAGTGAGCTAAGGAAAAGCATTTAAAAAAATTTGAAATGTAAAAATGTGGAAGTTGAAAGTTTTCACATTAGATTAATAAAATTTATGAAGGGAATTGATTACTGTGCGAATGTTCGTTCAAATAACATACTATTCCTTCCTATACTGATAAAATTTATTTTGGGCGAACTCATCTTTGAAGTTGAAATATTTAATTTATTTGCATTTAATTTATTTTTAATTTAATTTATAGTTGGATATCTCATGTTCAGAAATTTCATTTTTTATTATTATTATTATTAATATTGTTATTATTATTATTAATGATATTGTTATTATTATTATTATTAATATTGTTATTATCATTATTATTATTAATATTGTTATTATTATTATTATCATTATTAATATTGTTGTTATTATTATTATTATTATTAATAATAATAATAATATTATTATTATTATTATTATTATTAGTATTGTTATTATTATTATTAATATTGTTATTATTAGTATTAGTATTATTATCATTATTATTGTTGTTGGTGGTGTTGTCTGGATGATTCTAGGGATCACTTTGAAATTAGGAACTTGTTTTCTAATTCATTACTAGCACTATCGGGAGTCGAACCTCCTACCTTAGTGTCTTCCCTTCGCTTATAGGGAAACGGTGTTACCCACTGAACCACTGGCCCTAGTATAAGGGGGAGTTGTTACTTCTTTATATTTGTGGGTTAAGTGTTCGTGCTATGTGGGATGAATGTTCAAGGAGAGACCCGTAGAAAAAAAACAACGTCACGTAGGATGGTTTTAAGAGCACTCGAAAAGCTAAAAGATAATGATGATGGGGTTGTTTAATCTCCTTCGCAACTGGTGAGGTCATATGACGAAGGAGACCTACATAATCTGGGCGCAGAGGACTCAGAACGGTCTCCCATCCAATTCCTCTCCAGATTCAATATCGATTAACTTCGTTGATCAACGGGATGGGGTGTTACGACATTTACCACGAGATAACCCGGCTAAAACATACGAAAGTTCTTCGAACTCTCATTAGGTCCATTACATATTTTATCACAATGTACGAAGGTTTGCAAGGAATTAATGCAATTCCAACCCCTGCTGTACTCTGAATAATAAATAATGCTAAATAATTTCCATGACAGAGAGAGAGAGAGAGAGAGAGAGAGAGAGAGAGAGAGAGAGAGAGAGAGAGAGAGAGAGAAAATGCTAAATATTTTCTGGAAAGTGGAGAGAGATCATATTTTCTGCAGATGTGACATCAAACCAACTCTTTTGAAGAATTTTAATTAAAAAAGTTGAAATGATCAAATATTAAAATTTACCCAATTTGTCGAATACATTATTTTAAATTAATTATTATAGAATTAAATAACTGTATTTCCTTTTTTATGAAACCCTATCAAATAAATGTTATATATATATATATATATATATATATATATATATATATATATATATATTATATATATATATATATAGAGAGATATATATATGTGTGTGTGTGTGTGTATATAGTTATTTATACACTTGCATATTCATAAAGGAGTTAAATTAAAGTTGAGATCGTTTACAATAAAACGATTCTGTAGTCTACTGTAGAGGGAGACAAAGCTTGTGTTTAATAATATCGACACGCTGAGGAATTCCAAATCGAAATCAAGTTACAAAATTTGTGGATGTGGTTTTAACCTTTTCCTTTTTGCTTATTTCTTCTGCGATAGATAAATTCCGTACCGTTATTCCATGCAACCATTTCCCTTTAGGTTTTTCAATTCTTTATCCCTACAAATTGTTGGTCTATTGTTCAGCCATGCAACAAGGCACAATTGGCTTGCAGTGAAAAATCGACGCAATTCTATTCAAATAGCACTTTCAGATATATATATATATACAGTATATATATATATATATATATATATATATATATATATATATATATATATTTAGTAGAAATCCAATGACAAGGAGAAATGTAAATGCCATGAAAAGTCTTCTTTATTGCGCAACGTTTCGAGCAATACGCTCATCTTCAGGCTGTTTAATAACAATGTGAAATTAAAATCAATATTGAAAGAAAAACAAACAGAAATTTCTATAACCTATTCGTAAAGACAAATTTTAAAAGACTGAGAAAAGAGGGTTAAGTTCTAAGTTATACAGATTTACATATCAAAATTAAGAAGTTATTTTTAAATACATGTAGTAAATGTGAAATTAATACACTGGAAAAATTACCAATAGTACACTGGAACAATGGAGCTATCTACCTTATACAGCAGTATCCGAGGCCGACTGATTTGAGCAGAGGAGACGGGAATGAAAGATGGCGAGGGAGATAGGGGAAGGAGGGATTATAAGGAATTGGGGAAGGAGGAGGGATCATAGCAGATTGAGAGGGACGGACGATGAGTCAACATTCAGACTAGGGGACAATGCTTTAATGAAAAGGGATTCTAAAATTCTTAGTGAGTTGGGACAAGTATTACAACCAAGAATTTTAAAATTGTCTAAAGTGACATCAATTTTGCATTTGATGCTATGTTCACGTATGCTGGAGGCTTCCTTAGTTTTTAAAATTTTACTGTTCGGCCACTTATTCCCATATGCGAATAAAATCTAGCCCTGAGAGAGCGAACAGTGCTGCCGATGTAATTCCCAAGGAGACACCTAGGGCAGGTAAATAAAATATACAACACCGCTACGCAACGAGTCAGGGGTTCGATCCTTCGCTGAGAAAAAGCTACCTAAAGACGTTTTATTAATAAATATGATGCGGAAATCAGTATGATAAAAAATTTCCTTAACAATTTTGTAAATTTAAGCTTAAATTCCTTATTCAAGGGACCCATTTCAGGTACCAAGAAATATTTTATATCCTTCGGCACTGTAACACATGGAAGTTGAGGGCTATAAACATTATTTAAGAAGGATCTAATTAGTTTGTCTACATATTGAACAGGAAAACTATTATTAGTAAAGTATGATCTTAGATTATTAAATTCATCATTAAGTAAGGTAAAATAGAGGTCAAATTATATCCTCTGAACAGGAGAGTTTTAATACAAGACATCTTATAGTTGAAATCAGTAAAACTAAAAAAATTCATGCCCAAACCAGTGAAAGTGGGTTTCCTATAAACTGATGTAGTAATAGAATCACCGTTTTTCGAAATTAAAAGATCTAAGAAGGGGAGGGAGCCATTTTGCTCAGTTTCCATTGTATACGTTATATTGGGGTGCAAAGAATTTAGGAAGTTAAAGAATTGTTGCGCTTGTACCGCATTATCAAAGACTGCTATCGAATCATCAACGAAGCGTCGATAGAAAATTGGCTTGAGATGAGTGGGAGATTGTCTAAAAATTACACTTTCTAAATGAGTCATAAAAAAGTCAGCTGCTAGCGGTCCGACTGGTGATCCCATCCCTACCCCATCAATTTGTTGGTAAACCTTATTGTTGAAAGTGAAATAGCATTGTTTGAAGACCAATTCTAAAAGTTCCTTCAAATGAGACAATGAAAAACCATGAAAATTATCCACTGAGCTAAAAAACCCTATCTAAAATAATGGCAATAGTTTTCAGATACAGGTACATTTGTGAAAAGTGACTTTACATCAAAACTGACAAAAACTTTTTTGAATCGAGTTTTTACCCAGGAGTTTTTTTGGAATTCAAACGAGTTATTTATAGTGTAAACATTTTTCGCAAAGGGGGACAGGAGACGAACAACAAATTTTGCCAATTGAAAGGTGGGTAAGTTATACGAAGCTAAAATAGGACGGAGAGGTGTTCCAGCTTTATGGATTTTAGGCAGACAGTTGTTGTGACTAGACCAGACAAGAACGGAGTGTATTTTTTGAATAAATCGGACTACATAAACAAAACTAATGAAATCCTAAGTGATCTTACTAAATTCAAACAAATTCTAGAACCTGTAAATAAAGTCATTGTAAGGTTAGAAGACCAGGTTAATAGATTTCTGTCACGACTAAAGTCCTTAAAGATAATAAAAAATGATACTTACTCTCAGTTGTTCGCATCTGGTGCTAATCTTGCTCAATTATACTGTCTGCCTAAAATCCATAAAGCTGGAACACCTCTCCGTCCTATTTTAGCTTCGTATAACTTACCCACCTTTCAATTGGCAAAATTTGTTGTTCGTCTCCTGTCCCCCTTTGCGAAAAATGTTACACTATAAATAACTCGTTTGAATTCCAAAAAGAACTCCTGGGTAAAAACTTCGATTCAAAAAAGTTTTTTGTCAGTTTTGATGTAAAGTCACTTTTCACAAATGTACCTGTATCTGAAACTATTGCCATTATTTTAGATAGGGTTTTTAGCTCAGTTGATAATTTTCATGGTTTTTCATTGTCTCATTTGAAGGAACTTTTAGAATTGGTCTTCAAACAATGCTATTTCACTTTCAACAATAAGGTTTACCAACAAATTGATGGGGTAGGGATGGGATCACCAGTCGGACCGTTAGCAGCTGACTTTTTTATGACTCATTTAGAAAGTGTAATTTTTAGACAATCTCCCACTCATCTCAAGCCAATTTTCTATCGACGCTTCGTTGATGATTCGATAGCAGTCTTTGATAATGCGGTACAAGCGCAACAATTCTTTAACTTCCTAAATTCTTTGCACCCCAATATAACGTATACAATGGAAACTGAGCAAAATGGCTCCCTCCCCTTCTTAGATCTTTTAATTTCGAAAAACGGTGATTCTATTACTACATCAGTTTATAGGAAACCCACTTTCACTGGTTTGGGCATGAATTTTTTTAGTTTTACTGATTTCAACTATAAGATGTCTTGTATTAAAACTCTCCTGTTCAGAGGATATAATTTGACCTCTAATTTTACCTTACTTAATGATGAATTTAATAATCTAAGATCATACTTTACTAATAATAGTTTTCCTGTTCAATATGTAGACAAACTAATTAGATCCTTCTTAAATAATGTTTATAGCCCTCAACTTCCATGTATTACAGTGCCGAAGGATATAAAATATTTCTTGGTACCTGAAATGGGTCCTTGAATAAGGAATTTAAGCTTAAATTTACAAAATTGTTAAGGAAATTTTTTTATCATACTGATTTCCGCATCATATTTATTAATAAAACGTCTTTAGGTAGCTTTTTCTCAGCGAAGGATCGAACCCCTGACTCGTTGCGTAGCGGTGTTGTATATTTATTTACCTGCCCTAGGTGTCTCCTTGGGAATTACATCGGCAGCACTGTTCGCTCTCTCAGGGCTAGATTTTATTCGCATATGGGAATAAGTGGCCGAACAGGTAAAATTTTAAAAACTAAGGAAGCCTCCAGTATTCGTGAACAGCATTAAATGCAAAATTGATGTCACTTTAGACAATTTTAAAATTCTTGGTTGTAATACTTGTCCCAACTCACTAAGAATTTTAGAATCCTTTTCATTAAAGCATTGTCCCCTAGTCTGAATGTTGACTCATCGTCCGTCCCTCTCAATTTGCTATGATCCCTCCTCCTTCCCCAATTCCTTATAATCCCTCCTTCCCCTATCTCCCTCGCCATCTTTTTTCCCGTCTCCTCTGCTCAAATTAGTCGCCTCGGATACTGCTGTAAAGGTAGATAGCTCCATTGTTCCAGTGTACTATTGGTAATTTTTCCAGTGTATTAATTTCACATTTACTACATGTATTTAAAAATAACTTCTTAATTTTTATATGTAAATCTGTATAACTTAGAATTAACCCTCTTTTCTCAGTCTTTTAAAATTTGTCTTTACGAATAGGTTATAGAAATTTCTGTTTGTGTTTTCATTCAATATTGATTTTAATTTCACATTGTTATTAAACAGCCTGAAGATGAGCGTATTGCTCGAAACGTTGCGCAAAAAGAAGACTTTTCATGGCATTTACATTTCTCCTTGTCATTGGATTTCTACTAAATATTAAATTGAAGCTCTGTAGAAGCAACCCGCATATTATATATATATATATATATATATATATATATACACACACACACACACAAAGGATTGACAAAGGTAAATAGACACCACGATGACTGTCCTCAAGAAGAAATGGCAAAGTTCATCAATGGAATGTCAGAACGTGTGTCAGCTTTACATAATGGAAAGGGGAAAGCAACACAATTCCAAATAAAGTGATTCAATATATCTGTTATTATTTATTAACTTTCATTATCAAATTAAAAACTATAGGAAAACTGAAGGTGTCTGTTTACTTTTGTCCACTCTCTGTATATACTGTGTGTATATGTTACAGTCAAAGTGTGCAACCAGCCATTTCGCGTAATGGCTGAAACTTTTAGTCATTTCGCGAAATGGCTGTTTCACTCGGTCATTTCGCGAAATGACTAAAATCTTCAGCCATTACGCGAAATGGCTGAAATTCCACCTTGGTAATTTCGTACCAGATCATTTGCACGATTAGGTCAACTGTATGCTCTTGACAATTGGCTAGGTTAAGTTGTGTTATTTTCGTTAGTTTAACGAAAATAACACGACTTAACCTAACCAATTGTCAAGGGCATACAGTTGACCTAACTGGGCCTTCAATGGCAGACATCGGAATAACATTGAAGGCCCGGTTAGTATTTGAAAACTTCTATATTGAAAATTCAAATTCAAATGTGTTCAAATGTTCAAATGTGTTCAAATGTATATTTGAACAGTGTTTCTCACTTATTTGAACAGACCTGTGGATGTATTTCTATGAATTCATGACAAAAGTCATTTTAGCCATTTCACGAAATGACCAAGGTGGAATTTCAGCCACTTTGCGTAATGGCTGAAGAGTTTAGTCATTTCGCGAAATGACCAAGTGAAACAGCCATTTCGCGAAATGGCTGGTTACACACTTTGACTGTAACATATACCGTATATAATACTTTCTTGTAAAGCTCTCAAAGGTACTGTTAATCATTCTTTCATTCCTAAATAAAGGATAAAATGTATATCGACTATCATATTATATATATATATATATATATATATATATATATATAGTGTGTTAAACGCAGACCGTGCATGGAACAAGGAATTCTTCTGGGAAATTACATCCACTATAGTTCGAATAAGTAATGATAGATGACAAATCCTATAGTTTTTCGTTTTCATGATGGAAAGCCCAACGTGGGCACCGGGTTACTCGCAAAGAGGCCCCAAAATATAGCTTCCCTCACCAGCTATCTGCAAAGCAGATAGGATCTTGTCCCAAAGCTGGATCCTATCTGCTTTGCAGATAGCTGATGAGGGAAGCTACATTTTGGGGCCTCTTTGCAAGTAACCCGGTGCCCACGTTGGGCTTTCCATCATGAAAAGAAAAACTATAGTATTTGTCATTTATCATTACTTGTTCGAACTATGGTGGATGTAATTTCCCAGAAGAATTCTTTGTTCCATGCACGGTCTGTGTTTAACATATAAGTTTCTAAGGGGACCATTCTGAGTTTGTATATACAGTGTATAATATATATATTATATATATATATATATATATAGTGTGTGTGTGTGTGTGTGTGTGTTTTCGGTTTATAATTGAATTGTAACTTACCGATGCCAATTTGTCGAATCGAGCAAAAAGATCATTCAGAAGCCTCACAAGTTCTTGGGCGCTGCAAGTGCTTGCCAAAGCTAAAACAACATTATATATATAGATAGATAGATACAAAGATAGATAATAAAACGTGTATTTGAATTTTAATAAGTAAATATGTGAATAAAACATATACGAAACTTAAAATTATTATACAGTCTCATATAAAAATACAGCTTGTTACTAACCAGATTCAAGCCAGACTTTTGTAATTGTAATAAATTAAACTACCGCTAAAAAAAGTGTGTGTGTGTATATATACTGTGTTGCAATTACATAGGGATATAACAGGAAGGAGATTTCTGCAAGAAATGAGGAAAATAAGATACATCACTGTATTTTACTAATTTCAAGCTACTATTTTCTTATAATATTCATGATTATATATATTTTGTAATTATAATAATGGTGTTATTCGATTCGGTGTGCTGCGAGGGTCGAGATAAGTAGAAAATGTGCTGTTAAATAAAAAAGGTTGAGAAGCAATGGTCTACAGATCTTAAGAAATCTTTCTATGACTAAGAGACTTTCTATGACTTTCCAGACTCGATGCATACGAGTCTGGAAAGAGTTATAGGAAGATAGGAGAAGAACTTCGAATTCCACTTACAAACGTTGCTGCAGTTATAAAGAAATGGAAAGACTTTGGAACAATCAAAAGTCTACCAAGGTTGGGAAGACCTTGCAAGATTTTAGAACCTACAGCTAGGTGGATTGAAAGAATGGCTACTGTAAATCCAGCTGGTATTTGCTAAACATTAAGACTAAGATTGATGTCCATCCCTCTATTGTACGTTGTACTCGTACATTGAGAAAAAATGGTCCGCATGAAACAATCAAAACTCTACCAAGGTGTAGACGAACCTTGCAAGATTTCAGAATGTACAGCTACGCGGATTGAAAGAATGGCTGCTGTGAATCCACGAGTAACTGCAGGTAATATTTGCGGAATATTAACACTGTCTAAGATTGATGTCCATCCTTCTACTGTTCGTTGTACATTGAGAAAGAATGGTCCGCATGGAAGAGTCGCACGAAAAAAGCCTCTGCTACGAAAAGCGCACAAAGAAGCTCGCATAAAGTACGCCAAAGATTATCAAAATGATGGATTTGCATTCTGGAAGTTCGCTGGACAGACAAGACCAAAATTGAATTATTCGGGAACAACGACAACGGTATATTTGAAGAAAATCAAATACTGTATTCGAGGAAAAAACATCCTTCCTACAGTTAAACATGGTGATGGTAGTTTGCTTCTTTGTGGATGCTTTAGTGCTGCTGGTCCAACGAAGCTTGTTGTCATTAGTGGAATCTTGAATTCGAAGAAATATCAGGACATTTTAGATGAAAATGTATTGCCTTTAGTTCGTGAGTTCTGAATTCATCTGCATTTTCTATTTTCATCTCGGGCTCAGGCGAGCTGAACAGTTAAATTATTCCTTAAGCATTTCGCTAATTTTTTCTGGGTCATTTGTATATTCGTTTACACCACCTTTAAAGGACCAACACTTTCTGCACATTTCCTTTTCCTTTTTGCAAAGGTGTAGAAATATTTTCTGTTATTTTTTGTGCTACTACTCCGTTATTCTTCTCGTTCGATTTGCCGATGAATGTTTGCTTTAGATCCATTTGTATTTCCCGTATTTTTTTTCTCGCTTGAGTATCCTTGCATCTGCTTAGCATTTGTAAATATTTTTCCGGCTTGTTTCCCTTATCTAAATAACGTTCAGATTATTGTCACGAATTTGTTACGTTCTCTTTTTTGTCTCTTGGAAAAGTGTTTCAGCAATATGGGTTTAGTTACGTTTTCTATTATAAGTTGTATTTTCCCCCGAAGTATCAATTCCTAGTCTATTTCCTTTAATTCTTCATTTATATATTTGCTCAATCTATTTCTTCGATCCTGCAAATATTTATTTCTTCTTTAGGGGAGTGTTAGGGCAGTTAGGCCTCCTGGTTTTTAACTTCATTTTTATATGGATTGTTATGAAAATTAGAAAAATTGGTTTGCATTATATTTTTATTTATTACCATGTCACTGTCATTTGTCAGAATTAAATCCAAAACATTCTGCTTTCAACTCGCATCAGAATTTTCCTAGGTAAGCCCTTAATTTTCTATAATATACCGGGTGTCCGAGAATTATCTGTACAATGTTTGGCTGTTATTAAAAGTCAACCATGAAGTGTAGAAATTCCAGTGTTGTCCCATTTTACAGAGAAACTCATTAAGTTTTTTCTGATAACAAGTTTTGACAAGTTTTTTCTTTTTTGTACGCGGGTGACAGACATTGATGATTTAAAAGCAAGAATCACAGCTGCTATTGAACGAATTGATGTGGATATGCTGCAGCGTACATGGCAACATTTGGATTATCGATTGGATGTTTTGCGAATCACTGATGGTGCACATATCGAATGTTTGTAACAACGTTACTTTAATAAAAGAAACTTTTAAAAATACAGATTCTAAATAATCTTGTTAAAGAATTTTACGTGTGTTATCAAGAATTTTATTAAAAGATGAAATT
This sequence comes from Bathynomus jamesi, assembly GCA_023014485.1. Taxonomy (NCBI): domain Eukaryota; kingdom Metazoa; phylum Arthropoda; class Malacostraca; order Isopoda; family Cirolanidae; genus Bathynomus; species Bathynomus jamesi. Next base: position 1,134,288 of record JAJOZX010000058.1, read on the forward strand.
GTACAGATAATGTTCGGACACACTGGAATTTCTAAAAAACTTGTCAAAACTTGGTATCAGAAAAAACGTAATGAGATTCTCTGTAAAATGGGACAAAACTGGAATTTCTACACTTCATGGTTGACTTTTAATAACAGCCAAAACTTGTACAGATAATTCTCGGACACCCTGTATATCATAACATATTTGCTTTAGCTCTGTCGTCTTTTGTAATGTTGGTGTGGAACTTCTCAACGTAAATAACTTCTTCATTTTGCTTTCATGTTATGAATGGAAAGTTAAAATCCCCACACATTAATATATTTGGTTCAGTTGTTGTAAGTGATTTCCAGGTTTTCATTTTAATTTGTAACGAACTGAAATTCACTTTTTTGTGTGTTTGGTGGTCTGTACAGCGTACATGGGCATGATGATTAGATTTAGTTACTTTGCTTCTGAAATATAAATTTAAAATGTTTGATTTCTTTACTTTCACTCCATCCGTATATGTGTTTTTCATGTAAATACAACAACCCTCTCCTCTAGCAAATCTATCTGCTCTAAATATGTTGTAGTCCTTCATTACTATTTTAGTTTCTGCAATGAAATTGTCACAGACTTTTCCACATTTATACAAGTGTGTCTCCATTAAGCATATAATATCTATATTGGTTTCCAGAACTAAATTTTGTAAGTGGTATAAGTTGCAATCTGTTTTTCAGTGTACAGTCCTT